>JBANSL010000005.1:24701818-25294318 GCA_037127255.1 Persicaria tinctoria
ACCTAGGCCCAAGTAGAGCAAGAGTTTCTGAACAAATTCTTTCCACCCGCCAAAACAGCACATCTCCGCCAGAAAATCACCGCCTTCAAACAGAAGAAAGGGGAACCGCTGGCAAAGGCATGGGAGCGATACAAGGAACTTCTGCGATCTTGCCCTACTCATGGACAACCACCCTACGTCATTCAGGAGATCTTCTTCAACTCTCTTGATCAGGTCACTAAGGACAGAATCAACCATTATACTCGCTATGAGTATCTGACAATGTCGCCGAGTGACGCATGGGGTGTGCTAGAAAAGCTCACTAACTACGACAACAACTATGGGTCTACTGCAACCTATGAAGAGAACACATACGCCAGGCCAGCACCATCCATGCCCCTCTATGATCCCCCTAAGGAGATTGATCCAGATGTTAGGGAGCAGTACTACGGAGACCAGAATAACAAGCTCATCAAACAAGTAAAGTATCTCTCTGTCAACCAGCCTTGTATTGAATGCGGATCGCAAAGGCACACCACTCCTGAGTGCCCACACGCAGAACAAGTCAGGATGGCAAAGCATCATGGGGAGGTAGCTTACGTAGGGGGTCCCAATCGCTACATGGGGGACCAAAGGTTTCAGCAACCACAATGGAACCAAGGTGTCCCTAGGAACCCCCCGCCCTACACAGCTCCAGGACATCCGGAAAGGGACCAGAAAAAGGATGATATACAGACAGTCCTGGAGGAAATACGGAGAAACCACACAGAAACTAGGCAATCTTTCAACTCCGTCTATACTCAGATGCAAGGTGTTAACTCTAGGCTTGGGGAAATTGATATATGGTGAAAATTAGTTGATACACAGATTGGTCAGCTAGCAGCAGGAATCTCCAGACAGTCGGGTTCGCTCCCTGGATCTTCAGAACCAAATCCTAAGGGAAAGACTGGACATATCGCTGCTGTAAAACTCAGAAGCGGCCATCAATTGCAAGAGCCAGAGGTCGGAAAGCAGCAGCACAACGGAGAACAGCTGATCGACCAGAGCCTACTTGATGTCGAGGAAGGTCTACTCGATGTCGAGGAGAAACTTCTAAAATCCTCGTCTGCGCCGAACAACAACTCGACTGCACCCAACCTGGTCGACATCGACAAGGGCCTAGTCGATGTCGAGGAGCCCTTAGTCGACGTAGAGCAACCTGCAGCATCTCCAACGTCTGTTCTGGCTCCGAATCAGAAAAAGAAGCTGCCTTTCCCCACAAAATCTCTAAAGGACCCGGCAGGAAAGAAATTTCAGCGCTTCATCAAGATGCTTCAGAAACTCAACGTCACAATCCCCTTCACAGAAGCTCTCAATGAAATGCCATCTTATGTCAAATTCCTGAAGAAGATTCTGAGCAAAAAGCGATCGATGGCTGAAATCACAGAGGAGTGCAGCCATCTCGACATATTGGAGAAGAGGCCAGATCCAGGTAAGTTTGCTATAACTATTGGGTTTGGTCCATACAAAATTAATGCCTTATGTGATCTTGGAGCTAGTGTGAGTATAATGCCTTTAACGATTTGGTCCAAGATTAAGATAGGTGCCCTAGAGCATGTGGATGCTAGACTTTACATGGCCAACAACACGGTGGTCATTCCAACAGGCATGGTGGACAATGTACCAGTACAAGTAGGTAAATTCTTTGTCCCTGCTGATTTCCTAGTTGTTGATATGCAAGAGGATCCTGCTTGTCCAATTATTCTAGGAAGACCCTTCTTGGCGACGGTGGATGCCAACATAAGCGTAAGGAAAGGAGTGCTCACCTTCAACATCAGCGATGAGGTAATTGAGTATTCGTTTAATAAAACTGAAAGGCATACAGGTCCAATGGAAGAGGTCAAATCTATCTCAGCTGGCTACATCACCTGCGGGGAACCTAAGGTCAGAAATATGACCCCTGACGAGCTGGAAAAGAGGGACATGGAGGCACAGGTGGAGGAGATCATGGCAGTCCTCAAGAAGAACACAGACAATCCAATCGACACAGACCAAGGTAAGTCGTTGTGGATCAATTGAAATTCACAAGCAACAAACATGTGCAATACGGTCATGAAATAAGCATATGGAGAGTATAATCACACAATAAAAGCAAAAGAGAAATAATTATGAATAGTCCCTACAAGGCCAAAACAACTCACAAGGGTTATGTTTTTGCTAGATTTCAATTTAACCTCAACTATGAACCATACTTGCTCAATTATATTCTCAAATCATGCTCCAAAATCATTTTCATGCAATTCAATCAAATCATGGGATTTATGCAATTAAGATCATAAAAATGAATTAGAGGACAAACTAAACCAAGATGGGTATCATTAATAACACCTAAATGCAATGAAATGCATAACAGAAATTGAAAAAAAACAAAGAAAACTAACATATATATAAAGACGGAGCTACACATGAATTTCCCACCCCATGCTTAAAATCTTACTTTGTCCTCAAAGTAAAGAAAAATAATGAAAGAGGCAGAGAAAACTCACAATGTGATCAGGCATTTAGGAACAAGCGTTTAACTCAAGAGAAAGTAGTGGCGTAGTCTCTGAACAACCCCAACTCTTGGATGTAATTGGCACTCGTGAACCTTCTTGGAGTTAGCTAAAAATAGGCCTATCCTCTTTGCAAAATGCCTGGCCAAGACACAAAACAAAAAGAACGCACCACAAACAAACCCATTCCAACAACCAAGAAAAATATATCATCCAAGAAAATCAAAGCAACACAGCAGCCCCAAATTCTTGATGATAAAAAAAAAAAGGTGTTGATGATCAACCAGACTCAATAAACGTATCACATGAAACACACATTCAAGTCCAGAAGATTGATCAAAAACATATATCAGATCCATAATTGAACGCATTAGCTGCTGTGAAACCAAAAATCAAAGCAAACCAATCTATAAATTTAAGAGCCAACAAGATAAATCGATTGAAACCCCTCCGAAGCAATTGACTTCTCATCTAAAACTAAATATGTGAATTATATTTTCCTCAAAAATCACAAGGACACAAGTCGGCAGTGGGTAAGTTAAAAGACATACATGTACTTACCGGGAATTGACGGGATACCAGCGAGAGGGGAGCGGGGTGATGCGGTGAAGAAGGGTTGCTGCTGGCAGATGGTGATTGCTGGCGATCAGAGGTGGCTTGCAGGCGAGGTGGAAACCAGTGGTTGCAGATGAAAGATCCGACGAGGGCGAGTGGAGATAGATGGAAAAGAAAGCCGGCTCGAGGGAGGATCCCGGTGAGGAGGAAAGACGGTGGTAAAGGGCGGCGCTGAGCGATGTATCGCCGACAACCTCAGATGGCCGGAGTTGAACTGGAGTGGAGAGGAAGAGGGCGCCGAGACGAGGAGCGGTGGCGGCTGTTGGCGGCCGAGGTGCACAGAGAAAGAGAGGAGAACAGGGGTGTCGCCGGTGTGGTGGCTGCTGACGGCCGGGTGAACAGAGAAATAGAGAGTAGGAAAGGCGAGGACGGAGGGCGGCGCTGGGTTTGAGACGGGGAGAGAAAGAGAGGAAAGGAAGAGGGACACGGGAATAGGTTTTTTTTTTTTTTTTAACGAAAATAAAAAAAAACTGAAAATTAATCCTAATTAAAAATAAAAAGAAATAAAAAGAATTCTTTCTAAGATCAGACAATGTTAACGCCCTCAGTAGTCTATCATATTCCTGTGCACACATCTTACAAGGCACGTCATAGCACAATAAATTGAAAACATAAAATGTGGAACTTAAGACCCCTTTCAATCTATCAAATAGTCTAGCATGACTCTCTGCAGAAGGAATATGATACCACCAGCACAGTTCCGCTGGTGGCTTTTCAAAATAGCAATCAAAAGGATCAACATAATCACCATTACCTTCAAGATTGCAAAAGTTTACCTTTATTATCTCTTGAGCCTCAGTTGATGGCTCTAGACTTGGTTCATCAATGGGCGAGCTCAGAATGGATGATGCAGATGGAGTAGGAGACACGTCACATGTAACCTCATGCGTCGACTCATGAGATTCCAAGTCAGGAAGCATTAGACCTTCTCTTCCATCGTCGAAGACACTATGGTTGTCTGCAACCAATTCCTCTTCTTCTTCGAAGCTCCTTTCTGTCTCACCTTTTGCACTTAAAATTTGAATGAGTTGGCTCATCTGATTCTCCAAGTTTTTACAGCGGCTCATTTGCTCCTCCAATTTTTCGATTCGGTTCATTTTTCTTTCCTCTAACTGCTGCACCACTTGAGTAAGAGTGTGCAATGGATCCTCCAGGTGTGTGACAGAGTCCTCCAACGGCGAAGAAGACGTAGCGAGCAAGACTTCTTGTGAAACACGGTTATCCATATAATAGAAAAAATCCCACAACCCCGACAATCCTCCTAACCGTTTCAGGCCTCCGTTACTCATGTACTCAGCAAGTGCTCGCGTCTCAACAGTCATCCCATCAAGTATGCAAATAATCATATCTCGGATGCTGAATTGATAACCCCATGAACCAAGGTCGTCAACATACTCATGCAATCTAGTGAAGTATTGGTGAAAGTTCTCACCTTCAAACTGCGCTAATCTCAACATCTTGAAAAAGTTAGTAGCAAGGGTGTTGTGAACCGTAAGATAGACTCACAACGGGTTAGATATATGCACAAAAATCAATAAATATACAAAACAAAGAAATAAGCTTGATTCCCCGGCAACGGCGCCAATTTGATGGACGGTTTTTAGTCGCCTAAACCGTATCAAAATATATTCGAACCTACTAACTAATGTAGTGTGGTAAGCACGAGTCGATCCCACGGAGAATCAAGTTATTCCTAAGTTAAGTTTATTTACCAATTAGTATTAAACGGGGGGTTTTGAGTGGTGTAAATAAGAAAGAACATAAAATAAACTATAAACAAATTGAAGGAGATAACAATTAATAAAATAGTTTCACCTACAATTATCCACTTTAGTTGGTTAAATTGATATTGTAACTTCATCTTGTCCTTTTAGGTTTCCTATGAATGCCCTTGTCTCGACCTAATATAGTTACTAGTCCAACCAGTCCTAGAAACCCTTATCAATCGAACAGTCCCTAAAGAAGGATTTAACCCAATTGATAGCTTTAAGTTCAGAGATTAGCCAAGGTATTTGCAGTCCCTAAAGAGGGATTTAACAACACATTCAACTTCCTACTCATTCAATTAGTTCAACCAGCCCTAAAGGAATAAGTTTGCCACTTAGGTTAAGATTCACAACCAGGAATCTACAAAACCTTAGCAATTGAATTGATTCTAACTAGTTGCGCGGGCTAGATAGAATAAAACAATAGACAATCAAGCACAAAGAAGTCGAAACATTCAAATATAGGAATTAAGGAACAAGAATTAGAAACTCACAACCAATCCAAATAAAGCTTCAAATTGCAAACGAAACGGGAGAGTTTAGCTCTCCATAAAAATAAAACAAAAGACAATTAGGGTTTTAGGGTAAAGTCACGGTCGGTCCCCGTCACATTCGGCCTCCTTCCTTCCGTATGAATGGAAGTATATATATTGCCCCCACGTGATATCAATCTATCTAATCTATGTATATAATATTACGGAGTAATATATTAAGCTCATATTCTATCTAACCTAATTTAGTCTAATTGCTTTTGAAAGTAACGGCAAGCAGCACGTGTAAGCCCAACCAATCACGTGGGCTCCTCCTTCCGATGTCCATCCACTCCAATTGCAAATGTTGCGATCAGTTCATTGTACGATCCGAGCCAGCCCGTCTTGTCTTTTAATTGCAAAATAATCCCACAATTTATGATCAACCTCCAAATTCATACGATCCAGCTTAAAGATACCTGAAATATATAAAAATACTAGTGTAGACTCCGAAAACCAAATAATATAAACTAAGCTATAAAATATATAAAAAATGCTCTAAACTACTATGCAAATCTATAATTAAAACATGACTAAAATATACCCTATCATTTATACAGTGAGGACACTGTAAAATTTAAGTATGGGGTGGGGGAAGGGCTTACTTTATGCATATTTGCTATATTTGACATTATTTATGCATAGTTAGAATTTATTTCTTTGAATTGCTACATGGCTATTTTGTAATGCAATATTGATTTATGTGCATGTTTTCCAAAGTTTGAAAAAATGACCCCCATTGAAATTTTTTTGAATAATGTCATGGAAGCTTATATTGAACTCGACGATGCAAAATTGGATTCATTAGAGATATAGCATGAAATTGCCTAGTAAAGGGAAGTCACAATGAAGTGCATTATTTATTGAAAACCATGAAAGGAGGTAAAATTTGAAGTTGCTTTTGACATATTGCATGATAAGATGATGGAGGACTTTATATTTCCATATAAAATGCTCATATTGTTATAATCCTAGCCTTACCCATGCTTATGCATCACAAAAGCAATAATATGCCTTATTTCATATATTGCTCCACATGATCTAAATATTTACCATTCTTTACCTTATCCGGGGATTATGTTGAGAATGATGTTACATTATGGAGATATTATATGGTGTTTGTGTTGTTATCATATTTGAAGTTTGGAAGGAAATTGTTTGAAATATATGGAAAATTTAATGAGTGAAAAAAAATCCAATCACCTCAAGAGATAAAGGTAGATTGACCCTACTCTCTGAGATAATAGTTTGGAGAGATGGGACACATTGTGAGGAGTCCAAAGCACTAAGTATCCGGGGCCATTCATGACACCCATGTTTGCGACTCGCGAGAAGGCAGTGCTGAGGTTAGAGAGGTAAAAGTATTATTATTGATAAAAGCATTATGAAAAATGATGAATCTTATGAGAAAGAATGTGGTATGAAATTCAATTTGGAAATACTCCATTTCCCCGGATCATTAGTACTACATTACCAAAAATTGCCCACCTTTAGCCTTTTACCAAATTCTACTCCTTATTTGAGCTTAAATTAAAATCCTCTTGATTATTAATGCTTTGTCACAAATGAATGTTTTGCATAGCCCTCCTTTGATGAGTAGATGTTGCTTTTATATAATTGCACATGCATGAATCTGTGACACTAGTACCTTTTCGAGGATGGTAATTGATTGCAGGGTTATATGAAAATGAATCTAAGATGTTGAGAGTTTGAATTCTTCCCCTGAATGACAAATAAAAGTATTGCTTGAGGACAAGCAAGCTTAAGTATGGGGTGTTTGTTGTGAGCTGAATCTGCCATGTTTTACATTTACTTTTATATCGATTTCTGCATACATTGCATTCATTTGGGTTAAGATAGTACAGAATCTATGTAGTTTATGTTTATTTGCCAAATTATGGAATCTACACCAGTTTCTGTTTAATTCGCAGAATTCGAGGCATTTTACAGCAATTCTAAAGAAGGTCGGAAAAGCTCGGGAATCGGCTACAGAAGACCAAGGTCAAAGCAGCAACGGAAACAGTCGAATCGAGCCAAGAAACCAGACTACTCGATCTCGAGTAGACCTTACTCGATCTAGACGAACATGTCCGAGCACAGCCTTGGTCGACAGAGCCTGATCGAGAAAGCCAGACCAACCCAGTTCCGGAGGTTACTCGATCTCGACAAGACCCTAGTCGAGATCGACGAAGACCAATGCCACACCCGGAGTCGACAAGGAGAGAAGCTGACCGAGAAGCCGAGGACGAGGATGCCGAACAACCCTACTCGATCTCGACAAGTTCTAGTCGAGATCGACAAGCCCCACAACGCCAGTCCGAGTCCATGCCAAGAAGAAGCTGCTCGACCAGAGAAGGCCACACCCTAGTCGATCTCGAGGAGCCCTAGTCGAGATCGACGACGCCCAAAGCCCAGATCCGAGCTTGTCGAGCACACCTACCCGAGAAGACCTAGTCGGTGAACATCCCTACTCGATCTCGACAAGGAGTAGTCGAGATCGACGAGCACCGTGAACCAAGTCCGAGCCACATCGAGCAGAGCTAGCCGGGAAGTCCAGTCGACGAACAATCCTTGTCGAGGTCGACGAGCCCTTGTCGATGTCGAGTAGACCAGTCCTGGAAAACGCGTCGTCGAGAGCTGTCCTAGTCGAGTTGGGATTCCTTGGGGCCGAAGAAGGAAGATTCTATCCGAATTCTATCAACTCTATCCATGGGAGACAAGATCTATCAAGACATGAAGACTTACCTAGTTTAGATTTATCTTTTCCTTATTGATTTATTTCCTTAAAGCATTTTATTTATCTTTTAGCAAAGTAGATATAGATTTAGATAGAGATAGATGATTATTTCCTTGATTAGCGAGGTTTGATCACTATAAATAAGGCCCTTGGGGCTGGTTTTTCATTCATTCCAATTCAAATTCAGAGAGAAACAAGTAGTTCCACAGAGAAGTTTAGGAGTTCTAAAGTTTTTAGGGTTTTGGCTTTCTGCGAAAGTTGATTGCCGGGATTGTAAAGGCTTTTGAATATAGTTTTATGCAAATTAGTTCTTTTCATCAATCAATGTCTGCGATTGCAATGAGGCGTGAGTAGTCCACCCACTTCTGGGGCTGGGGTGAGCCCGACGGTGGCCATGTGAGGCGATGCGATAAAGGTCAGATCTTTTTCTGCAATTCATCTTCTATCCCTATGAGCATGATTCTTTTGCGAGAGTTGAAGGTGATCCTTGTTTGTATTATTGAAGCGAAAGTGATCTTAATGCAACTTGGATTAATTATGTGAAAAAGGGTTAGTAACAATTAGGGTTTATGCGAAAGCCTCTATATGCCTATTTGTTAAAGACGAAAGTTATTTGATGGAAAGCATGATCTTTTGTGCCTTTATGTGTTACTTTGCATGGTTATCGTTGTGGTGTTGATACCCTGGTCTTGGGAGTCTTTTATTATATTGATTTATTTCTGTCGAATTGTGAGTTCTGTGTTCGAAATTTGCCCTTAAAGTTTCTGTCTTTTACTCGATCTAGAGTTACTATTGTCGATCTAGAGGAAGCCTTTGTCGATCTCGAGTGGGCTTTGTCTAGATCGAGTACACTGTTGTCTTCGTCGAGTTTCTGTCGTCGATTCTGAACTTGTCTGGACTTGCTCTAGTCGGTCTCGAGTAGGTGTGGTCGAGATCGAGTTGATTGTTGTCTGTCGAGTTGTTTTGCTTTCGTTTCTGAGTTTCTGTTGTCGACCACTTTAGTCGATATAGAGGACAGCTACTCGAGATCGAGTAGCTTCTGTGTCCTCGCTTTTGTTTCTGCTTTGCTTTGTCTTTTCTGTCTTCGTTTAGTTCATTGCTTTTGTTTGTTCTTTTCTGTTTTATTTCTGTTTCTTTCCTTGTTTCTGTGTTTCTGTCTTTCTGCTATTCTGTCTGTGAGATCTGTTGCGACCTGAGTACTGCTGACGTGCTTCCTCGTGGATTCGATCCTGACTATTCTCTCACTACAACGGGAGGAAGTCTTGTATTTATTTGCTGAGACAGTGAAGTCAGTCTGTTCTTTATTTTATATTTATTTCATACTTGACCATCCTCCTGCAACAACAATGATTCGATATGTCAAGCTTTGTTATTATTGCTTTAAACTTTGTCCCTATACTCCCACTCTCTTTTAATGTCTGTCTCTTCGAATTTTTGTGTTCTTATCAGATCTGGCACTAATTCTTGCATTGCTTTGTATTTGGGAGTATTTTTGCCTTATCTGATTGAAATTCAAGTTTACCTGCAATAATTGCACTAATTTGTCATGGTCATTGGAACTTCAATCTGAGTTGTAATTTTCCTATGCTTATTATTGTTGAATTTGCTATCGTGTATGTGGAAATTGCAAAACTGGAGGAAATTGTACACTTTAATATTATTCTAGTTTCTGCATTTGAATTTTTTTCATCTGCATTTGCTTTTCAGCTACTCTTTGCAGGCATCATCATCCATCTTTGTTGAAGATCTGGTCTCAATAAGTGATACCATTGACGAGAGGGTTTCTCGACCAAATAAATTTGTAGTCAAGACCCCGCTATAGGATAGTGGAGTCAGGTTCGTCCTCTGGAGAGAAGTCAGCGGTTCTAGGTTTAGTGTGTTATATGGGGTTCAGGGATAGCAGAAAAAGGTGATGAGGGTGGCTGTCGACATCGACTAAGACTTGGTCGATGTCGAGGGAATGGAAGGAGAAGAGGTGGTCGGCGTCGGGTAACTTTGCAGGATAAAAATAATGAAATAAAATAAATAAAGATGCAAACATCCAAGGTTAGGGATCACCGCAACAATAAACATATGTTTAGATTATAAA
Organism: Persicaria tinctoria; assembly: GCA_037127255.1. Classification (NCBI taxonomy): domain Eukaryota; kingdom Viridiplantae; phylum Streptophyta; class Magnoliopsida; order Caryophyllales; family Polygonaceae; genus Persicaria; species Persicaria tinctoria. The sequence goes on from JBANSL010000005.1 coordinate 24,712,066, forward strand.
TCACATAAAGATGCATGCTTTATATCAAATAACTTTAGTTATTAACAAATAGGAATATAGAGGCGTTCGCATAAACCTTAAATGTTACTACCCTTTTCTTAATTAGGATCAACCAACTTTCGCAAGCAAAGCCTAATTACTATCCCAATTCATATTTAATTCACTTTCGCTTCCTAATTATAAATAAGGAATTGTCCTCGACTGTTGCAGAGGATTAAGCACATAGGTAGATGATGATAAAGACATATAAATTCATGGATTTATAAATCAAACACACATATCTATGTTGAGATCACCCCAACCCTAGAAGAAAGAAATTAGAATCAAACCATAATAAAAGAAATTAACTTTAACATAAAATAAACTAAAACTTACAATCGTTCGTCTCCTTCCTCCTCCTCCTCTCTCTCTCTCTCTCTCTCCTCTCTCACCTTCTCTCTCTCCTCGTCCTCCTCCTCTCTCGCCTCTCTCCTTGCGTCCTAAGACGACTTTGCTTGAATGAATAAAAATCCCCCTAGGGCCTTATTTATAGGCTTCCAATCCTTGCTAATCAAGATAAGAAAGTCTATCTATATCTACTTACTTAAAGATAAATCATGGAAATAAATAAAGCTAGGATTATATCTAATGTGGATAAAATATCTTCTCCTTTGACTTGATAGCCCTTGATAGATGTGGATAGAATTTGGTCTCGAAAATATCACCATCGGCTTTGGGATAGAAACTTAACAAGAAACTCGTATAGCTCGGAATCCGCCACTGAGACGTCCTCGATATCGAGTAGGAGTCCTCGATATCGACTAGCATTTTCTTCGTCTTGTGCTCAGCAACTCCATGTCGGCCAACAGAACACATGTCGACTTGGGTTGTCCTCGATATCGAGTAAAGTTACTCGATATCGACTAACTTCTGCTCGGCTCCCCAGTGCTCAGCTTCGTCGATCTCGGCTCTGGACATGGAAATCAACCAAGTGTTTCCTCGATATCGACTAATTCTTGTCGATATCGACTAACCTGCTCCAGCTCCCAGCTACACTTGTCGATTTCTGGGGTTTTTACTCGATCTGGGTTACTCGATATCGAGTAAAACAACTCGATATCGACTAAGTCTCTCAGCTTTCTGCTCTGTTCTTGAAACGCACTTTCCCAAGTCCTCGTTTTTCGGATTGACGCATATGACCATGCGTTGGAAAGCTCTTTCCGAGGGATACAACTCTCATGAAGATATCAAAGCTTGATTCAGAATGATGAATACCGAAAAATGGCCTTTTCTCCAGCTGCACCATTCTTAGCTTCTTCATGAGTTTTCTTTAAGCTCCAAAGTGCGTCCGATTTCTGCGAGACATAACCAAAACTTGTGTAGACCTCCATATATTGCAAATAAGTGTAAAATACATAGATTCTGTATTATTCTAACCCAAATGTATGAAATGCATGCAGAAATCGATATAAAAGTTAGTGTAAAATATGACAAATTAGGCTCACATCAACCATTCAACTTGAAAGAAATTTCAATTATATTATTGTCCTTGATAATAGATTAACCCTTCTTTTTCTGAACACCAAAGACCATAGCCTCATGCTTTTCAATAATTTTGTTGTTGTGGGTTTTACTAAAAAATTCATTTGGGAAATGATTTTATTCTTGCAAATTTGTTATTCAAAGGCTTGAGGTTACCAAAAATGATCTACGTACGCCAAACAATTGCAAAAGAGGTATGTTACTACTTTTGGTTGATTGTTATAATCAAAGTGATACTGATATCATTTTCAATCTTACGCCCGAGGAAATGCTATATTACAAGCCAGCTAGGAAAGACGAAAGCATGCTTCTTTGCTAAATTTGAGGTTCTACATGTAAATTTCAGGTTGACGTATACACAGCTCTTTTCAATATTGCAGGTTTAGGGTTTGCGAATAGCTTTTGACCACTGATTTCCATAAATCATAATCAACCCTTAACTGAAATTTTTTATTTTATCAGTCTTATTTTTTAGACTTTAACCAACACATTAGATGATAAGTTATAATTGTTGTAGGAATTCTGCCTTTTACATATGTTTTCGCGGGAAATGAGGTTGGAAGGGCAACATTAATGTGAGTTTGTCCCTTTAATATTTTATAGTCTTTTTATTAATTTTGCATTTTAATTAATGTTGAATTTTCCCTTTTAATTGATGTTGAATGTTCCCTTTTTGAATTGTTATTATTAGTTTTGTTAAAAAAAACCACTTTTGTATTTCAGGTTCTTTCGTCAGCATTTATAATTCTGTTCTTTAAATCTGTTTATAAATTTTTGCTTTAATTTTGTTCTAAAATTAAGCTTACCTAATTCAGTTTTCTTTATTCTTTTCTATAATACAATCTTTATACAAATCTAACCAATGCTTTAAATATTCGGAGATCAAATCACTAACCCTATAACAAGGAATGTTCAATTATTTCTTTATCTCCTCACTTTTTTTTTCTAGATTTCCTTTTTGATCTCACAATTTGAATTTTCCTTTTTAATTAAATTTTTTTTATATCTTTGTTAAGATTTTTTTATTTTATTTTTTCTAGATTTTCTTTTGATTACAATCTTGGATTTTCCCTTTTATTTGATGTATTTAGTGATCAACTATACTGCTGCCTTTTTTCTTTCTTCTAACTCCCCTAAAAATTTATATTTTTTATGGAATTTATTTTACTAATTGTATAATCCAGACCTGGTAAATTGTTTAGCTACTCAATACAGTGGATTAATTTTGTTGTGTTTATTTAATGACAATTCAACATGCAATAACATTCTTTTAGTTTTAGGTTGTCTTTCTGCTACTATAGTGGCTGAGACAAAAGCTGCAGCTGAATTTCACGGTTATTTGATTGCTTAAAATCAAAAGCTAAATGAACAATACGAAATAATGATGATGATTGACATTTTGTCTAATACTTTTCTTTGTAGTTTTATTAAATAATTTTTTCCTTCCAAGCACAACGCTCTAATCTTAAACGGAAGTTGAAGACTTATAATATTAAGGTATTTCACATTCTTTGTTAGGAGAAGGGAGGTCAGGGTTTATGCTTTAAAAAGAATATTAGAACAAAATGATCTTTGTTTATCATCTAAAAAGGTCATCATTTTTTGGATGACTTCTGGCCGTTGGATATATATATATTACTTTGTGAGATACATTACTCATTGTAACTAAGTGTATGTGGTTATTTCTTATAATAAACATTTTATATATTTTTCGTCAGAAACGCGTCATGGCGCGGGAATTTCACTAGTTATTATTATTATAGTATAACTAGTGTAGGCCATGTCCCGTGCACGGAGAATACATTAATACAACATTATAAATAATTTAGATACATTCCAATAAATACAAATAATAATAATCTAAATATAAATAATTTTTTCCACCAAAAAATAATATAGATATAAATAAACTTAGTTCGATAGATTATATATAATCTAAATAATCTGTATCTTTTATGTAGATTCTCTCAAAATATAAACAAATTTCACATTTATAAGGTTAAATGTTTTTTTTCTAATATACCATTAATTGAATCTTATGTAATTTAATAGATAACTGATTTTTTAAAAAAAAAAAATTTATTTTTTAAAAATATATATGATATATTTATTATGTTAGTTTACTAAAATAACTATGCATAGATGGATTGTGTCTACATAATATTTTTATAAATATTTTTAGGCTCAAAAAATAATATAGATATAAATAAAATAACTATTATTAAATAATTTTTTATATATAAATAATTTTTTTCACCAAAAAATAATATAGATATAAATAAAATAACACTTATATTTTTGGTAAGTATGCCTATAAAATATTTTATATTTATATTTTTTTCAATCAATTAAAATATATAGATAGATAGAAATGTTCATGTATATATGTATAGATTCATATATCCAAGATGCGGTGTTCATGTATAGACTCATATATGTATAGATTCCTAATATAATCTATACACATACGGTAATTCTATATGACAATTTTTTCGTTGGGTGGGATATATATATATATATATATATATATGTATGTATGTATGTATATATATATATGTATATATATTATTATTATTATTCCATCTATCCAATTATATGAGTTAATGGTAAAATAAGATAATTATTTATTATTTTTAATTATATAAATTATAACTATCTAATTATTTTATTCTTGACTAATGATGAATGATAACTGATTAATTCTAATCATATATATGTGGAAGTTGAGCATTGTCTCTATGAAATGGTAGTTATTGTGAACCGACATTGCGGTTCATATTTGTATGATTGCTTCATTTCAAATCCCTAGCTTGAAAAATTATAATGCAAGTTTAATATATAGTGGGTGAATATATTCGAATGGAAACGTCTATCTATTCAAAGTGGTTTATGAGATATTTCATCTATCTAATTGTATGAGTTAATGGTAAAATTAAATAAAATAATTATTTAATCTTTTTAATTATATAGATTTGAACTATCTATTTTTTTTTTATTAGATTTCCTTTTTTACGAGAGAAAGTTTTGCGAGACGCACTCACGCTCTGCCACGTATGCAGATTCACTCACACGCCGCCACGTAGGCACCAATGCATCGGTTTTAGTATTTGTACTAGTATTCGGTACCCGCCCGTTGTGCGTTTTTTTTATAATTATACTATGTATTTTTATATTAAGGTTTTTTTAGGGTGATTTTGGTGGATGGCCTTTTTTGAATATTCAATTGAGCACTTAGGCCCCAAATCAATTTAATTAATTTGATGTAGACCCCTTCCCAATAGAGTGGGTTGGTCAATCGTCAACTGTTTGACCATTGACCGGTCAACGTTGACCAACCCATTTTGATGCCAATTTTTTTTTTTATGCCATCTTTTTCCGTTTTGATGCCAAAATTTTACTATATTTTATTTTCACTTTGATGCCACTTTTCTAATGAAAATGATTGGATGACACTTTTTTTAAACCTTGATGACATTTTTTGTTTACAGTAATGTCACGTTGATCATTGATGCCATTTTTTTTACTGTCAACGACTGATGCCACTTTTTTTTATGTCAATTTTTTGATGATATTATTTTTACCGTGATGCCATATTTTTGATGATATTTTTCAAAGTAGTATTTTGATGACATTTTTTTCTTTAATGCGATACAAATTTTTCAAAATGGTATTTTGATGTCATTTTTATAATGTAATTATTTGATGCCATTTTTTTTAAATCAAATCGATTGATGCCACGTGTTTTTAATTTAATCAATTGTATATCGATTTATTTTCATCGATTATACTTTCATTCACTGATGATACGTTTGTGATGCCATATTTTACCGTTTTGATGCCAAAATTTTACTATATTTTATTTTCACTTCGATGCCACTTTTCTAATGAAAATGATTGGATGACACTTTTTTGTTTACAGTAATGTCACGTTGATCATTGATGCCATTTTTTTTACTGTTAACTACTGATGCCACTTTTTTTTATGTCAATATTTTGATGATATTTTTTTACCGTGATGCCATATTTTTGATGATATTTTTTCAAAGTAGTATTTTGATGATATTTTTTCAAACTAGTATTTTGATGACATTTTTTTTCTTTAATGTGATACAACTTTTGTCCCCAAAAAAACCTGTAGTGTTTTGACGATATTTTTCTAATATAACTATTCGATGCCACTTTTTTAATCAAATCGTTTGATGTCAATTTTGTAATTTAGTAAATTGTATATCAATATATTTTTATTGATTCTATTTTTATTCAAATGATGAGGGTTGACACACTTGTGATGACATTCTTTGTTGATGATATTTTTATACAATTGATGACATATGAGCTTAATACGTAATTACATTTCATTGATGACAACTTTTTATTGATGACTTGTATTCATTGATGACACATTTGTAAGTACAATTAATTGATCTAAATCATTTGTGATGATATTTTTATAAAATTTGTTACATTGAATTATGAAATGTGGAATCAAAATAGTGTCACCGAACAAGGCAATACGATCGCTTAAAATCAAAAGCTCGGGAGTTAATGATGACCACAAATTGTTTCTATTTTATTGACCACTAAAATTTCCATCGCAAAAAGACATAGATCTTGTCGTGAAAATAGGTGAAGGATTAAAAAATAGCTTATGCGGGATTTGAACCTGCATCTACGCGCTTGAGCACAACGCTCTACCAATTTGAGCTAATAGGCTTTAATTTAGCAATAATAAAACAAGTGCAAGGGCTTAGTTAGCAAAGACAAGTAATAAACAAAGTTGATTTCAATGAAAAATCAGTAACTTTCCCAAGCAAACAATGTCTGCCTAGTTTCTACACAATGACAAATCCTATACCACCAACTTCCAGCAAAAACACATCGGTATAAGAACACAAGTTCCACCTATTATCAAAACATCAGTATGAAGGCATTTCATGCTTGTAAGATATTAAGTTAATGGATTATTGACTTATTGTCAGAAAGGCAAAATACAGACCACATTGTAAAATAAGAGACTCACCTGGAACTACTTTTGGTGGATCAACCTTTGCATCAGCAGGACAAACATATCTCTGCCCTTTGTACATGACCAAGTTTGTTTGCTTTGGGGCATAAAAATCCCCCCTCTAGTAAATTGATATAGAAACAAATAACATCCCCCTCCTTGTATCCACATTCCCCATACATATCCCTTAATGCTTTATATATTACTCATCCATTAAATTATATGGAGTATTACTGTATTGCAGAAGCTTCAAAGTAAATCACCAATTTGAACAGCCAGCAACCAACAGTAAGTCTGTAACAAGGAGCAAACATTGAATGAGCATTGCAACCCAATAGAACCAACAATAACAACGAAAATCACTAAAACGAACACCAATTGGAATCATTCAATCACCCAATACATCACCAATTTGAACCATTCAACATTTGCAACTCAAACCATTGACTGGAAACAAAAACGAGCAGCTAGACGAAAGTTACCGATCTGAATCAAGTCAACCACGCCGGATCTGAAGCCTGGACAAGGGGAGAGGGTAAGCGAGGCCGAGGGCAAGCATCGAGCGACGCCGGATCTGAATTCTGAAGTCTGAACAAAGGTAGAGGACGAGACTCGAGCGAGATTGAGGAGCGGCCAGATCTGAAGTCTGAACAAGGGGAGAGCGCGAGCAAGGCCCAGGGCGAGACTCGATGGAAAGGACTCGAGAGGGCGAGCGACGCTGAAGAGAGGCGAGAGGACTCGATGGTCTGGCTGGGGCTGCGATCGCCGGCGTCGGCGGTGCAGGGAAGTTCGTGTTGGCCTTGGCGCCTCGGAACTGGAGGGCAGCAACGTCGTTGGCGTGGGCGGCCTCCACGGTGGTGCTGAAGGTGCCGCACCAGACGCCCGTCCCCCAGGACCTCTTCCTCACGTCTCGGCACCGTGCCTCCATCTTGCCGCCATCGTTGACGGCCTGAGTCAGATCTCGTGTAGCCATGGACTGAATTTGTCGCCATCGAGAAAGAGGGAGGCAAAGTGGGGGAAATTGGGGGAGATGGAGGAAGCGATGGAGGAAGCGATGGAGAGAAATGGGTTATTTAGGTCAGGAAAGCAAAAAAAAAACAATTAAAAGGCCTAAGCATACTAAAAAACCATTTAATGGGTCTATCTACCTAACCAAAGATGCCTAAAGGTCTATTTCAACAAATTCCCTCTTTTTTTTTTATTAAAGTGTAAAGGTTAAAATAGTTTGAGAAATTTTGCTGAAATATCATCCTTTGGTAATTAAATTAATTAATTAACACCTTTATATTATTTATTAGCAGCACTAGCACCTTTTAAAAATTTATTAGGCTCGTAGCAACTTTCCCAACCCTTCTCCTTCCCTTCTCACTGTCAGATCTACATCGCCGCTCCCGCTCCGCCCAACCAGGTTCCTCTTCTTCATCTTTCTCCGCCGCTCGCTCTCCCTCCGTCGTCCGCTTGAGATCCACCTTCCATCCGCCGCAGCGCCTTCTTGAATTCGTCGGTGCCTCGGGAGATCTCGTTTTCTCCTCCTCTAGGATCTAATCCCTAAGGGCCTCCGGCAAGCCGTGAGGGGAGTGTTATCGATGGACAAGAAGAGCGTTGGTGACAGTCGATGTCTCACCCTCTGCTTCCCTCCTTCCGCTCTCTCACCCTCGCTTTCGATACCTCTGCTAGCGGTCGTTGAGGGCCAAATCAGAGATTCTGCCGCCGTCCCAATCTCTCGCTTTCCCTCTTCTCGGTCGGGCTCGAAGGAATCATCGCATTTTCCCGCTTCCTACGCCACTGTTGGGCTCAATTGAAGATGATGTTGAGCTCGGATGGGCCTCCTGATGCTGAGACGCTGCCGTCGATGAGCCACCGCTGCTTTGAGCTCCGATTCAGGGCCCTGCGCCCCAGTTCAATATCTAAAATTGTCTCCCGCTGCTTGCACTCGACCTCGCTCTCTGTCTCGGCTTCAGGATCCTACACCAAAGGAACGATGAGATCAACGAGGGCACTATTCTGTTTGAAGGTTGTGACTGTAAGCAGTGGCTTATCACCATGGATTTCCCTAGAGACCCCGCCCCTTCTCCCGAAGAGATGGTCAGAACCTACGTTCAGAAGCTGGCTAAAGTCGTTTGCAGGTTTGATTAATTTTCAATTCTTGTCGTATTTGCTTGATTATGAATTTGGTGACAGTGTTATGGAATGGGCGAGGATTTGGGGGAAATCGCATGAATTGATGAAATATAGGAATTCAATGTGAGGTCTTTCATTGTAGCTGCTTGGAGAGTTGGTACAGGATGTTGGAATCAGTAAGATGTTGAATTGTGTGAAGGATCTAGATAGCCTTTGTTCTTCATTCAGTATTTAGCTAGCAATTTTGTATTGATTATCGCAATTTTGATTGTTCAATTCGATTGCAATTTTGATTTTACTCAACTCGGTCGATTCGATGTGTTTGGCATCATATTGTTAGATCTTTTTTATTCCTTGGCTTGTGCTTGAATTGGGAGGAGTTTGGGGAGTTTCTCACCAGTATTTATCTTTTAACGACCTATCCATGCTAACCCACTCTTTGATGACATCTTCAGCCCATTGACCTTACCCTTCAAGAAAGCAAATTGATCTAAATTAGTAAGTAGTTGTTGCTGTCATGAAATGTTGATTTGTGAAACTACTGTCATTAAATGTTGATGATTTTATTAAGATGAGATGGTGAATAAACAAAGAACAGAGATTGAGATTGAATGACATGGATGAACTTCCATTTTGCATGTGATGTCTTTTGCGACTGATGATGATGTAGATATATGGCTTTTGAATAATCCGATGCGCTGTCCAGGAGCTTTGCATCTTTGATAAGCCTGATGTAACCAATGTTCCGGCTCCAGATTGCCTCTTGAGTCCAATGGGTTTGCCACTAGGGATGGCAATGGGTCGGGTGGTGGGTGGATGGACCCCCATTTCACCCGACCCACCATGGGTGACCCATTTTCCCACCCATCACCCCACCCATATCCACTTCACCCATATCCACTTCGCCCATATCCATCGGGTGATCGGGTGAAATGGGTGAGATATGGGTGAAATGTGGGTGATTTTCCTTAAATGCATGCAATTGAATTCCAATCAATTTGGTACACAAAACACCGTATAAAATATGATTATCTTACACATTTAAGTCTTAAATAAGTCTTAAACACATACATAAGTCTTAAACACATACAATAAGTCTTAAACAACACATGCCACAAGTCTTAAACACATATCACAAGTCTAAAACATAAGAAAAATAAGTAGTTTTAAACACTTACAATAAGTCTTAAAATAAGTAGTCTAAAACACGAGAGGGTGAAGGGAAGTTGGGAACTTTGGGAAGGGAAATTAGGGTTTACAAAAGTGTATATATTTTTTTTATATAAAAAATATATATTTTTATACGGGTCGGGTCGGGTGGCGGGTGGTGGGTCGGGTGGTGGATCGGGTGCGGGTGGAGAAAAACTTCACCCCACCCGACCCACCACCCATATCCACTTCACCCACATCCACTTTCCACCCGCTTTTTTTCGGGTTTTCACCCACTTTTTCGGGTCGGGTGATTCGGGTTCGGGTCGGTTGCGGGTGAGATTGCCATCCCTATTTGCCACTGCATCTAGTGAGTTATTCCTTCATTTATGGACTTGCTTGAGTTTGATATATAAGTTTTCTTTCTTTCTCTAACAGCTTTAGGTCTGTTTGGCAGGTTCTTGAAGCTCTGTTGCAGAGATTTCCTAATTGTTCCAAGTTGGCAGAGGACAATGTCCGAAACCGAAGGCTGTTTGAAGGAGAGCATGTACAACCGGAGCTAGTTATCAAATTGGCAAAGGACAATGTGAGTGAACTAGCGCGTCTAGCAGAGCATAAGGGGGATATTCGGGCGACTGGAGAAGTGATTGGTGGGAGGGAATGGCAGCGACCAGCGGCGGGTTTCACAAAGTTCAATTGTGATGCTGCCGTGTCGGATACTAGAGGATCAGGAATTGGGTTCATAGCAAGGGATGACACTGGCGGATTTCTGCTAGCAGGACACAAGGAAGTGGCTTTCACTAAGGAGGTAGAAGTAGCAGAGGCTGAATCGATCCTCTGGGCAATGACATGTGCAAGCGAGAGGGGAATAACGCGAATACATATGGAAACCGATTGCAGCAGCCTGATTTCGAAGATGCGGAACGGCTACAATGGAAGAGGAGCTCTGCGACAAATCATTTCCGGTATTCAAGAGCTAGCTGCTGATTTTGAGGTAGTAGTGTGGTCTCATGTTAGAAGATCGGGAAATGGGGTTGCTCATGAACTTGCAGGACGCAGGCCTTGTTTGGTCTCTTTATTTTGTTCAGTTGATTGTTAACCACAAGACATTGTTGTATTATTTTGGAAGAAGATGGAATAAATAGCCGAGTTGGCTTGCTCTAAAAAAAAAGTATTTCATTGTGTTATGATTTTATATCAATCCGTTAAGATAACAAAATTCACACTATATTAAACTAATAAAACTATTTCATCAATGAATAAAAGTCATCAATCAAGTTTAATCACATTTTACGCTTTTGTGTCATCACTTGAATAAAAATGTAATGAACATGTCACCACAAGTGATTGAATCAATGAAGTGTAATCACAAACGTGTCATCAGTGAATAAAAGTAGAATAAATGAAAATATATCGATATAAAATTGATTAAACTAAAAAAAAAGTGGCATCAAACGATTTGATAAAAAAAATGGCATCAAATAATTACATTAGAAAAATGACATCAAAACACTGCTTTGAAAAAGTTGCATCACATTAAAGAAAAAAATGGCATCAAAACATTACCTTGAAAAAAAATGGCATCACGAAAACATTACCCTGAAAAAATATGGCATAACGGTAAAAAAAAATATCATCAAAAAATTAATATCAAAAAAGTGTTATCAGTAGTCAACGGTAAAAAAAAATGGCATCAATGGTCAATGTGAAACCACATTAAACAAAAAATGACATCAAAGTTTGAAAAAATGGCATTTATAAAGTGTCATCAAACCATTTCACTATAAAAGTGGCATAGAAAATCAACTCTACTTTATAGGGGGGTCGGAACATAGAAAAAAACACTCTGATTTGGGTTTCTCTCTTGTGTTCTCTTCATAGGGGGGTTCAAGGGGCTTCTGGGCAGTCTGATTCAAGGCAGTCATGGCCATCCTAGATGGTTATGCACTGCCCTTGTTTCATCCATACTCATCAACCTAACCACAACCAAAAGTTTTACCCAAACCTTGCACAAAAATTTCCAACAAATCTCAAAACAACTTTTAAAGCAAAATATAGACATTAACAAGTTTAGCTATGCAGTTAAGAATGGGGATGCAATCTGGAGCACTGGAAGGCATGTTCACTGGGGAAACCCACCACAACATACAGATCAAGGCCAAACATTGATTGCATGCAGCAATTTTCAACCGAAAAGGGAGTTTATATATGCTTTTTGCTTACTCTATAGTTGCTACAAATACAAATCTCCAATTAAATCCCCCTGTTGTTTTCTTGGAAGAACTAAAACTACTAATTGCCTACCTAATTACCCCCCTATATGCAATTTTAATAGGTATAATAAACATGCAACCCTGTTGATTGGCCATTGGGAGGCGGTGCCTAGCGAGAATGATACCGGAGGGAGTGCTTTCTCTCTAATCTCTGTTTCCCAGACCAATCGAGGGGAGAAAAAGCAGAAGTTTAGCCAGATTCACAAGAAATCGAAGGCGGGGAGTATGCACCTGGACTTTCTATGTGATTCTCTCGAAGCGTCGTCCTGCTATCAAGATCAAAATGGTATGATTATCACTAGATCCTTGCTTATTTCAAAAATTATAGATGCCTATTGCATTTTTACTGTTAGATTTCTTGCATGCACCATCTCTTACAACACTACTCCTTCCCCTATAAATTGGTATGAAACTGTTATCAATATTCCTCACAGCTTCCTCTTCCCCCTTTGCAATCTGAATCTCTATTCTCCCATTTGTCTCATGGATCATCAAGTGTCCTATGCTGATGCTCTCATCCATTCTAGCAGGCATGGACTCTCCCAGGAGTCTATGCATCAAACAACTCATACCACTGAACCCATCCTTTCCCTTGCTCTTGAATCTCATGTGCTGGTTTCCCAGAACTCGGAACCCCACCCCATTCCTGCTGTCCCCATCACTTCTATTCAATCTCTGGAAGCCCAACCTGTCATCACCACTCAAGCTGCGGACCCTTACTCCATTCCTGGGGTCAAGGATCTCCACCACAAACTCTCCGACTTCAGCTTGATTGGCCGCTTTGTTCAAGCGCCTGTTGAGATCAAGCAAGTCATGGGAAAGATGAAAGCTGAATGGAAATCCTTGAAAGGAAGCTGGGGGATGGACACGATTGGGAATGACTGGTTCATCTTCCGCTTCGCCAACACTGATGATAGAGCCATGGTGTGGAACAACCGTCCTTACCACGTCCAGGGGTCCTTGCTTGCTATGTACCCTTGGACTGACACTTTCAATCCCATGGAGGAAGATACAACTACAGCTGATGTTTGGATCCGTATCCCGGGTCTGCCTCATCAGTTCTACTCCACCGAAGCCATCGACTACATCCTGACCCAAGGAGGAGTTGGCTCCCTCATCAGAATTGATCAAGCCTCGAACACCAGGAACAAGCTAAGGTTTGCACGTGTCTGTGTTAATGTTTCCCTGCTTAACAAGCTTACTACCTTTATCTTCATCAGAAAGAATGAGTTTGAGACTGCTAGACTTAGAATCTGGTACGAGGATTTTTCTGGTGGTTGCAGGTGTTGTGGGGCTTATGATCATTCTTATGATGCTTGCCCCCTCAATGCCCCTTGGCCAAGGAAGATCAACCTTGTGCTTGAAGAGAACCCCTCTGTTGACCTACTAGCCCATCCCACTACTGCCAATGCCAACATGCACACCACTGATCACAGGCATCTCAATATGCCTAATGCCTCTACCCACCACAATCACAATGATGACCCTGTTGTCTCCCAAACCATGGCCCCAAGACAGGGTGATTATGGTCTCTTACCCATGGCCAATCTTCCCCCCATTCAAACCAGAATTGCTCCAAGTCAGATGTCTAACCCAAACTTCACCAATGAGTTGATCAACCAGCTTATCTCCCTCAACAACATCCATGCTTCCAAGCTTGCTGCCGACTGCTCTACCCCTCCTTTTGCCATTGCTCCTTCCATCCTTCACACGATCATGGCTTCTGGCAACCACCACTCTGCCTCCACCTCCAATGCCCCCCATGAAGGTACTCTTGATGAACTGATTAAAGCTCATAACAAAGGTAAAATGCTGGCCACTCGTATTGACTCTGAGGAATCCCACCTATCTCTCAAATCTGACAACTCCGTCGTCCGGAAGATGGGAGGTATTATGATCCACCCCGCTGAGGATGACATGGCTGTCAACAATATGGACCAGTTCAAGAGAAGGGAAGATGAAGATCAGACTGAAACCTCCTCCCCGACAACCAAGAAGTCGAGAAAGAAAAAGAACTAATGATGATCGACTCTCATGCTTTTGGTGTGGTTGTTGAGCTGACTAAAGCTCCCCCTAATCTAAATAATAGTAGCCAGATTTGTAACAACCACTACCCCTGATGTCCTATGAATGTTATCTGGCCTTTTGTTATTTCCTTTAGTTGCAATCCTTATGATGGTATGGCCTCCCTCCCACTGTTTTCATCCTTTGTTGGGAGGGCCTGTTATCTTAATATTAATGTTAAGCCTAATTTTACTTATTATGGTCTGTTTTGCACCTTTCTTTATGCTTCTTGTGTTTTTTTGAGACCTTGGATCCCTCTTTGGCTTGGGCTCTTGGCACTCTGGACAGCTGGTAATGTATGCTACCTCCGGACTGTGTTGGCCCCTTCCGACCCATGTTCTCTTGCCTGGATTCTGATCTCAGGTATGTGGACTATTACCTCCCTTATTGTGTTCTGCTCAAACTATAAGCACAACCCCATAGAGCTCCTGGTGGGTTCTGTGGTGGTGAGCTATCTCAAAACTATGCAGCTTGGTCTGGAACACAACCCTATTACTAAACTTCATTGCTACATTTACAATTCAAATCTCAATCACACAATGGTGCAACATCAAAAGATTTGCCATGGAAATCTTAAAGCTTCATCCCAATTACCGGAATACATATTAGGGCCAATACAAAAGGTAATGGGATCAAAAGACTTTAAGGATATCAAGGCAACCTCTAAGATACAAAAATTGATAGCCAGATTATATATAAACTCCACATCTCATAACACTTATCAATACAACCTCTATAAGCCAACAGGCAGCACCAGAAATAAATGTTATGATTAATGTAGGATTCTGGAATACTAGGGGTTCAAAACGACCCCTGTTCTGGCAAGAAATCAGCCTCCTAAGACAAGAAAATAAACTTGACATTCTAGCGTTAGTGGAAACTAAATCGACAGAAGCTCCTTCCGATACGCAACTCAAAACCTCAGGATTCCACAAGGCTATATGTATAAAATCTAATGGATACAGCGGAGGTATATGGATTCTCTCAAAACAAAACAAACAACTAGAAGAAGCTTCAATTATGAATCAGAATGAGAGAAGCATCACTTTCAAACTCACTATTGACATGTATGAACTACTTCTTATGTTTATATATGCTCCTGTTAAAGAACATGAAAAAACCATCTTCTGGGACGATGTCCTGATGTCTATCCAATCACAAAGGCTACCGATTATCATTGTTGGAGATTTGAATGATATTGAGAACGACACTGAGAAAGTTGGGGGTGTTAAGCCCTCCCTTGCAAGGTTTCGGAGAATAAAACATATCAAATCTGAACTAAATCTTCATACTGCACCATACCTTGGGTCTCCGTTTACATGGAGGAAACACAATAACAATAAATCCAACACAAACACCTATGAGCGTCTTGACAGAGTTCTGTTTCACCAAGACATAGCACTCAAGTTCAAAGATCTTAAAGTGCAACACCACCCTTTCTCAAGCTCAGACCATTGTCCGATCACCTTCCATCTAGGTAACCAAAAGATAAACAAAGGATCTCCTTTTAGATTCGAAATGGCATGGACGACTAATCCATTCTACAACACCATGGTAGAAAGAGTGTGGAGAAACAAAGTACATGGATCCTTTGCTTACCAGTTTATGAAGAAGCAAAAACTACTGAAAAACAACACAAAGACTTGGTGTAAAACCAGGACAAATAATATAACCAAACAATTGTTAAAAATTGATAAAGACATCCTTGAGCTACAGCTAAATCTGCCTTGGGGCACTATCACAACAACTGATAAGGCGAAACTAATCAGATTGGAGAATAAAATACAACAGATGCTGGATTATAAATATAATTTTTGGAAACAAAGGGCAAAGATTAAGCACTTAACCTTAGCTGATAAAAACACAAAATATTACCAAACCTCGGTTAAAATAAAAAATTATAGGAAAACTACCTTAGAATTTGTAACCAAGGAGGGCAATATACTCAATAATCCAGCTGACATATCGGATCAGATAACCAAAGAAATGGCTGATAGATTTATAAATCATAACTTAAATAAAATCCATCCACAACAAATTGTAAACATACAATCACAGATTACACAAGGAGAAAACTCAATATTAATTAAACCGCCAACAAATTTGGAAATCAAACAGACAGTAGAAGATCTGGCTACTGATAAATCACCGGGGCCAGATGGCTACCCGCCTGAATTCTACACTCATTACTGGAACATAGTTGGCCCATCTCTCTGTAAAACTGTTAAAGCCTTCTTCCACTCAGGAACCCTCCTAGAGGAAATAAACCAAACTTTTATTGCGCTTATCCTAAAAGTAGATAATCCGAAAAACATAAATCACTACAGACCCATTAGCCTATGCAACACAATCTATAAGATTATATCAAAGATCCTGGCTAACAGGCTCAAACCAATTCTTCCTCGCATTATTAACCCATTTCAAGGGGCCTTTGTGGAAGGAAGATCCATCCAAGACAACACCTTAATTGCACATGAAGTATTTCACAGCTTTCATAGAAAAAAAGGTAGGCAGGGCTGGATGGCTCTAAAACTTGACATGGAAAAAGCATATGACAAGCTTAATTGGAGTTTTATTGAAGCAACTCTGGTCAAATTCGGATTCCATCCCAAATGGATAAATTGGGTTATGAAATGTATAACCACAACTACCTTCTCGGTCTTAGTCAACAATTGTCCAGGAAAACAATTCAAACCAACCAGAGGAATCAGACAAGGTGATCCTCTAGCACCCTATATCTTTGTACTTGTGATGGAAAGTTTAGCACGAGAGCTTCATAAGGAAGCTCAGCTAGATGATGCTTTGGTTGGCATAAAGATAACAAAAAATGGTACTCCTATCCCCTTCTTAACTTTTGCTGATGATACTCTCATTTTTTCTAAAGCCTCTTTCAAATGTCTCCATACTACTCAGAACATCTTGAATAACTTCTCCAACCTATCTGGACTAGTAATAAATTTTAACAAAAGTTCTCTCCAAGTATCGGCGAATGTAACCTCAACTTTAGCCAATAGTTTAGCACAACAAATGAGAATACCAGTATCCAAAACCATGGAAAAATATTTAGGAATCCCCATCATAAGTGGAAGAGTTAAAAATTGCGTTTTTGAAGAAGCTATTGACAGCCTTAAGAAACAGCTTTCGAAATGGAAAGCCTCATCTCTATCACAAGCTGTGTAAAGGCCCGGATTTTTTAAATCCTAATTCTCGGAAAAAGAAACTAAAAATGAATTTAAATCGGGTTAATTAAAATCTCTTAAAATGAATTCCGGCATATAATTATTTCAAATGGACTTTCATTCAGATTTATTTTCGCTTTCGCTTGCTAAAATTTGAAAGTATAATATAATTTTATTATTTGATTCAGTTCGAGAATTCGATTTAAATTTGAAGTTTTAAGCTTTATATCTTTTGAGTCGGGTTAAAGTCGAGTGAGCGGGTTCCAGATTTATATTCCTAGTATTTAAAAATTTGCATTTTGGGAGCCATCTTTGGCCCTGTGTATCCAGCTTGAAATTGTTGTTGTTATGTGGCCAATTCACATCAGCTTTTCCACAACCCAGAGGAATCTTTCCACTCTCTTCCAATTACTCTGTAGTCTGTGTAAACCCACCTCCTTTTTCTGTTCTTTGCCCAGAAGGAAAAACAAAGCAACCCTCTCACCCCAGGAAACCATCGTCAATCCCCACCCTCTCTGAGCTCAAACCACCATATCTCTCACAACTCCGTTCAAATCGCAGCCAACTGAGATTCCCAAATCACCACCCCTGTGCGTTGGGAGCAAGAACCGCTGAGCTTTCGCAGCGCCTTAATCGGTCCCGCAGTCACCACCAACGACCACCCCTCATCCTCGTTCCTCCTTGTCGTCGCCGGAGAAGCCGAGTGCAGGCTCCCCTGTCTCGCCAGGAAGCCGCTGCAGCACCCCGTCTCCTCCTCTCTCCGTCGAGCAGCAGCAGCTGCGTTCCCCGGCGTCCCAGGCGAAACCGAGCAGCCCATCCCCGATTCTCCTCCATCTTTTGCGAGTAGCACCCAGCGGCATCCCCACACCTCTCTCGACACCAGGAGCAGCCGCCGCCTCCCTCCCACCTCTGTTCTCCCGATTCCGAGCGGCCGAGCAGAGTGCAGTCCGAGACTCCGACGACGCCACATCGAACCCCCGACGAAGCGAATCGAACATTCCGGCGAGAACTCAGCCTCGGTAATTTCTTCCTCTCCTCCCTTCTCTCTTTCCGCGTTTGTAATTGTCGGTGTGGGTGGTCGGAATTGGATGTCGGTCGGGATTGAGCGAGTCTTGGTCGGAAAGGTTGTCGTCGGCGAGCCTGGGTTACCTCTCCTCCTTGTTGTCGTCGTCTTGCTCTGTCATTCCAAGGTTGAAGACAACCTAAATCTGATTCTCTCTTCCTTTGGGCTTGGGCCTATTTTCTCGGGTTATGAGATCGGGTCGGGTTAATTTATTCGGGTTTCCTTTCTTTTCCAGATTTCAGTGAGTAGTGTTGGATCCGGGCCCCTATTTGGTTTTCGGGCTGGGCATGCATCCGGGCCTCTTTTTCTTCTTTCTTTCCTTTCCATTGGGCTTTGGATCCGAGTTTCCCTTCTTCATATTGGGCCTTGGGGTTGGGTTTTAAGAGTTGTTGTTAGTATATATGATATGTTATGATTTTAGGCAAGTATTATTTGTCCAGATTATTATTATTATGATACTTTTAGTATATGTTTTAGAAATGATAAAATGGATGGATTTTGGTGATTTATTATATTTAAATAATATTTAGAGTGTGTTATTAATGTTGTTTAGAAATTGGATTTTAGAAATTGTGAAGTGATTTGTTGGTTTGATTTATAAATATGATTTTCGAAAATAAGATTATTTTGGTATTTATTTATATAATGATTTTGAAATAAGAAACATGCCGGGATTATTTTCTAACATAATTTTGGGAAAATTGTTAAGGATTTAAATAATAAATGTCAGAATTTTGTCAATTATGATTTGAGAAAATGTTTGAATATGAGTGACTTAACTTGGTATTTAAGAGTTTGGGAAACTTCGGGAAATGAGTTTGGAAATATTGTTGGTAAGATTTATCGATGTGTATGATTGGAAATGAAATGATTTTGGTTGATGATTGACCGTATCTGAAAGGTTTTGGAAATGGTTTTTACTACCGATTGGTTTTAAGTATGTTAAGAACTCGGGGTTCGTGGGTATGAATGTTGGTCTGGTAGCTTATGAAAATGGCTTGATGATAGGTGTGTATTGCTTTTGGATTGCTTTGGACTTGCATTTGGGCCCTCGCTTGTGTTATCCTGCTGTTCTGCATCTTCAGGTAAGTTCCCTAGGGGGCTTACTCAGGTTGGACATTCATGCCTGTTGTTGCATTTTATGTTAGGTGTTGCATATGCATAAAAGCATGCCATGTAGTATCATGTTTAGGTTGCACTAATTGATTGAGCATCTGTTTACTTTCTGCGTTTGAAACAGAACAGCCGTTATCTGTGATAGTCCTAGAGTCTTTGCTAGGGTCATAGGGTAGTCCAGCCTCATCAGGTACCCTGAGTCAATCGAGTCATGACTTCCTTATATTATGCCTGCGGGCTTTATTGTGGAGCGGGTTAGGCATGCGTGCCCCCCGATTATGAATGAATGCATTCACGAGCTGGCCAGTCTCCACCTATCGGAAGGGGTGGAGGTAGGAGAGGGATATGCCACTTGGCATTGTCTTGGGCCCCTTTACAGTATTTCTACACATTATTATGAACTAGGAGCATGCTAGTGTGTTTGAATTTCGTACTGCATTAGAGCATCTTTATTAGGTATAGCACATACTATGTGGCCTCAGCGAGGACTGCCGGTCCCGCATGAGTGGCTCGATCTGACTCCTTTCCCCGTTCTTCTTTTAAAGGTATTCTCTGCAGATTTGAGTGCTTGATGTCTATATGACGGGGTTCCCTGTTGGCGAATCGAAGAATCTGGCTAATACCCTAATTTAGTAAAATGGTAATTAAACACTCATGCTTTGGTTTTGACCGGTTCTTCCGTGACACTTGTATCTTTACTCTGTTTTCGCCTTACTTCCGTTTGAAATAGATTCCGCGACATAGTCTTAGGACAGGTCAAGGGTACCCAACGGCCCTTCGATGTTTTTAGGGTTTGAAATCCCCCTTTATTATTGACTTAAAAATTGAATTTGAAACCTCGACCCGTACCTGGATTGCAAGATCCGAACAAGGGGTTTTATCCCTTGAAACGTAACCCGGAAATTATAATTCTGGGCCGTTACAAGCTGGTAGGGTCAATTTTGATACAAGCAAATCTCAGTTCGAAGACAAACTACCTAATGCAAAATTTCTTGTTACCAAAAGGGGTGCTTAACCAAATAGACCAGATAAATAAGAATTTTTTTTGGAATAAATTGTCCTCTCAACGCTACAACCCCCTTATTAGCTGGGAAAAGATTTGCAGACCAAAAAGTGAAGGTGGTCTTGGCTTCAAGACAGCTGAAGAAATGAATATCACTCTGCAGATGAAACTACTCTGGAAACTATACTCGAATCCGGATAATATTTGGACCAAACTCATTAAGGAAAAATATCTGCAAAATGAGACAATTAGACAAAGATCGACTCAAAATACGTCTTGGAAATTTGGTAGACTGCTAAACCTTAGAGACAAATTTCACAAAGGATTATTATGGATAGTTGGCAATGGAGAAGATATTAATGTATGGGATGACCCATGGCTTCATGACCACGATCTAGCAATATACAAGACTGATCAATACCATGACCTAAGGGTGTCTGACCTAATTACAAGTCAAAATCAGTGGAATACCCCCCTTCTAGTGAGAATATTTCCACAGCACATTGTAAGCAACATACAACAAATCAAAATTCCGGAATGGAAGCCTAGAGATAGACTGGTGTGGAAACCTAATCCAACTGGTCATTTCTCAACTAAATCTGCATATCAATTAATCAAAGGAACACAACAAGAAGATAATGACTATAAATGGATCTGGAAACTCAATGTTCCATCACGAATACAAAATCTAGTATGGAAAATAGCCATTGATGGACTAGCTACAAAATGCAGGCTAAATAGGTATTTTAACAGAGTTCCTTCTCATTGTTGCTTGTGTAATAGTGAGGAGGAAGATATACACCATCTTTTCTTAAATTGTCAAGTGACAAAAATGATAATTAGAAATTATGAACAAACTACAAACAAATCTTTTTTAAATCTCCAAAACACTACCCTCAATATGAATGATATATTATCTAGTAAGGATAAAATCACAAACTTTGAAGAACTAAGTTTCATCTGGCAGACAGTGTGGGAAACAAGGAATAACATAATTTTTAACAATAAAAACTTGGACAATCCATCGAGCACGGTTCAGAGGGTAATAAATGAAGTCACAAACTGGGAAAAAGCTAAGGTGGAAAAAAATGGTACGAACCAGAATAATAAGAGGCAAAAGAGTAAATGGAAAAAACCGCAAAATACAATTTTAAAAATAAATGTTGATGGCTCAGTACGCCCCACTGGCCAGTGTTATGTGGGATGGGTCATCAGGGACTCTAATGGTCATGTTTTAGATATATTTCATCAGGAGATAAGACCGAGCTCTATTCTCCAAACCGAAGTTTCAGCTATATGCACAGGTATGCAGAAAGCGATTGATCGAGGATTCAGGCAAGTCATAATCGAAGGTGACAATCGAGTGGCAGTGAAAGCAATAACGGGAGTGACAAAAGCAAATTGGGAAATCTTGCGCCAAGTTGAAGAAATTAAGCTTCTTTCCAACTACTTTGAACACATAGAATTTAAACATTGTTATAGAGAAGCAAATAGAGCTGCAGATTTCATTGTTAGGAGTAGAAGGATCTGTAATTTATCTACCCTCCCTTTAAACAGGGATCTTTGTAACATCATCTTTCAAGATGATCAAGGTCGTGTTCTGTTTCCTTAACAGAACCTTCCTACTGTTTGCCCACTGTAAAAAAAATAAAAAAATAAAAAATAAAAAATAAAAAACTATAAAAGTGGCATAAAGCGAAAATAAAATGTAATAAAAGAGTGGCATCAAACCATTTCACTATAAAAGTGGCATAAAGCGAAAATAAAATGTAATAAAAGAGTGACATCAAAACGGAAAAAATGGCATCACAAAATATGTCATCATAAAAAAAATAAAAAAAAAATAAAAAAAATCTCAAGGAGTTGGTCAACGTTGACCGGTCAACGGTCAACGTTGACCAGTCAATGGTCAAACAGTTGACCATTGACTATTTGGGAAGGGTGCTAGCTTACCTAATTAAATTAGTTTGGGTGCTAATCACCTAATAAATGGTTCAAAATAGGCTAGTTATCAAAAACACCCAAATAGTTTCTTTGAAATATTTCAATGGAAGATTTCATCTAATTATATCTAATTATAAAATAACTTAAGTGGTTATTTTATTTCACCAAATAAAGTAGATTTGGATCAATATTTTTAAATTCCTCCCGTGCCTTTGCCATTCAGCCATTCAAGAGTTAACCTTTTTGTAAACTATATATTGATATGAATTTGAAAGATAGATTCCGTATTCATTACCTAGGTCCCTAATACTCAATGTTAATCCAAGATTTCAAGTTCTAAGAATATTCACTTGAATTTATTTATTTTTAATAAAATTGGTTGGAATACTAACAATTTTTTATGGCTGTGTGTTGTACGTAGTTTATATATATTACGTAGTACGATGTTGATAGTATTTTGCAACTCATTTGAATAAAATAATTATTTTTGAATAAAAACGATTTATTATGGTAGGCGGTGGATTTTATCAAGTAGAAAGATTTTGGTTTATTGTTAATTATTTATATTGGATAGATTATTTAATCTATAAAAAAGATAAGTTTTTAGCTAACTATATTTGTTTATTAATCGATGTGGGTCAAAAATATAATATCACTTTAATCCAAAAAATTCCACGCAAATAGAAATAATCTCGTTTAATCCAGAAAATTCCGTTGACGCGAGATCGCGCCAGCGTCCTCTGCTTTAGTATTTTACTAGTATTTGGTACCCGCCCGTTGTGCGGTTTGTTAATAAAGAAAATAATATTTGATTTATACATTTTTTTTTTGAAATTTAAAGGTTATAATAATTTGGTTGATATCTTTGGATCTGTTAATAACAATAAACTAAATTAAGATAATGTTTAGTTCGGATCCATATACAACATATTTGTGTATTTTATCTTTTTTTTTAAAAAAAAAAGAATTAATATTATCTTTTGTGTGTGTTTATTTGTGTAATTAAAACGTAGAATAACCCTTTAAAGGTTTGTTCTTTAAAATCTTTTAGACACATGTTATACCCATTCTTGCAAATATATTGGCTTTCATCCGTTCCAAAGATTAAAAAAAAAAAGTTAAATACCCTCTAAACGTAGATCTAAATAAATTCTCCTCATTAAATAATCAAAATATTGGATAGATTATTTAATCTAAAAAGATAAGTTTTCTAACTAATTAAAATATAAAGTTGAATATTTATAAAAATAAGTGGGAACATTAATTGAAATGGAAATATCTAAAATCTTTCAATATGTAAATATTAGTTGTTATCTATATTTTTTTTATAAAAATAAATCCATTGATTTATTTAATATATAAATAAGTCATAAAAAGCTATCAAAATGTAACTAATCAATATATGATAAAAAAATATTATCTATCTATATCTATATCTATATAATTACTTAATTAAGAATACCTTACGCTTACGTGGCAGCCTCCCAACGTTTCACTTCTTTTCACCCAATCACGTATTTTCTTTTAATTTTAATTTTTAACCCATTTACTAACCATCTATATCTGTCTATATATCTATCTATATCTATATAATTCCTTAATTCAGAATACCTTACGCTTACGTGGCAGTCTCCCCACGTTTCACTTCTTTTCACCCAATCACGTTTTTTCTTTTAATTTTAATTTTTAACACATTTACTAACCATTGAGTTTAATTCGAAACATCTATCTATATAATATCTTACTTTAAAATACTTTTGATGATGTGTCAACACTTCCTTAATTTAAAATTTTTAAACTAATTAGAATTTTATCTTATTATTTTTCTTTTTTTCTCTTCATCTCTTTCCTACATTTACACCCCCCCCCCCTTTTTTTTTTTACCCATTTACTAACCATTGGGTTTTAATCAAAATATTGGATTAAATCTAATGTCTACTATTAATCTATATTTAAATCTTTATATATTACAATACTAATAATCTGTATCAGTATAATATCTTAATTTTAAAACCTTTTTTATGGAGTCTAACTTTATGGTTAACATTTTAATCATTTTCTTAAAGATTTCAAGTCTACCTTCATTATTTTATTTATTCAAAATCGCGCCATGGCACGGGGATTATATAAATTACTACTCCATATAAAGTAAATATATCCAATTGAGAAATAATATCAATTTTTTTTAAAATAACTTGGGTTTACGATTTAATTATTAAGATGATGCTACCAATTTATACCTTACAATATAAATTTCTTAGAAAAATATTATATCAAAGTTGAAATTAAATTCATCAACGTAGGTGGAAGGATTTTATATTATATCTAAATCGATCAAGGGAAAGTTGGTTGAATAAGCATATCAATTGTTTTGAAAGTTATAAGGTTCTATTGAATAAATTATGTAAAAAGATAAGTTTTTAGCTAACAATATTTGTTTATTAATTGGTGTGGTTCAGAAATATAATACCGCTTTAATCCAGAAAATACCAAGATTTTAGATATATCCATCTCAATTAATGTTCCCACTTATTTTTATAAATATTCAACTATATATTTTAATTAGTTAGAAAACTTATCTTTTTAGATTAAATAATCTATCCAATATTTTTAATATTTAATGAGGATTAAGGAGAAGCTCTTTTTAACTTTTTTTTTTATCTTTGGAACGGATGAAATCCAATATATTTGCAATAATGGGTAGAGCATGTGTCTAAAAGATTTTAAAGAATAAACATTTAAAGGGTTATTCTAAGTTTTAATTACACAAATGAACACACACAAAAGATAATATTAATTCATTTTTAAAAATACAAAAGATAAAATACACAAATATTTTGTATATTGATCCGAACTAAAGATACTCTTAATTTAGTTTATTGATATCTATCCAAAGATATCAACCAAATTATTATAACCTTTAAATTTAAAAAAAATACATAAATTAAACATTATTTTTCTTTATTAACAAACCACAACGGGCGGGTAACATAATATATTAAAAATTTCACCTCTCAAATACTAAATGGCAAACTAAATGGTAGAGAAATTTGGTAGGATAAAAAAAAGAGTATATAACATTTAACGTTAATAATATTACGGAGTATTAGGTTACAACTAATGATTTCTTCTATAGTTGTTGACCGTACATGCTTGATTTATTCAACCAACAAATATTAATTTTATGTTTGTAAATATATGTTGAAGAATATATTAATGAATTTGACATTAAAAAGATGTATAAAATAATATTTGTGATTAAACTTCACCTGTGTATCTTATTTCAATTATTTGACTCTTAAAAAATAACCGGAAATTTCGCCAGGTGCCCTTAAGGTATTGCGTTTTTCGCGAGGTATACAACTCTTTTGCATATTTCGCATGGTACCCATGACGTTTGTATATATTTCGTCTCGCGCCCTTCCTCGGTTAAATTTAACTGAAGCTCAAACCTCCGTCTGTTTTAATTAAAAAAAATAAGAAAGAAAGAAAGAAAGAAAGTACGATTGGAGCGATGAAGGCGACACAGAAAAAGAGAAGGAGAAGGCAACGTGATAAGCGAGAGAGAGGCCGGTGATTTTCGCGTGGTACTGGACGCCGCTAGCGCCGGAGGGATAGACTAGAGGAGGGACGACGACGGCGACTGTGAGCTCTTGATTGCCTTGGTAACAAAGACGATTCTTTCACATGAGAGAGAGGGAGTCAATTCGACCGGAGACCGACGACACAAGGAAGGAGAGGAATTTAGATAGACTAGAGGAGGGACGACGACGGCGATTTTGAGCTCTTGATTGCCTTGGTAAGTCATTTTTGAAAATTCCTGAAATTTTTTGTTTCGAATTAGGATTTTCAGTTTGAGTATATGAATTTAAGTGTGGAATTTAGATACATGTGGACTGAAATCTAGATAGATTTGAATTCGAGTTTGAGTTTGTAAATTTGGGCATTAGGGCTTCATATAGAGTGAATTCGAGTTTGGAATTCTTTGAGTTACTAGTGTTGGAGTTGATGGAATCTGACCTTCACCGAGTAATAAAAGCGATGATCTCACTCCGGAACATCATCAATTTTTCCTGTACCTACTTCTTCATGGTCTAAAATATATACTTGCTAATGCTGATTGCAAGGTGGAGATTTGTGATTTTGGGCTTGCTCGTGTATCATTTGATGATGCACCATCAGCTATATTTTGGGCGGTTTGTATTCATCGATGTTGGCTATATGCTAGTAACTTCATTGTGCTGAATATACATGAAATAGCTTGCTCATTACTATGTTACATCTTCAGGATTATGTCGCAACTCGTTGGTATAGTGCACCTGAGCTTTGTGGCTCCTTCTTCTCTAATGTAAGTATACATAGTGATTTAATTATTGTTACAGTTCTTATCAACCTGTGCTGGCTGATCATTTAATTACTGTTACAGTTCTTATCTGACCTTGAAATGATCATTCTTCTTGATAGTTCCCGAGTTCATTCTTTGATATTACAATGTGATGTCAGATTCTTGAATATCACCCCAAAATGCTGGAAGAGTACCTTCAAGGCAGTAGTCAATGTCAAACTAGTTTCTTATATCCAAGGTCAGATATTATATGTGTTATGGTTTCTCTGTTTCTAGTGTAGAAGGCCTATTGTCTCTTGATCTCCATTTATTTACGCTACTCACTTTGGCTAGTATGTTTCAAATAACTCTGTGGTGGACAGTTAAAAAATGCATAATTAGTAACTAGGAATCATTTTTCAGGGGAGCTGTATGCAACCTATTTATGGCTATATAAGAGGATTTCATCCATGTGTGCATCTACATAATAATATATGTCTAAGAGGATTTCATCTTTCGTTTATTATCAATTAATCATTCTACATCCTATGCTACTTTGAGTGTGATCAATGGCAAAGTCGAAAAGTCCAATTTGTGCTAGCCTGAATGAATGTTTATATTGATCCAGTGGAGTGAACCAATTTAAATAGCAATTTGCTCATTTCTAGAGAGCTATCTTTGCCAATGAATTCAAGATACCTGCACACAACATTTTATAAAGCCTATTAGCTCAGATGGTCGAGCGATGTGTTTATACACATAAAGGTGGGTTCGACTCCCACATAGGCTAAAGTGGAATAAGGATTGAAACCTTAAATCCGAATAGCATTCAATCTATTAGTTTCTTTCATAAGCTATTTTACAATGCATCTTGTTTGTTGTCAAAATCTATTTTTGCTATCATAAGCTATTTTACAATATTATAAGCTATTTTTACAATGCATCTTGGTTCTAGAATTCGATTAGCCTATGTGGGATTCGAACCCACGTCTTTATGCATGAGCACAATGCTCTTCCGTTTGAGCTAATAGGCTAAAAACAACACCCATATTGTCAACTCAATCATGTAGTTAAGCTTCACAAAATTATAAAGCTAAGCTAACAACAAGCTTGTTTATTTTCCAAAATCACCAATCCTAGAAATAAACCACACGACTAGGCAAGTAGAAACCACCAATCCTAGAGATATCTAACTGATCAATCAACTTGCTAAAAGAAAGCAAATTAAACTTGCATTCTAGGAAAAAAAAAACAAAACCAAAACAAAACATGATGTTGGGTAATATCAGGCACGATCTGCACTAAGCCATGAAATTGGATAGTGATAAAAGATGCACTTGGTAAGGAGACCCTATACAGTCATCACTCTCACTTACAATTCCAATTGCATACAAGTTCGGGTTAAGAAGGCACTCCTCAGTTGTAAGACATGTCCCTGAAAGAAAAAAGGGTAAAAAGTATATATTTTCTGAGCATAAATGTTTCTTATTTGAGCATCTACATATGATAAAGTCGATACAACCTAGTCAACAGAAGTTCTTTTTACTCAAAGCACAAGTTCCAGTTAGCAGCAATGATCAATGGTTTTCTTAAAACAGAATTTGAAACTACATTGTACCTTCCTTGTCAACATGAATGCTGCCACCTTCTAAAATCATGGAATGAGGAAACCTTGGTAGACTTTCAACACCCAAAATCTAGTGGTGAAAGAACGGTTAACAATCATCAAAGTTAGGTTGAAATTACGTACTATTTGATAATTGATAAAATTCACTAACTAACCTAGCTCCCAATCCCAATTCAATTCAAGAATGGGTACTACTAAACCTGATTCTTTATTGCTATTAGAGTTTGAATCAATAACAAGTACCAAACTTAATTCTCAAATTCCAAATCCTCCACAGATGCTTAGAAAATTAGGGATAAAAAATCTCAAAGAGAGAAAAATAAAGATCAGTACGTGCAGTATAATTCCAATTGCACACAGTCATCACTCTCACTTCACGAATTCGGGGCTTTTGTGGATTAATCATCATTCAATCGAATTCATCCAAGTGAATAAGATTGGGGAAGATTTGTGGACGGTGAATTAGATTGGGGACAATTTATGGAAGGTTCGGCACCAAATACTCACCTGCCTCACCCCTAACCCCCAAATTCCCAAACCCTAGAATAGGGTTCGACACCAAAGACTCACCTGCCTCTCCTTCGAGCAGCAGCGGCGACCTTTCAAAGAAAGCAGATAATTAGGTTAGTTTGTATAATTCCCTCTTAATATAAAATGGAATAATATTTAATAGTAAGGGTAATATGCTAAAATAGCCCACTTTTAGGAGAAGTTGGCAGAGTTAACCTAATCCGAATTTTATTTGCATAAAATCGGATATCCGAATTCAAGTTGCAACCTGTGTACCCGGTAGCCCGTTGCAAAGGAGAGAAAGGGAAGAGAGAAGAAAGGCCAATGCAAGCGCTAGATTTGAGCCAAAGGGAGGGAGGCAGGGGGAGCTAGGAAGGAGAGGGAAAATTACATAGTTTCGATCCAAATCCTCTGTCGTCGCCAAGGATGCAATCATTATATGGGTATGCTGAATCCAGCACCAAGGGAATTTCGATCCAACACCAAGGACGATCTGCAGAAAAAGGGAGATTACATTGGGATGGACTACTATTAGCGAGGATGCAACAAGGATGCACCAAGGATGTTCTGGAGGCAAAGGAAGATTACAAGGGAGTTTCAACCCAACCCTCCGCCGCCAAATCCAGCACCAAGGATACAAGAGACTTTTGATCCAAATCGCACCAAAGACCTACCACATATGTCAGATTTGTGTTCAATTTCTCCCCCCTACACAACAAAACCCACAAATCTAAAAAATGATCTGCAGGCAAAGGGAGATTAAATGGGGATGGACTATTGTTGGTACAAGATTGAGAAAGATGAAGATTAGAAGCTTTGATTCTAACATGCCATCGAAAAATTACAAAAAGAGGACGTCAAACTTCCTGATTTCGCACCTTCTTCTTTTTTCCTCTCCAAGGACGCCGAGCTTCCTGATCACGCATTTGTTGCACGAAATCTATGCTACTACTCCTGAATCTGAATCCTCGACATTCAATCCAATTGGTAAGTGCAAGTATGCATTTCCCTTCCTCTTTTGATTTGAATAAGTTTGAATTCAGTGGTAATTTAAGTTTGTAAATCGGGAGCTTCTTGTGGCTTGGGTTCACCAATTAGATAAAACATCAACTGGTAGAATCCTTTAGTTTCTATTTGGGTGATTTATGTTTAGCTTTGTGGATTTGCATATCCATTCTTCAGTTTCTATGGAATGAATTGAAGAGGCTTATACTTGGAATGAATTGCTTATCTGCTGAATTTGGAAAATGTAATATGAGCATCATGATCAACCCCTCAATGAAGTACCAACCCCATTAGACTCTATTATTGTTCTTCATTATCAGCCCATGTCATTTGAATTATGACATGTGGCATTCATCTTCATTAGCCACTCTTCCCCCCTTATTACTAAATTCAGCATCTTACATGCCTTAGTGCACTTCCTGTTTTCTTATTTTACAATCTTAAGTTCTACCAATTATTTAACCCAGCTTTCAAATAATTTCTACCTATAGTGCTGGCCTAAAAAAAATGTTTTTTCTCTTTCTATTGCTTGGTAAGAATCTTCTGCCATTTTAAGGGGGTATTCTTGCCCTTTCATCATTGTTGTCTAAATTATGATAAACCTCTAATTTGTATGTGGAATATTGGGGACTTTATTAGACTTAGATGTACAGTTTGTTTAGTAAAGATCTTCAAAGAATTTGATGTACATTTTTTTAATTGTGTTCTTGCACTGGAGGATGTTTTAAAAGGTCATGTTGGAAGATATGCAACTGGTGATGAAGTTTATCTGGTTGCAGTTTATCGTGTTACGTTTTAGTAGTCAATTAGTCATCTGGTATATCAAGGGATGGTAAAGGAGCACCCCATTACAATATTTTTTTTTGCAGAACGGGTCTTGCAGTTCCTATATACATATGATGTAATAGTTAAAAAAGTCAATAGTTGTCAAAAGAGGGGTTTATGTAAAATAGATGGAGAACGCGCCTGTGAACGCGCCCCCAATTTCCCATCTCAACACCTTCCCAAAAATCAACCCTAACTCCGATATCCAACGTCGCCGAAAAATTGCGAGGATTCCGGCCATTCTGGTGGCTGGTCTTCTTTCATGCCCCTTCAAAGTTGCTATCCCCTCTGAAAACAAGATTTGGCTGAAACAATTGAGAGCCAATGACCCTGAAATCGGGGTGTTCTTCGACGGATATGATCCGTTTCTCCTCCGGTCTCTAAGGAATGATGTTCGCTGGCGACGGTTGGGACTGCAGGTGGACTGGTTCTGCCTACGGTCTTCGTGCGTTTGTCTGTGCGAGGCGTTGTTTGCCTGGCTTTGGATGTTGGGTCTGGGTCGAAATAGTGGTGTTGGAGGCGACAATCAGCATCCCTACTCTCTGTTTGGGGGTGCTCAAATCCGGGCTGCAGCTAATGGCGGTTCATTGAGGGTTGGGTCTCCGTCTAATCCGGGTGGCCTTGTTCGTCTTTTCCATTGTTGCTTCTTTAGAAGATGGGTGGTGCTGGTAATTTTTCTCTTCCCCCATCAAATACTCTCAAATGTCACTTCTCTTCCTCACCTTTTTCTTCCTCCAGAAAACAATACGGGGTCAGAGTTATTTGCTCTCCCCCTAACTAAATCCCGCAAGGGCCCAAATCCTCGTAATGAGGCAAAACAACCAGTTGAGGTTTCACTTCCTGGTGCAGGAAGCTGCCTTCAGTTGGCAGACAAAAGGAAGCTCGAAGGAAAAAAAAAAAGATGTCTTTAATTTGGAAAAACTCATTTGGTTGAGTCTATATTTCCATCGTCACCTTGGTATTCAATCTAATTTTATATTAATACATTATCTTGTGCGTTGGTACTTAATCAATCAGTTTTTCAGACACCTATCTTATTACAAATTGAAGTATACTAAGCTTTTAACTTTCGGTTTTGGTATGTATATTATACCTATCTGTTGGTTATTAAAATCTGCAGTGAGCAGTGGTAAATATGGTGCAGGTGAACCCGTCTTGGCCTCGTCCGAGATGAATGGAATGAACTCTAAACAAAAGAGGGGTGGTCTGCTTGAGGTTTTCTCCTCAATACTCCTTACCCTCTGATTTTCGGGTCTGGAACAAAATTTGGGTTTTGGGGCGTTTATTGTTCCTGTCTCCAGTTCTAATAATGAAGTTTTTTTCATAAAATCTGTGACTGAAATATTTAGCCCAGCTTGTTGGTTTCAATCTAACTACGTTGTCTCATCTTGTACATTCGTGGCTGCTCCTCTAGTATATTTTGCCAAGTCTCTTGAGTTTGACCAGCTGGTTGAATATGAATTTCGCCATAGAGCTCTTGGCTGCTACATTGCTATTTCAGTTGCACAGGTACAACACAAAACTCACTAGTGTTTGCACAAATATGTTGAACATGTACATTCCTCTTCAATATACATAATCTCTCATCTGGCTTTACTGAATTGCATATTTATGTCCAGAATAATTGCTGCCTTTTGGTGGTCGGAAAACCCGGTGCGAGAGGTTACGACCTCTTAACCCCCCTACCTCCCGATTTTCGGGCCTTGAAAAAACTGTTGTGATTGGGGCTATTATGACCTCTTTCCTCAGCTCGAATGAAAATTTGGGTTTCAATGTATATGTTTATGATAGTATATTCTGGGTTTCGGTTGTGGTTGT
The DNA here is from genome assembly GCA_037127255.1 of Persicaria tinctoria. Lineage (NCBI taxonomy): Eukaryota > Viridiplantae > Streptophyta > Magnoliopsida > Caryophyllales > Polygonaceae > Persicaria > Persicaria tinctoria. The sequence goes on from JBANSL010000005.1 coordinate 24,744,613, forward strand.
GCTGATGATTTTCATTCCCTCTTGGGGAGTGAATAAAATAGTGAAAGTGATATGTGCTCTCTATCCACATACATCCCGAATGGATGTTCAGACCAGCGTGGACGAAATGCTAGCAGTGGCTCTGGCTTTGGCTATGGAATCCCTGGAGATTGTAGTGTTATTCTCCAGTTATACCATGGTTGTGATCATGGGCTCTCCGGGGCGAAGACTTCCTGGACCTTTACTATATTTAGATTATGTTGTAATGGATCTCTTTAAACCTGCCTGTAATATGTGCTCTATAAATCGGAATTTATTAAGGCTGTTTTTGCGCTTAATGATGTTGTTAAATCCTTTTTTGATTTCCCTCCCTATGTCGTGTTATCACTTCATGCTGAAATGTCTTTAGATAAGACTTCTTTGCCTAATAAGTTTATTTGCTATGTAATTACTTTGACAAGATTTGCTAGTAAGAAAAATAAATATGATATTTGGTACCACTTGTTTGGGGTCAGTAAATTTCCGCCGCGCTGTTAGTCTCGGCAGGGTAGAGATGTTCTTCAACTAATTGGTGTACTGTCGTCGGGATGCTTTCCCAGTGGGTTCTTTCTTCAATATACTCCCTTGTGTTTGGGTTGCTGGGCATGACTGCTCTCTCACTGGGCGTGGTTCCTGCCATTGGGTTGGGCCCTTTGGCCGTACTCTACCTGGCATCCCGGCAAACTCTACCTACAATTCATAAAACTTGCTACAATTACTTGCACACTAGATCATAAACGGTATATTATGAAGATATGTTTCTGGAATTGTCGAGGGTTAGGAAAATGAACTTTCTGGAAGGAAATTGATTCCATGTGTAAGAATGAACACATTTAGATTTTGTCTTTAGCAGAAACCAAATCGGAAAATATTCCGGACGATAAGGTGTGGAAAAATATTGGGTTTGACGAAGGGGTTTGGTCGCCTTCTACTGGGAGATCGGGCGGTATTGGTGTCTTATGGAACTCTCATCAGATACTAAAATATACTATTTCAGTGGCCATTCACACTCCTCGTATTATTGGCCTTAGACTTGAAAGCTCGCAGGATGGGTTTCCTATTCTGGTTCTTTTCGTCTATGCACCACCAACACCAAATGAGAAAGATGGCATTTGGCAAACATTAAAAACAATAGTAAATGATTCCTCTATTCCATGTATGGTCCTAGGGGATCTAAATGAGATTCTATGTAGCGCGGATAAGCTCGGCGGAGCCGCTACCCGAACAACTAGGTTCTCTAGTCTAATATCATTCAACAATGACTGCTCTCTATTTGACCCCCCCATGTTTGGAAATCCGTTCACTTGGCTGAAGAACCCAGAGGAAAGCTTCAATATCCATGAAAAGCTTGATCGGGTGCTTGTTCACCAACAGATTCTTGCATCTTTGCCCAACAAGATAACCTTTAATGGTGCATTCTCCACTTTGGATCACTGCCCAATATCCATCTCCCTTGAAGATAATTCAAATTTCAAAGCCCCCCCGTTTAAATTTGAAAACACATGGCTGCTTAGGAAAGATTTCTGCAACATAGTTAAACAATCCTGGCGGGCTTCTTGCCCTGACTCCGCTATGTTTCGATTAATGTTTAAACAGAAAATACTTAAAAGGAAGGCCAAGGATTGGAATAAAACAACTTTCGGGAACATCTTCCGCCAATTAAAAGAAGTGGATTCAGAGCTTTTGCGTATCCAGTCTGCTGGTCCATCCGGAAACGTTCAACCATATCAAATTAAGGAACAACAACTAATTATGAAGAAAGAAAAGCTCCTTCTGTTTTAGAAATCGTTCTGGAGTCAAAGAGAAAAAACTCGACACCTCAAACTCTCGGACTCCAACACAACTTACTTCCACCGTGTGGCTTTGGGACGAAGGCACAGAAAACAAATTCGAAACATCACCACCTCCAATGGTACGGTGGTTGTGGGTGAGGAAAACGTTAGAAATGAGATAAAAAGGGATTTCAAGAATAGGTTTAGGAAAAAGCCAACTAATGAAGGTCTTCTTAATGACCTTTTGGAACTAATACAACCTGCCATCTCGGTAGAAGAAAATAATTTTCTTATTGCATTGCCGTCGAACTTAGAGATCAAAACAGTGGCTTTCAATTTAGGAAGAAACAAGTCCCTAGGTCCGGATGGGTTTACGACCGAATTTTATACAAAATACCGGGATATCGTCGGGAAATCGGTAATCTGTGCGGTTAAAGGATTTTTCCACTCTGGAAAGATACTTCGGCAAATAAACCATATGTTTATTTCCTTTCTCCCAAAAAGAGACGATCCTACGACAACTAGTCATTACAGGCCCATTAGTTTGTGTTCCAATGTTCATAAAATAAGTTCCAAAATCCTGACTGAGAGACTGATAAAGGTTATTGGGAAACTCATACATCCATTGCAGGGTGCTTTTGTTTCGGACAGAGCGATACAGGACAACGTCCTCATAGCTCATGAGATATTCCATTATTACAAAAACCGAAGGGGTCGTGAAGGATGGTTGGAGATAAAATTAGACATGGAAAAAGCTTATGACAGGGTTGATTGGAATTTCCTAAAAAGTGTTCTCGTAAAATTTGGGTTTCACGAGACATTTATTTCGTGGGTTATGGAGTGTGTAACATCTGTATCGTTCTCGATACTAATCAATAACGGCCCTACTGATTTGTTTCTTCCATCGCGGGGTATTCGCCAGGGCGATCCTCTTTCCCCTTTCCTATTTATTCTAGGCGCAGAGGTTCTAGCCCGAAAACTGGCGATAGAAGCCAGCCTAGATAAAACCCACATTGGTTTCCCGATTGGACACAACGGTCCCCGGATTCCATTCCTATCATTTGCAGATGACATCATCGTTTTCTCTAAAGGTAGCGTGGAAGCAGGGCGAAAGTAAAATCCATCATTGATTCGTACTGCAGAGTATCAGGTCAGAAGGTCAATGACCATAAATCTAGTTTCCAAGCAACTAAAGAGTTTCCGAATCAAAGGATTCTTGAGTTGCGTAACTGCCTCAATATCACAAACGAAAGTTCAATAGAAAAATATATGGGTTTCCTTATTATTAATGGTAGAGTCACCAACAGTACATTTGAAGATATCATCTGTAAATCCAAGCAACAATTGACTAAGTTGAGGGCTAATGCTCTTTCCCAACAGGGTCGTGCTACCTTGATTAACTCCAACCTTTCTGCCAAGCCTCTACATGTAATTCAAAACTTTATGCTCCCTGCTGCTATGCATAAAGAACTTGACCAATTAAATCACTCCTTCCTCTAGAATAAAGACCTACAGTACCGGCCCCTAATTAGCTGGGATAAGATATGCAAGCCGAAGCAGTTTGGGGGGATGGGAATTCATAAATCCGGAGATATGAACGTTGCTCTCCAGATGAAACTCTTGTGGAAAATTCTGGCCGACCCCGGTAATATTTAGGTGACTTTGATCAGGCATAAGTACCTGCGTTCTGCAAGTATTTTTGACTACAAACTATCGGGGTCTAGTTCTTGGCAATGGTCCAAATTGTCCGAGTTAATTAATACATTCAAATCTGGCCTTATTTGGTCTGTTGGAAATGGACGCACGATAAAATTTTGGTCTGATAATTGGATCTCTACCTCTTCCTTACTATCTAGGGTAGAAGGCAGTCAGGATTACAATCAGAATGAGACCGTCAGCGACTATATTATGGGGGTTAAGTGGTGGAGTGAAAAACTACAAGCGGTTCTACCTAACGATATTGTAAAAGAAATCTTAGACATCCCTCTCCCTACATCTAACCTGCAAGACCGACTATACTGGTGGCCAGATAGGGAAGGTTGGTTTACTACGACAAGTGCTTACAAGTTAATAGCAGCACAATCCACATCTACGCCCGACACCAATGCCTGGATCTGGAAGACTAATGTTCCCCCGAAAGTAAAGAATTTTCTGCTGAAGATTGCACATAATGGTCTACCAACACCCTCCCGGCTGTCTTATAGGGGCTCGGCTGTCCCTACGACATGTTCACTATGCAATATGGCCCCTGAATTGGCCAGTCCCGGGATTTTAAACCCATTCTTTCCACCCTTGGGAATACGTTATCCTCTTCCGCCCTGTCTAACCTCGCCTTTGTGTGGTGGACTACGTGGTACATTAGGAATCAACATTTATCCCAACATACCACTATCCTGCACCAGCATGTCGTTCTCCGTATGATCAGATCCCACATAGAGAACTGGAACAAAACATCCACTATGTAGCAAGATTAGGACGAATGTGTTCGCCCATCTACAAGGGTTCATCCAAAAAAGAGCGACAAACAAAGAACAATACGTTGGCGCAAACCCCCAAGGGGGAAGTACAAACTCAATTTCGATGGTTCTTCCATTCCTAATGGAGATAGTACTTCTGGTATCATTATTAGAGATTGGGAAGGCCATCCGGTTTCCATTAATCACCAAATTCTTGGGAAACAACAGCCAACTACAGCAGAGGCTCTTGCACTAAAAATGGAGATCCAAAAAGTAATACAACTCAACACAGAAAGAATCCAAGTCGAAGGTGATTGTAAGAATATCATAGACTACCCGAACAAGAAAGCTAAATGCCCTTGGGAGATCGAGCTAATCCTCTCAGACGTTCAGGTCTCGCTATCGACGGTGAAAGAAGTAGAGTACTTTCACATAGGGCTGGGCAGAATTTGGATCAGACCGTAATCGGACCGGGACCAGACAGGAAATTACGGTCTTGGATCGGACCGAAAGTATTACGGTCCGGTCCACGGTCCAAGAAAAAGTGTATTCCGGGTTCCGGTCCAAACCCGGGACCAGACCGGAAATTCCGGGTCAAACCGGAATTGGACCGGCTTCTGTATTTTTTTTTTAAAAAAAAAGGGGGGGTGCGTGCTTAGTTTGCCTGACCTACCCCTTTCCTGATTTCCTCTTTGAGTCATTTCATTTCATCTCGCCTCTCTCTTCATTCTTCACAAAGTTCACAGACAAATTTCACGCCTCTCTCTTTGTAATACTTGGGGTTGTTCGCACACTCTCCAGCCCTCTCGTCTTTACCATCCACGCACCGTACGTTCGCCTCACCAGTCGCACCACTCGCCACTCGCCACTGTCGCTCGCCTCACCAGCCTCGGCGTCTCGCATCTCTCAGTAATCTGTATGCCTCTCTCTTCACCCTTTTTAACTCTCAGATCTAGGTTGTTTTTGTGTATATTTTCACATATTAATGTCGATTTTGGGCTGGATTCAGAGAAATCATCGTAAGATTTAAGAATCTCGTCCCGATTTCAAATCTAGGGTTAAGAGAAATTTCAATTTATACATTTTCAGATGTGTGGATTTTCACATATTAATCTACGCTTGGACAAGGGCTCACATGGAAAGGAGATTGATTTCACCGATCAAGCTCAAGTTGAAGAGCACAAATGCCTTGCGCTTTTTTGATTTGCGGATTTTTTCAGATTTGCGGATTGATTTATTTCACCTATTAATCTAGGCTTGGACAAGAGCAAGAAGAAGTTGCAGAGATGATGTTGGAAGCTATGGGAATTTTTTCCCTTAGTCATGTCAGAATGTATATAATGTGATGTTGGAATCTATGGGAATTTTTTATCTTTTTTACTATGCCTCTTTATTCATAGTGATTTCATGGTTTATAAGAATGAAATCAAATCATGAATGTATTAATTTCAATTACAGATGGTTTAAAAATAAAAAAATGGTTTCAATTATAGATGGTTTCAATTACAGATGTATTAATTTCAATTACAGATGGTTTATAAGAATGAAAGAACATTTGTTTGGGGCTGCTGTAGTGTTGTGTTTCAAAAAATAAAAATCAAATAAATTTTTTTTTAGGCATAACCGGTCCAAACGGTCTTTCCGGTCCGCGGACCGGAAAACCCGGGACCATATTTCTCGGTCCCGGTCCGATCCGCGGTCCAAGTTTCGACAAATTCCGGTCCATTGGATCGGACGGGGACCGGAATGTCCGGTCCGATCCGGTCCAGACCGGATGCCCAACCCTACTTTCACATACCTCGTATGGGCAATAGAGTGGCGGATAAGGTTGCACACCTTTGCCGCTTTGCCCAAGGAGTCGATATTCAAAATAACTCTGGTCTACTTGACCTCATCCGGAAGGATGCCGCCGGGTAGGGCTTGCCCACCCGAATTCTTTCCTAATAAAAAAAAATATGATGTAATAGTTAATGCATGTGTAATGGCCCGAGATTATGATTCTCGGTTTACGTTTCGAGGGATGAAACCCCTCATTGTGATCTTACACCCCGAGTACTGGTTGAAGGTTTGAAATCAATATATGTGCTTTAAAGCTGGGATTTAAAGACCGAGAGGGATCATTAGAGTCCCTGGGGTAAATCCCTTGTACCTGCCCTATGGCATAAGTTGTAAAATCCTTTTATCATGCAAACCGGCGAAATTCTAAAACCATACATAAGGTTGCCATGGCAGAGCCGGGTCCAAACGTAATCTAAATATTGAAATCTAAACCATTAATAATTTAGTGAAGTCAGAGTCTCAACTCTCTCTTTCTGTCATGTCAAAACCCCGCGGTCATGGAGCCAAATCAGCATCATTACAAATATATGACATACATAAAAAAATTAATACAGAGCGTGGGATCAGACTGAGGCCCACCCACAGGACTAGGTCCTAGTGTAATCATATCATATATGCTATTCCTAATAAAGATGCTTCTAGATTCAAGGCGGAATATAAACACACTAACGTGCCCCTAAGATCAAGTGCATAATAATAATAAAGCCTCAATACAGAATACCAAATGGTATACCCCTCTCCTGCCTCCATTATAATCGAATCGGCCCGCATGCCCGACCCGTAATCATATATAAAGCCTGCATGCAAATGTCATAATCATGCTCATAATATAAGTAAAGGTGGTGCCATATGAATCGAATGACTCAAGACAAGACCCGATGAGACTGGGCCGTCCTATGATCCTAGCAAAGACTCTAGATACTTCACAGATAATGGCCGTTCTCTTTTCAAACACATAAAGAAGACGGATGCTCATTCATAAGTGAAAATCCTAAACATGATACTAAATCACCTAGATACATATCAAAAGTCTACGTCTAATCATTAAGCATACATCATTCAACTAGAATAACAACCATATCGCCATCGTCATTCCATCAAGTGCAACCATTCATCATATCACCACATTCCATAAGACCACATCATTCTCCATATTCCATTCAGTCACATTCGCATGCTCATAATAGCATATCCGCATATTTAAATATCTCAACAGTTCATCATAATCATCATAGGGTATAAACAAGCGATAACATAACTCTAACATCTCATCATGCTGTTAGTCATTCATACATGCCATTAGTTCACACAGTAATGCCATTAGTCAATCAATCATATCAACATGTCAGTTAGTCATCGAACAATTCAAATTCCCAAGTTAATTAAAAACCGTTTGAAATTCGAGTCAAATAGTTAGAAATTCCGACATTTTGAAAACACTCGTCAAATTCCTTTTTCGATTTAAATCCGATAATACCTTTTTAAATCTCCAAATCTTATTATATTATATTTGTTTTAAATCACCCCAATATTATATCTTTAATCTCAAATTAATATTTTATATTTTAATCTCAATAATATATATATATATATATATATATATATATATATATATATATATATATATATATATATATATATATATATATATTTTAATCTCAAATTAATATTTTCTAACTATATATATATATATATATATATATATATATATATATATATATATATATATATATATATATATATATATATATATATATATATATATATATATAATACTTTAAATCAGAATACTTTGCTGAATTTAAAAATTTGACGAATGGTTTCGTCCTTTTACCTCGAGAATTTAAAATAATTCCGAATGGTGATATCCTTTCAGTTTTAAACATCTAATTGATCGAGAAAACGAAATTCGGAGAAACTAACATTCGGGGACTAATTGCGGGATTCGAAATTCGCATATTCGGGATTTCTTTTCGGGTATTGGTTTAACAAAATTCACACTCAATCTTCACCCACTCCCTCACCTCACCATACCTCCTTCAAATCACCCTACCCCATCATTCAGGAACACTCTTCACCATCCTTCTCCTTGTCATTCACTCACCATCACAATCTCCATCCAACATCACCGTTATTCTTCATCATCACCATCGCCATTTCTTCGCCATTTCTTCACCGTCATTCTTCATCATCGCAATGGGGAGGTGTGTTGGATTCCGAGGTGCATGCGGAGGAAGCTGGAGACGCTAGTGTCGATCCTTGCAGGCGGGAGCGATTTGATTTGAATCGGGAGTCAGGCGGGAGCAGACTTGATCAAAGGAAGGAGATGATTGTGGTCCCCACTTCCTTTGCCAATTTATATTGTTTTATTCAACATTTTACCGGTTATGATACGTTTGGAATCCACGATCCTTCGCCCGTGGGCTCTAGATCAAGAACACCAAACTGTTGTTGGCCCGATCTTGCAATTATCCTTTCTATTCTCGATGTTTACAATCAATTACAATAAAGACTTTGAACTATTGCAAAAGAAAGAAAACAAACAAATAAAAACTAAAGCAAAGGCAAAACAGTAACAGCGACGGCAAACAATTGGAAAAATTCAGCAAAGGCAAACACAGCAGTAGCGACGGCACAGTGGTGGCGACGGATGCTGCCGGCGCAGCAAGCTTGCTGCGGCCACTGCCAGCGACGGCTCCTGGGTTCCTTATGGCGACAGAATCTCAGCTTTTCTCTTCTTCCTTGTGTTTGGCTTTGTGTTTGGAATTAGGGTTTAGATCTTGGTTTGGTATCGGATGAACAAGAAAATAAATTGATTGCGAAGGCTTTTGGATTGGGAATCGAGGGAACCTTTTCATCCTTAAAAGGGTTCCTCAATTATAATTCCCAATCTGAATAATTCAAAGCTTACAATGTTGTTTAAATAGAAAAACATACCAATTCTATCTTGAGGGAATTTGCTGAAATGGACCATTTAGCAAGTTTATTTAAGTAGTTAGGCCTATTAATTGTTTTTTTAGCTACCTAAACCCTATTAATTGTTTACTGGGTATCCAAACCCTTCTCCTTCCTTCTCTTCTCCTTCCTTTACAATCGAAAGATTTGAGAGTTTGAGCGACTCCTCTCTCTATCCCTCTCCCTCTCTCTCTCTTCCTCTCAAGCACCGCCGCTCAAGCCACCCAAGCCGCCCCCTACACAGTCGCCACCCCTGCGCTCTCTCCTCTCTTCACGGACGGCGACCATGGCTCCACTAGTTCCACGGAAGGCTCTCAGATCTGCCGATTCAAACACACCGACGACTCTCATATCTAGCGACGATGACGATGGATTCGGCGAAGAACTCCATGGCCAAGAAGAAGATCGTTCCTCTCTCGACGAGGTAAATTGCGATTTTGTTCATCTTTTTCTTTGGGCTTTGAGCGATCTCGGTTCCCCTGACTCTTTTACTGTTTTGGATTTTGGGATTATGGTTCATGTTTCTCTTCATTGCCTGATATTGTTCCTCTTTATTCCAAGAAAGCTAAATGCCCTTGGGAGATCGAGCTAATCCTCTCAGACGTTCAGGTCTCGCTATCGACGGTGAAAGAAGTAGAGTACTTTCACTGTTTCACATACCTCGTATGGGCAATAGAGTGGCGGATAAGGTTGCACACCTTTGCCGCTTTGCCCAAGGAGTCGATATTCAAAATAACTCTGGTCTACTTGACCTCATCCGGAAGGATGCCGCCGGGTAGGGCTTGCCCACCCGAATTCTTTCCTAATAAAAAAAAATGATGTAATAGTTAATGCATGTGTAATGGCCCGAGATTATGATTCTCGGTTTACGTTTCGAGGGATGAAACCCCTCATTGTGATCTTGCACCCCGAGTACTGGTTGAAGGTTTGAAATCAACATATGTGCTTTAAAGCTGGGATTTAAAGACCGAGAGGGATCATTAGAGTCCCTGGGGTAAATCCCTTGTACCTGCCCTATGGCATAAGTTGTAAAATCCTTTTATCATGCAAACCGGCGAAATTCTAAAACCATACATAAGGTTGCCATGGCGGAGCCGGGTCCAAACGTAATCTAAATATTGAAATCTAAACCATTAATAATTTAGTGAAGTCAGAGTCTCAACTCTCTCTTTCTGTCATGTCAAAACCCCGCGGTCATGGAGCCAAATCAGCATCATTAAAAATATATGACATACATAAAAAAATTAATACAGAGCGTGGGATCAGACTGAGGCCCACCCACAGGACTAGGTCCTAGTGTAATCATATCATATATGCTATTCCTAATAAAGATGCTTCTAGATTCAAGGCGGAATATAAACACACTAACGTGCCCCTAAGATCAAGTGCATAATAATAATAAAGCCTCAATACAGAATACCAAATGGTATACCCCTCTCCTGCCTCCATTATAATCGAATCGGCCCGCATGCCCGACCCGTAATCATATATAAAGCCTGCATGCAAATGTCATAATCATGCTCATAATATAAGTAAAGGTGGTGCCATATGAATCGAATGACTCAAGACAAGACCCGATGAGACTGGGCCGTCCTATGATCCTAGCAAAGACTCTAGATACTTCACAGATAATGGCCGTTCTCTTTTCAAACACATAAAGATGACGGATGCTCATTCATAAGTGAAAATCCTAAACATGATACTACATCACCTAGATACATATCAGAAGTCTACGTCTAATCATTAAGCATACATCATTCAACTAGAATAACAACCATATCGCCATCGTCATTCCATCAAGTGCAACCATTCATCATATCACCACATTCCATAAGACCACATCATTCTCCATATTCCATTCAGTCACATTCGCATGCTCATAATAGCATATCCGCATATTTAAATATCTCAACAGTTCATCATAATCATCATAGGGTATAAACAAGCGATAACATAACTCTAACATCTCATCATGCTGTTAGTCATTCATACATGCCATTAGTTCACACAGTAATGCCATTAGTCAATCAATCATATCAACATGCTAGTTAGTCATCGAACAATTCAAATTCCCAAGTTAATTAAAAACCGTTTGAAATTCGAGTCAAATAGTTAGAAATTCCGACATTTTGAAAATACTCGTCAAATTCCTTTTTTGATTTAAATCCGATAATACCTTTTTAAATCTCCAAATCTTATTATATTATATTTGTTTTAAATCACCCCAATATTATATCTTTAATCTGAAATTAATATTTTATATTTTAATCTCAATAATATATATAATACTTTAAATCAGAATACTTTGCTGAATTTAAAAATTTGACGAATGATTTCGTCCTTTTACCTCGAGAATTTAAAATAATTCCGGATGGCGATATCCTTTCAGTTTTAAACATCTAATTGATCGAGAAAACGAAATTCGGAGAAACTAACATTCGGGGACTAATTGCGGGATTCGAAATTCGCGTATTCGGGATTTATTTTCGGGTATTGGTTTAACAAAATTCACACTCAATCTTCACCCACTCCCTCACCTCACCATACCTCCTTCAAATCACCCTACCCCATCATTCAGGAACACTCTTCACCATCCTTCTCCTTGTCATTCACTCACCATCACAATCTCCATCCATCATCACCGCAGCAAGCTTGCTGCGGCCACTGCCAGCGACGGCTCATGGGTTCCTTATGGCGACAGAATCTCAGCTTTTCTCTTCTTCCTTGTGTTTGGCTTTGTGTTTGGAATTAGGGTTTAGATCTTGGTTTGGTATCGGATGAACAAGAAAATAAATTGATTGCGAAGGCTTTTGGATTAGGAATCGAGGGAACCTTTTCATCCTTAAAAGGGTTCCTCAATTATAATTCCCAATCTGAATAATTCAAAGCTTACAATGTTGTTTAAATAGAAAAACATACCAATTCTATCTTGAGGGAATTTGCTGAAATGGACCCTTTAGCAAGTTTAGTTAAGTAGTTAGGCCTATTAATTGTTTTTTTAGCTACCTAAACCCTATTAATTGTTTACTGGGTATCCAGACCCTTCTTCTTCCTTCTCTTCTCCTTCCTTTACAATCGAAAGATTTGAGATTTTGAGCGACTCCTCTCTCTATCCCTCTCCCTCTCTCTCTCTTCCTCTCAGGCACCGCCGCTCACTACAAAAAAAAAATGAAATTCGCTTCGGCAAAAAGCCGTGGCAAAAGGCCTTCAAGGGGTGGCAAAAGACATCTAGCTTCGGCTTAGCTACGGTAAATAGGGGGGTGGCGAATTTTGGGGTGGCAAAATTTAGTAGCTTCGGCAAATAGCCGTAGCAAGAAAATTAGCAACGGCTAAGCGACGGCTAGCTGCCGTAGCTAAAGTGTGGGGTAAAATTTAAAAAAAAACTGCTTTTTAGCCCGGATTCTTTAGACCCGGGCTAAAAAGTCTAATATTTTTTTTTTAAAAAAATAATAACCACAATTTACCTATATAATAAAATTTCATTAATTATACAAAATTTACATACAAAATAAAATGTCAAAAAATACCTAATTTATACACAATAAATATACATAATATGTTGATAAGTAGCCATATAGCCTATATTGATACTCAGAACAATTCCATTTTGACACATGGGAATGGCAAGATCTATACTTTTCTTCTCTATCTTTATCCATGGTTCTTCAAAATGCAAGTCCGAAACTTTGGATGTAAAAGCTCAAGCTGCAGAGGCATTTTTGGAGGAAAAAAATGGATGAGCAAGGATAAGTCAACCCGATGGAACCTACCAGAAGCAAACATCTCACTCTTAATTAATAATAACAAAACTTAAATCACAAATTCAACAACTAAACTAGATAATGGAGAACATGGAGGATCAACTTTACAGGTCAAATTAAAGTAAAAATTCTAAAAATAGGAGATTGAAATAAAACATGTACTTTATATATAGTGTATACTTATACACCTTCCCATTCTCCCAAATAATTTTATTATCCTATGAAACATTTTGCCTGAACATGTACAGTGTCAATAGAGAGTGAAGAAAAATACCCGTATATTTCCATTTCCCAGTTTGTTCGGAGAATTAACAGGTTGTGTTCCTCCCGTAGACCCCATTAAAACAATATGCTTCACACCGGCAGCTTTAGCTGCACATTTGAATTACAACATCAGTCAATAATAATAAAAAGATCCCGGTATCGCATATTTATGAACAACATGAACAACCCTCACCAGCATCAATTTGATTCTTCTTTCCAATCCAGTCCACCTATCCAGCAAAAAGCTTCTATTATGTTGGGTACAAAGTACACCCACAACATAGGGCATTATAGACAGCTTGCCTGAGCAATACTAATATTTACAGTGTGGCGTAAAAGTCCTAATTTTGCCTGAACTTACCAGCAATACTCCTCAATAAGTCCTAATTTTGCTCTGTAGTTAAATTGGACAAAACAATATATCTTGGTCCTGAAAATTTTGAAGCTCATGAAGCACAAATATGGAAACAAAAACTATGACAAGGGAGGAAACAAGCCTTATGGATCCATGAACATACTACCTGACCGAAGTGAACTCCATGTACTGATGAGTCTATACCAAGATGCTAGTGAAGAGTACCGGCCAGAACCACTGTAATGCTGCCAAGCCATTGATGACCTTACCATAGGCAGACCTCAACAGGGGTATTGTTGCTGCAAGTTATTTGGCAAGTTCGACATTAAAACCAATGTAAAACCAATACCTTCCTATACACTTGCAAGTGATATGAGTAATTTCAAGAGAGACTCATAAAGAATATAAGAAAAAGTAAAGAAATTGAGGGGCTCCCGCCGGACTAAAAGTGTATCTTGTCCACTGAGAGGTAGTAGATGTGCGTGCTCTCTCATATTTCCTTACAGGTTCTGCATTCCGTTGTGCGTGCAGCTCCTACCTGAACATTTTGAAGCCAGTTAAGGACTACATAACAAGTGAGGGCACGAGCCACTCAGAGAATCATCCATCACTCTAGCATGTAATAAGCAAGGAATAGCTCATCAATACATATTTGAGCAACACACAACCAGACCTCCAAGCAACCACATGACGAATTACTTATTCTCATCAAGTATGAAGCTTAGTCTCAAGTTATCACTCAAAACATCTTATTTCAAATCAAGCTCATGTTTTTCCCTTAAATATTTGCTCAAGTAATTCGCCAATGATTAAATACTCAAACAGTTCAACGAAACCATAAATTCTCAAATCATCAAAAGAAGTCCACAATTATCTTATATGAATTCTCATGTAATTAATCATCTCAAACACAACCACCCAAGGTCACAACTCAAGAATCGCCTCAAATAAGTTTACAAGCTTAACAAGTTCCCAAGGCACTTCTTACATCATTTTAATAATAAAAGTTGATGATACTAATCTCAAATTGGTTAAATCAACCATAACAAATGTTTATTCATTTTGTTCATTCTATAACGATCATACTATAATTCATATATCTTATTCATTTCCAGGTTTCAACATGTATGCTCATTCTCCAAACTTAGCCAATTATTATAATACTATAAGCATGTAACAAACAATAACTCGGTACTCAAGTACATTAGTTAAAACGGATCAGGTTACCTTCTTAGCATTTTCCCCTTGCTTTAAAAGGTATTAAGGAATATAATATTTATGAAAGAAGTCATCAAGACATCCTTTCACATTACCTTATGCACTTAACCCTCTCAACTAACATTTATAATAAATTCATCCACCAAGGTAGCATTCAGACACGTATAGTGTTCATATTTATAATTGGTTTCTACCTCAAGAGCCTACTTACCAAATCATTAATATTATTTTAAGCCTAACCGGTTCCACCCTAACTCACAAACAATCTAATCGATTCAATTTCATGAACAAAAGTAACCAGCAACTCACAACACTAAATCAAAAAGTCATTCAGACCAAAAGCAAGTCAAATAATTCAAACAACAACGTAATCGGAACAAATTTTAAAGCCAAGACCCAAAAGCTATACCCAATCTCAACGAGGCCGGTCAAGGGTTCAGGTTCGGACATGCGGATCAACGAGCTTCTCGGAGGCTCAACACACGGTCCCTGTTCATTGGGTGCGGCCCTCCTCGTCTCGTTTGGTGGCCCAAGGTGTGCCCAGCAGCGTCGGTGTGAGGCGAGGAAGCTCCAGGAGCCGGTATAGGTGACCCGAGGCGTCGCCGGAATGGGGGAGGAGACATCTCCAACGCTGTCGGCGAGTAGAGGACAAGGTACTCGGTACCGTCGCCCTTCCTCTCCTTCTCCAATACCTTCCTATACACTTGAAGATGAAGCCATCAAAGAACATGGAGAAAATTAAGGTCTGTTCGGCAGATTAATCACAGAAGTATCAAGTGGACACAATTAAACCCAGCTCTAGCTGAGAAAATAGTGTCGTTCGCCTAAACTAAAACTATATCATCAAATTTTCTGAGATGCAAGAAATTACAAATTCAAGAGCACAACAGTACATATAGAGGTATAACCAGAGGTCAAAAACCAGTACTATCGGTTCTAAAACGAGATAACTAGTATAGTTCATCTACACTAACTCGCAAATTGCTCGAATAAATCTCTCAGTGAGTTTCTATCAACCACCAAGCATGAAGAGAGCGCCAAATTTTTCTCAAAAGATCTCTCAAAATCCCAACAATCCAAAGAAAATCATGACAAATTAGAGGGTGAAATAGCAAAAACCCTAAATTCAGCAAACACAAAACAAACCCTAATCTTGGATGATACTATTTTTAATTCGCTATTTTCCTAAATCAAACCCTAAACAATTAAGATTTTGAAGAGATTACCAATAATGGAGATGCTAGAGATCTGAGAAAGAGAGAGAGAGGTGGATGTTCATGGCAGCAGACGAGCAACACATAGGCGGCATGGGGACGAGCGTCGCACATGCGCGCGGTGTGTTGATGAGCGGCGCACAAGCGGTGCAGAGACGACCGGCTCGCCGACGCCGTGAGGGATTTGCACCAGCGAGATCAGATCTGCTTATCAAAGGTCGATGGCACAGGGAGAAGGTGTTTCGTTCAAATGAGACTGGAAACAGAGATCCGAGGAAGAACGACGAGAGTCGGAGAGAGAGATCTCGAGATGAATAAGAGGAGGAAGACGAGATAATTAGATCCGAGGTGTAGGCAAAGGTGGAGATCTCAAATCTGGGTTCTCGGCAGAGATGGAGATTTTGAGTTGTTCTTTCAGTTCTTTGGGAGGCAGAGGTAATGTGGCTAGGAAAGGTAGATTAGGGTTTGACAAATTATATTCCATCTCCCATACTATTTTTTTAAAAAAATAAAATTAGAAAAGGATTTGCTACGCCTGCCATCGGAAAAGTGTTGCAATGGCGACGGCAAACTCTAGCCGTTGCTAGCTGGCGTGGTTAATTTGTTTTTCTTTTTAGTGTAGTTACGGTAACCTTTGCCGAAGCTACCATCAGTGGCAAAAGGGTATCAATTGCCACCAATTGCCACGGCAAGCCCCTTCCGAAGCTAGGTAGCGTGGCAAATTTCTTTATTTTTTGTAGTGGCTCAAGCCACCCAAGCCGCCCCCTACACAGTCGCCACCCCTGCGCTCTCTCCTCTCTTCACGGATGGCGACCATGGCTCCACTAGTTCCACAGAAGGCTCTCAGATCTGCCGATTCAAACACACCGACGACTCTCAGATCTAGCGACGATGACGATGGATTCGGCGAAGAACTCCATGGCCAGGAAGAAGATCGTTCCTCTCTCGACGAGGTAAATTGCGGTTTTGTTCATCTTTTTCTTTGGGCTTTGAGCGATCTCGGTTCCCCTCACTCTTCTACTGTTTTGGATTTTGGGATTATGGTTCATGTTTCTCTTCATTGCCTGATATTGTTCCTCTTTATTCCTTTTTATTGTGTTCACGATTGAATTTGCTTTAGATCGATTGGTAAACTTTGATTCAGGAGATATATTTTTGGTTGATTCGTGTGGATTTTATATTTCATTTGACTTTGTTACGATTTGAGAATATGATTAAATTTGGGAATTCATTATGAGGCCTTAAATCTGGAAGAGGGAGGTGCAGCGGTGCGGAAGATATTCTCAATGTGCTTTGTTGGGTGAGGTGAGAGTTGTGCACCTCCAAGGTGCTCGATGAAATGCCTAGAAGAATCTAGGGATTCGGATGAAGAATTGAATCGCATAATGCACGTTTTGGATGAATTAATGGCTTTACTTCATAGATTCCCCAAAGTCCACCCTAGAGAGCAATGAGTTATATTCACAAAAACATATACTTGTTTGTGTTGATTATCTGTTAGTTTCTTAATTACTTGCAAGCTTATATGAATTTAGTCTTCACCTTATGATGATGAAAATATAGGCCTAGAAATCTATTTCATTAAGGAAGGTCATGACTCGTTTACTATTTTTAAGTGTTTCATTGTCAATAGCAATTTAAAGGCATAGAAGAAATGTTATGATTAACAAGAACAAGGTTAAGTGGGTAACAACTTTGGAATCAATTTTTTTGCTACGAAGAATTTGTAAGCTTGTATATTTGAACCTTCAAAGGGGTAACACCTTTGGAATCAACTTAATTTTACACTTTCTGGCCAATATATTATTATATGGATGCATCAGTTTTTTTTTGTTTAATAACTTCATAGTGCTAGCTTGCATTAGAGACTCATTTCATATTTCCTTGTTTTGCTCTTGCAAGGGGGGTGGGACATGGAGTATTTTCTAAAAGATGTTTAAGATTATTCTCTATGGATTTGAACTAGGTGAGTGTAGCTAAAAGGCTGCTCAATAATGATGTTGCTGCCCTAGAGGATGCATTGGAAAATTTGAAGCTTCAATCCTGTAATGAGATTGATTCCAGTCCAGGCGCGGATGAGCATTTAGGTGACTGCCCTGCTCTTGAGGACGCGTACATAGAGCGGTGCCAAGTGCAAGGTCTCCAAAGGTGTCTCTTTTCATGACTGTTGGGGCTTGGAAGGTGAAGCATTTCGTTTGGCTAGTTTTCGCAGGTATGAACTTGTTTCTCCTTGCTACCGTATACATTTTTATGCTTTCCATATGAGAAGGATATATGTTGGTCAATGTTTAATAGGTGATTGATGCTCGCTGCCATTCCTTTCCTACTTGAATACACGAATTGCATATGCTCCATGCTCTAATCTCTCGCTCTCTGATATTGCAGGTTGATGAGAATGCGCTATTACAGCAAGCCCTTGCCATGTCAATGAATGACCTTGCTGCTAGTACTGCTGTAGTGCGAGACATTAATATGTCAGACGTTGCTGCTGATGTAGACTTGCATCTGTTGAAGAACATTCGCAGGTGAAGGAGGCCACCTCAGCTCCAGCAGGCTACTAGTGAAGCATCAGGATCTCATTGGCTAGCACACATTGACTATTTCCCTTGGCATTTGATCATTCTTGGTCTTCGAGGCTGTTGTGCTTCAACTTTTCTTGATTATAGTTATTGATGTGAGCTAGTTGTACGCACTGTAAGAAATAGTTTCTTCGATTGTGGGAATTGAATGACAGTATAACTAGCCAATCTTGTTTAATATGACCACTGAATGGAACCTATATATTGTTGGTAGTTATTTAACTTTTTATTATTATCAAATTATATGATTGTAAGAGATAGGTATTCATTAATAACAATTGGTGGCTTATTCTTTGTTTATTGCTTATAGCTAGGTGATAACCGGTCCCAAGCCTTGAAAAAAAGGAGGGGAGACATGTTATGTGGTATTTCATATGTTATCAATTCTATAAAAATATTATCAATAAAAATGTCATAAAAAATAATTGAGATCAATGAGGTGTAACCACAAATGTCATTAATGAATAAAAATCATCATTAAAAGATGTCATCAATGATGATTAATCACATTTTATACCCTTGTGTCATCAATTGTATAAAAATGTAATAAACATGTCACCACAAGTGATTGCATCAATTAAGTGTAATCATGTAACAACCCGGGATTTTGATTCCCGAGTTACGTTTCGAGGGATAAAACCCCTCGTTAGGATCTTGCGCTCCGAGTACATGTTGAAGGTTTGAAACCGAAGATTTGTAGTTTAAAGTGGGATTTCGCACCCAAATCTGGAAGGGCCGTTGGAGACCCCGGGGTAAACCCATGTACCTGTCCTAAGTCTACAACGCGGGAAATCGTTTATCATGCAAAGGGCAAAGGTTCTGAAAACGATACAACGGGCGCCACGGCAGAGCCGGGTCAAAACAGAATATAAATAGGGAGAAATCCCAAAAACATGAATCTGGTGAAGTCAGGTTTCAAACACTCACTCTCCGCCATGTGAATGGACCCCGTCATAACAACACAAAATCAAGAGTGTATCAGGTACCTGAAACTATACCACCAAGTCAGGCCAAGAGTCCGCCCGCGGGTCCTCTGACCGCGCTGAGGACATATAATACGCATATACCTAGAATAAAGGATGCCTACATGCAGTACTGGAATATTAACCACACTATCATTTTCCTAATTCATATGTGCAGAATATTAAGTAAGGCCTTAACAAAGAATACCAAGTGGTATATCCCTCTTCTACCACCACCCCCCTTACAGATAGGGTGGAGACTGGCCAGTTCGATGCTATAATCATATCAAATCTCATCATCATATCATATCTCATGCACATCTCGTATCTCGTGATATATATAAATGACTCGAGGAGGACAACACCCGATGAAGCTGGGCTGCCCTATGACCCTATCAAGGATTCTATGGCTCACAGATAACGGTCGTTCTGTATTCAAACACATACAGAATAAGAATGCTCATTCGTAAGTACAATTCCTAAGCATGATACTACATGACATGCTTTTATGCATATGCCACACCTACATACTATATGACACATCAGGCAGGAGGTACTGGTTACTGAGTAAGCCCCGGAGGTACTTACCTGGCTAGCACATCGGCAACAGGAGAATCCAGCACACAATACTCACAATCACAGAGTATCACCTAGTACATAATGGAATATACATAAGTCTACATCCAACTATTAAGCACTCAAGCACACCTCAATCATTAGAACAAGTAACATATTATGGAAGTCATTTCATCGCATCATCCGCTCCTCAAGACCACATCGTTTTCCATAAATCATTGATAAACCAATTCCACATGTTCATATATATCATTTCCGCATATACCTCAACGGTTCATCAAAATCATAAGACATAATTTGTGTGATATAAAATCCTACTAGATCGTCATAATTATCCAACATTTAATCTCATATAATAATTCAACACAAGTCATGCTATTAGTCATACATATCATAATGTTAGTCAAACGATCATATTATCATGCTAGTTAGTCATCGAATAAGTCTTATTCCCAAGTTAGTTTCAGAACCGTTT
Source organism: Persicaria tinctoria (assembly GCA_037127255.1). NCBI lineage: Eukaryota > Viridiplantae > Streptophyta > Magnoliopsida > Caryophyllales > Polygonaceae > Persicaria > Persicaria tinctoria. The sequence goes on from JBANSL010000005.1 coordinate 24,765,057, forward strand.
CAAATCCCAGTTAAATAGTAAGTATTCCGACCCTTGAAAATAATCGCCAAATTCCCTTTTAAATTTATTTATTAGATTACTTCCCAACCTTGAAATTCTTTTCCAAATTTTTATAAATCTTGAAATCCCAATAATATATTTTAAATCTCAATTACCATTTATTTAACACTTTTATAAATTATTTCCAAATCCCCCTAATATCCCGACCATTTTTATTTAATAAATCAACCCTTATAATTCTCCCAAAGTATAATAATTTATCTTTTAAATCCTCAAATACTATTATAATATATTTTAATCACCGTTAATTAGTTAAATAATAAACGGATAACCCGAATCCAACCTATACCGTTTAAATAATCCAAACCCGATTGATTATACTCCGTAACAAATATATACTCAGTTAGTAAATGGCCCCCACAACCCACATCTTCTTCATCCTCCTGAATTCGAAAGAGGAGTTGCCCCGCCTGCGCCAAGCTCCGCTCGATCTCGCTCCCGCCGGCGACCGGAGCACTTTCTCCCGGCCTCTCTCATCGTCCTCATTGCCTCCTGTCTGGCCTTGATCTCCCGCTCAGCTCGCAGCACTGCCGCTCGTCCTCGACTCCCGCTGGATGCTCGTCCACGCCAATTCGAACTCGCCGGAGGTCTCGAGCCCACCCGACATCCCGCACTCAGCTCACACACACTCACGCTCGCCCACAGCCCGACCCAAGACAAAATAGAATCAAAACAGAGGAGGGAAATGCGGAAGCTTACCGAGTTGATTTCGCGACTTCGGAGCTCTCGATCGGAGTTCTGGGCATCGTCGGAGGCTCGCGATGGCTCATCGGACCTACATCGGACAGAGGTGAGCGTGACGGTGAAGTCTGAGGGTGATTCCGATCGAAAACGAGTGAGGACGGCTTACCGGAAGATGGGTTCGCAAAACAGAGCAAGGAGGATGCGCGGTGGCTCGTCGACGGCTTCGGTGGCTTCTGGGCGGCATCAGGGTGGCTGTGGACGTCGGAGGAGGTGGTGTTGGTGACGACGACGAAGGAGTGATGATGGATCACCAATGGAGATGAGCAGGAGGTGATGGCGGTGATGCGTTGGAGTGGTGGTGGCGTCGGTCGCTTCAATAAGGAGGAGGAAGGTGGGGCTAAGGGTGAAGATGAATGAGGATGGAGGTGACGATGATTGTGATGGAGAGCAGGTGAAGAAGATGCCAGTAAAGGGTGAGGGATTGTTCCAATCGAAGGGTAAGGTGATTTGAAGGAGTACGACCGGTGAATGACGGGAGTGGGTGAGAATTGTGTGTGAAATTGGTTAATCAATACCCGATAACAAATCCCGAATACGTGAAATTCGAATCCCGTAATTAGTCTTTGAATGTTAGTTTCCCCGACTCTCGCTTTCTCGATCAATTAGATTTTTAAAATCGAAAAAGATATCGCCATCCGATAATTATTTTAAATTTCCGAGGTAAAAGGACGAAAATTGTTCGTTAAATTTATATTACGGTCAGAATCCGCTAAACGAGCTTTTAATTCGGTTTAATTTCATTATTAATTTCCTTTTTCTGAAAAAAACTTAGGATTTGAAAATCCGAGCCTTTACATCATCCACCTCTAAAAACAAGTCTCGTCCCCGAGACTAAAATCATTTTAAAATAGGGGATGAAGTTTGAAATTGGTGAGTCCAAGGATCATGTCATTGACCCTATAAGTATCTCATAAGTGCCCCTATGAGATCCTCACAGTACCGTTGCCGTGATCATAATATTCCCAATATATCGTAGGAAGAATGTAATATGGGCCCCTACCACATCCTTACTCCGACTTCTCGGCTATATCATAACTCAAAAAAAACATTACAACATCTCCACTAGGTCTTAGCAAGCAGTCTATAAGGGCCCCTATAAAATGCATGTATCCACTTCGTGGGGCGTCATAATGCAAGCTCGGTTAGAAAATTTCAAGAGAGTCTTTAGTTTTGAAATGTTTGGTCTCAAAATCATTGAAGTTAACAATCGCGTTCGATTTCTCTAAATCCAACTCAGTCCTCCTTTCTTTTTTAAACACCATTCAAATTTCCCTAACCCGACGTTAATCAAGCAATTTTCAAATCTCAAGAGGTGGAATCATCCACCTCTAAGGACTAATCTCATATTTCCTTCCTAGGTTCAAGTCGGAATCAAATCTCATAAATTCGGTTCTAAAATCCTAGCAATTCAAATTCAAGGCATCATATATCATAGTAATTATCCAACATAGCCATCATATCACACATTCATAACCAGTCATACTCATTTCACTAATAGTCACATACCATAACATATCTAGCATCGTATCGTTCATGGAAGGATTTATCATATCATCTCACAGAAGTTACACACCATATCAATCAGATAAGCACGTCATATCAAACACATAAGCACATCATACCAATCAGGTAAGAACATCATACTCATGCTACTGCCAAGCGTCATCACATTAGAGGAAAATAAGTACTTTCGTACACTAGCATTCCATCGAGTCAGCTATGTTAGTACTAACAGTTCACTATTGTCAATGAAAAATACATCATAGAATCAACATTGTCTATAGCATAAAATTCGCACCACATTCGGCCCCAAGTAAAGCATACGCTAGATCACATCATCCAGAGAACCTGCCTATAACTACCAATCATGACGAAACACGACCACTACCCATCAGCTCTTGCATTAATTAAGATTAAATTCACCGAGTTCTACCAACTCCAACCCCTTCGACATCCCAATCTAAAGTCATACCTTCCATTCGACCATTTAAAACTATCTCTCGGAGTTCCCAAATCACAACATTCCCTCATTCCGACAAGCTGAACAACTCGGTCTACTACCAAGACTCCATATATAATACGTCCTTGCCCAGGGGTCCTCTATTAGTCCCATATTCACCCTCTAAGAGAAATTCTATCTCCTCAACTAAACCGCTCTCGAGATTGATCTAGACACCTCTTAACAATCTCGCTTACTCTTTCTAGGCTCTCAAGACTCCGCCTGAACATCATCCCCCAAAGAGATATCTCGAATCACCTTGCTAACTTGATCATATTCCACGCACCACTGACCACTCTCACCAACCATCCACCTCTAAAAATCCAACTCATACTAATCATCTTACACCTATCACTCTCGACCAGCTCTAATGCAGAAATCCATCTCGTGCTACTCCCAACCACGAATTACCAAGACCCTCATCACCAACACCTATCTTGAAAGACCGACCAATGATTTTACCTACTCATCCCATTCCAAAACTCACGACACCTGAACCACTCAAGTTACCACTCCTTCACCAACCATCAAAAATCTCTTATCCTCTAGCATCCTCAATACCTTCTGCTTTGCCTAATTCCCAAATCCATACTCATAATCTCCCTATCTTAACCTTAAGCCCACAGTCTTACTAGGAATCTCAACTACATCCTTGCCTAACTACCAGCCTTTCCTCGAAGATTCATTTCACATCCTCAAATACCTCAATAGTCACAATAACCTCCACTCATAAATCCCAATTCATTCCCTATGCCAAAATCCTCCAACAATGATCTAGAAATCTTTCACTCATAATTTCCCCCAAGCATTACCAATCCTATCTAAACAACCCCAAATACTCATCATACGACCAACCCTGATGTGAACAACCTAATATCCTCGATCGATAATTTCCCAAGCAACCTCAAACTACTCTTCCTTGGCAATTCCTCAACCTCACCCCTTACCGAAATCGCTCCCACGCACAACACACATCACCTAGTCCCATATTCTACGATTCCTCAGACGTTTCTTAATCGATCATCCTCGACACCGCCCACGATCCGCTCCTAGACTATCTAGACACCCTCCTTAGCGCACCAATCCGTCTCACAACACCTCCCCTCAACAATCCCCCGATCAACTCCTAGCTCGCCCATCCACCTCTAGAACTATCTTAACTACCTCTACCCACACCCAAACTCAAGATCACCCTAATGAAACTAGTCTAGACCCAAACCAACCACTATCTTATACTACCCACCCACACTACCTGCCTAGACTACCACTTCTCACTAGGACAATTCCCTCGAAGTCTCGCCATACTACTCCACTCCTGACCTAAGACATGCCTGGAGCTCAACTATACTCACTGACCACTATCTCCGACCAGTCTCAACTCACTCGACTCTACTCAAGCTAACGCATCCATCCTGCACACCCTCTCGCCCATCTCATGACCAAGAACAAAGACTTCAATCCCTCTGCCACTTTCCGACCTAGCTTACCGAAGAATCTCTCGACTCGTGCCCAAGAAGAAGCACCACCAGACATATAACCCATAACCTACTCACGAGTAAGTCAGTATACCAAGCACCAAGGCACATCATCATAGAAACAAGTTAGTCAGGCAATCATTGCTACTAGTTCAGCACATCCGTCATCACACGTTCAATTATGTCAGTTCTTGGCCTATCACACAACATCAATTCCGATTAGTATAGAAGAATCCACGATTTGAATTAAGAATGTCCTTCCTTGAGTCATCTAAGAGAATCACGTACGCGGCTACCATTTTTCAAATGTGTTCGTCCTTTGTATACTTTTAGCGACGTCAGTCCTGTGGTCTATGGGTCATGGACCCATCACACTTCCGGTGTGTTACTATGGTGCCACTTGGTCGTCGGTCCTTTCTTGCATGTCGCCGCTCATCGAAGGAATTGCAAGGGTTAGAAGTTACCGAGATAGGGGAGAGACAAGGGTGGACGACACATCGTCCTTAAGAGTTCAGACATGGACCAGGACTAGGGACGATGAGACCAAGGAGAAGATCCCAACCCGAGAGTTACAACGATGCCCTTATAATTGTGCCACGCAAACACATAAAAATCAAGAGATATCGTCACATTATTTCACACTAGTATGCACCTATCTCAAGGAATATCGATTTATGCATTCATAACATGTTCATATAATCATCTTTATGTGTGTGCAGAACAAGCTAGCAACCTATCATTTCATTCACCAATCATGCTTGACAGACTAAGAACATGTATGCACAGACTGACATGGGACATATATGTCATAAGTTATGCAAGACCTAGCAAACATCACAAGATATCCTATGCACGACTTGTCACTCAATTTAGATACACACATAAGCAAGTCATAATATTGCGAGATTGAGGCAAGCGTGCTAAGATGCACCCTAAAAATCATGCTAAGGGTATAGTCAGTTAATGCAGAGGTTGTATAGCAACTATCTCATCACATACATCCATATTCACATACTAAGACTAAGATGTCACACAATCATATGAGGGCTTATAACTGGGAGGTATATATCCTACATGATACTAGCAATACTTTTTAAACATGTACACAGTCATGAGGTCCAATGAGGTTCATTTGGCATGCTAAGTCATCCAATTCACGTTTTAACATACAACGAGAGTTGAGCACACTATCATAGACCTAGTTCATAGGGAGACGGTAATCATGGGGATTCAATACATACGTCACATACATCTACTCATAAGTGCAACTATGCAAGGTACCAGGCAAGTCATGCTGAATTATACCAATATACAATTTCATGAAATCACAAGGGGGGGCATCATTATAACTTGATAAAATTTTCTGAGGACAATCACCGACTCACCACCCCGTTTTCCCGTGGGACGTTAGTATGACTCGCTTGACACAAGGACATTCACGCCATTTCCGAGAGGTGAGGGTAGAACTCGTGTTTAGACTCTTGTTGCAAAAAGACATGGTTGGCCATTACGAGGACCGAAAGGGATGACTCCATAAGACAACTCACTTCTATCTCGAAACGATTTAAATCCTCACTCCCACTAACATCTGACACGATTTCCGAAGTTATTTAGTTGACCGGCCCAAATTTCCCGTGAAAGACCCCGACCACAGGTACGAGACTCGATGGAAGCATCGATGGTGGGATACGAAACAAGACTCTAAACAGGGGGAGAGGATGCTTCTCGACCCTTGCTAACATGCCTAGATGTTTGGGTGGGGCGGATGACAGAGTCAGAACCATCAGGAGGTTTGAATTATGAAAGGGCTATTTCAACAAAACAGGAATTCCGATTACATAAGAATAAGGTTTTCTCCCACTATCCCGTTTGCACAGTTATTTAACACGTGATTCAAGTCAAGGCATACTGATTAGTTCGCTATCCTAAACACAATAGAGCTCTCATCACAGAAGCAATCAACAAGATTAATATGATCCTCTTAGAGGAGGATCGCCCTCGGGCCCAATTGCATATATGTACATATATAAACGTAAGCATAGAGACGATCTATGCCGTCCTTCAAGGGACGGCTGACCGGAGGGGCAAAAACCTCACGACCTCCTAACTCAACACTCCAACCTTCCTGGAGTTCCTCGGAGTCTTCTAAGCCCATCTGTAAATAAAAGCTAGCATTTTGCCTACCGCTCCCCGAGTTCTACATCAATAAGAGATGTCTATCGCTTTGGTCTCTACCCACGAGATTATTTCCCCTTTGTTCATTTTAGGTTTTAAGTCCAATTAAATTCATTTTGCCCTTTATAAAAAAAATTCCCAAACCATTTTAAAACATTGGGCGATTTTCAAAACATCTTCAACCTATTGTACTCAGATTGCAAAACCTCAGCTCTGATACCACCATTGTAACGGCCCGGGATTATGATTCCCGAGTTATGTTTCAAGGGATAAAACCCCTCGTTAGGATCTTGCGCTCCGATTACAGGTTGAAGGTTTGAAACCGAAGATTTGTAGTTTAAAGTGGGATTTCGCACCCAAATCTGGAAGGTCCATTGGAGACCCCGGGGTAAACCCATGTACCTGTCCTAAGTTTACAACGCGGGAAATCGTTTATCATGCAAAGGGCATAGGTTCTGAAAACGATACAACGGGCGCCACGGCAGAGCCGGGTCAAAACAGAATATAAATAGGGAGAAATCCCAAAAACATGAATCTGGTGAAGTCAGGTTTCAAACACTCACTCTCCGCCATGTGAATGGACCCCGTCATAACAGTACAAAATCAAGCAGTGTATCAGGTACCTGAAACTATACCACCAAGTCAGGCCAAGAGTCCGCCCGCGGGTCCTCTGACCGCGCTGAGGACATATAATACGCATATACCTAGAATAAAGGATGCCTTCATGCAATATTGGAATATTAACCACACTATCATGTTCCTAATTCATATGTGCAGAATATTAAGTAAGGCCTTAACAAAGAATACCAAGTGGTATATCCCTCTTCTACCACCCCCCCCCTTACAGATAGGGTGGAGACTGGCCAGTTCGATGCTATAATCATATCAAATCTCATCATCATATCATATCTCATGCCCATCTCGTATCTCGTGATATATATAAATGACTCAAGGAGGACAACACCTGATGAAGCTGGGCTGCCCTATGACCCTATCAAGGATTCTATGATTCACAGATAATGGCCGTTTTGTATTCAAACACATACAGAATAAGAATGCTCATTCGTAAGTGCAATTCCTAAGCATGATACTACATGACATGCTTTTATGCATATGCAACACCTACATACTATATGACACATCAGGCAGGAGGTACTGGTTACTGAGTAAGCCCCGGAGGTACTTACCTGGCTAGCAGATCGGCAACAGGAGAATCCAACACACAATATTCACAATCACAGAGTATCACCTAGTACATAATGGAATATACATAAGTCTACATCCAACTATTAAGCACTCAAGCACAGCTCAATCATTAGAACAAGTAACATATTGTGGAAGTCATTTCATCGCATCATCCGCTCCTCAAGACCACATCGTTTTCCATAAATCATTGATAAACCAATTCCACATGTTCATATATATCATTTCTGCATATACCTCAACGGTTCATCAAAATCATAAGACATAATTTGTGTGATATAAAATCCTACTAGATCGTCATAATTATCCAACATTTAATCTCATATAATAATTCACCACAAGTCATGCTATTAGTCATACATATCATAATGTTAGTCAAACGATCATATTATCATGCTAGTTAGTCATCGAATAAGTCTTATTCCCATGTTAGTTTCAGAACCGTTTCAAATCCCAGTTAAATAGTTATGTATTGCGACCCTATAATCGCCAAATTCCCTTTTAAATTTATTTATTAGATTACTTCCCAACCTTGAAATTATTTTCCAAATTCTTTATAAATCTTGAAATCCCAATAATATATTTTAAATCTCAATTACCATTTATTTAACACTTTTATAAATTATTTCCAAATCCCCCTAAAATCCCGACCATTTTTATTTAATAAATCAACCCTTATAATTCTCCCAAAGTATAATAATTTATCTTTTAAATCCTCAAATACTATTATAATATATTTTAATCACCGTTAATTAGTTAAATAATAAACGGATAACCCGAATCCAACCTATACCGTTTAAATAATCCAAACCCGATTGATTATACTCCGTAACAAATATATACTCGGTTAGTAAATGGCCCCCACAACCCACATCTTCTTCATCCTCCTGAATTCGAAAGAGGAGTTGCCCCGCCTGCGCCAAGCTCCGGTCGATCTCGCTCCCGCCGGCGACCGGAGCACTTTCTCTCGGCCTCTCTCATCGTCCTCGTTGCCTCCTGTCTCACCTTGATCTCCCGCTCAGCTCGCAGCGCTGCCGCTCGTCCTCGACTCTAGCTGGATGCTCGTCCACGCCAATTCGAACTCGCCGGAGGTCTCGAGCCCACCCGACATCCCGCACTCAGCTCACACACACTCACGCTCGCCCACAGCCCGACCCAAGACAGAATAGAATCAAAACAGAGGAGGGAAAGGCGGAAGCTTACCGAGTTGATTTCGCGACTTCGGAGCTCTCGATCGGAGTTCTGGGCATCGTCGGAGGCTCGCGATGGCTCATCGGACCTACATCGGACAGAGGTGAGCGTGACGGTGAAGTCTGAGGGTGATTCCGATTGAAAATGAGTGAGGACGGCTTACCGGAAGATGGGTTCGCGAAACAGAGCAAGGAGGATGCGCGGTGGCTCGTCGACGGCTTCGGTGGATTCTGGGCGGCGTCAGGGTGGCTGTGGACGTTGGAGGAGGTGGTGTTGGTGACGAAGACGAAAGAGTGATGATGGATCACCGATGGAGATGAGCAGGAGGTGATGGCGGTGATGCGTTGGAGTGGTGGTGGCGTCGGTCGCTTCAACAAGGAGGTGGAAGGTGGGGCTAAGGGCGAAGATGAATGAGGATGGAGGTGACGATGATTGTGATACAGAGCAGGTGAAGAAGATGCCAGTAAAGGGTGAGGGATGGTTCCAATCGAAGGGTAAGGTGATTTGAAGGAGTATGGCCGGTGAATGACGGGAGTGGGTGAGAATTGTGTGTGAAATTGGTTAATCAATACCCGATAACAAATCCCGAATACGTGAAATTCGAATCCCGTAATTAGTCTTTGAATGTTAGTTTTCCCGACACTCGCTTTCTCGATCAATTAGATTTTTAAAATCGAAAAAGATATCGCCATCCGATAATTATTTTAAATTTCCGAGGTAAAAGGACGGAAATTGTTCGTTAAATTTATATTACGGTCGGAATCCGCTAAACGAGCTTTTAATTTGGTTTAATTTCATTATTAATTTCCTTTTTCCGAAAAAATTAGGATTTGAAAATCCGAGCCTTTACAAATCACAAACGTGTCATCAGTGAATAAAAGTAGAATCGATGAAAATATATCGATATACAATTGAATAATTTTTTTAAAAAAGTGGAATTAAACGATTTGATTAAAAAAGGGGGCAATTTCCATATAGGCCACGAAATTAGGCTATATTAGGAATCCGTCTCCCACCCTCTCCATATTTGGGATTTGTCCACCAAATTTTTCATCATGCTGAAAATTTTGTTTTCAACAAAAAAAAAAATTCCCGCAAAATTTAGTTTTTTTTTCCCACGTTTCCAGAGTTGCTGAAACGGAATTGCTGAAACCTTTGTGTCACCATCTGTTTCAGCAGTCTTTTTTTTTCGTTTTTTTTGTCGTTTTTTTTTTGAGTTTTTTTTTCCCGCGAAACTGTCGAAACTGCTGAAACCACTCCGCCACCCTCTGTTTCAGCAGTTTTTTTTTTCGCTTTTTTTTCGTTTTTTTTTTCCGCGTTTCCAGAGTTGCTGAAACTCTTATGCCACCCTCTGTTTCAGCAGTTTTTTTTTCATGTTGCCGAAACCGGAGTTGCTTAAACCCCGATTTCAGCACTGTTGTTGATGCAGAAACCCCGGTTTCAGCAACGTTATTGATGCTAAAAACACGGTTTCAACAATGTTGTTGATGCTGAAACCCCGATTTCAACAACATTGTTGATGCTAAAATTGTTGTTGAAACCGTATTACGAGATATAAAATTTAGCCTATGCGGGATTCGAACCCACGTATTTGCGCATAGCACATTGCTCTACCATTGAGCTAAGAGGCTTTTAAAGGAGATTTAAAACAAGTTCAACAACAACAATTTCAGCTAATTCTAGTTTTAAAGCAAGTTCAGCAACAACAATTTCAGCAAAAAGAAGGACCAAACTAAGAGTTCTCACCAAAAGAGTAAAAATAAGCTATCTAAAAGTTTCAGCAAGGCAAAAAAAAAATGCTGAAATTGCATAAACAACATTTGATATCCGACTTTGACCCCAATAGTGAATTAATTTCAGCATTTCAGATCATAAAAAAATGCTAGATTAGAATTTAACAAATTCAAAATCCGATGGTTGTAAGCCTAGATTTGTTTTTGCATATATTCTCAATTAGTCCGTAGTAAGCATCATAGATTATTCGAATAAAGGAGAAAGATGACGATGATATAGTTACTGACTAACCTGGCTTAGAACGTAGTACACCTTGAATCGATCCAGATACTGTTAAGTGAATCAATCGGATGCTGAAGGCGAAGACGGTTGTTGAAATCAATCGGACTTGCTAATAGGACGACCTAATTTCTAGATCTGGAAAGAGTTGGAGAGCCAGAGGGAGAAGGTGTAGAGAACGCCGATGAGGAAGCAATCCAATCGGACATCATAGGTGAGGCGAGCACGAGATTGATAGTGGATCGATAGGCGACAGCCACTGTTTCAGCAATTTCAGCCATTGAAGCATTTGAGATCGAGCGTGAGATCGAGCCGGGATCAATAGATCAGAGCGCGAATCGGAGAAGACGAATCGGAGGAGGAGGAGTCCATGGAAGCCATGGCATCGAATTCAACTCGTCGGTGGCGCACCGAATTCGTCTTTCTTGGAATGGATTCAGGCGTCCATGGAGAAGCCATGGCATCGAACATACCATCTGCATCTCGCGGTGGCCGAGAACCACTGAAGATCTTCCCCTGAGCTTGAGACGGTGGTGGAGACTGGATTCTTGAAATTTGACAGCAACGTGGCCTGAATCTGAAACCGCAGGCACATATTCAGAGCAGCGAGGGCAGCGAAGGCCGCCGTTTCTGTCTCTCTTTAGGTCGGCGAGCAACGAGGGCAACGTGGCCTCCATCCACCGTTTCTGTCTCTCTTTAGGTCGGCGTAGGACCTCCATTGACGCCGGAAAAGGCGAATTCAGATGCGACGCCGGAAAAGGAGATTTCAGATGCGACGTCGATTCAAAGGCGAGGCGAGCGAGATTGATGGCTGCGAGAGGTCGATTCAGAGGCGAGGCGAGATCCGAGATCGATAGTGGATCCAGGGAACGAGATCGGAATCTCAAAGCCGGAGATCGATAGCCCTGGCCTTCCTCACCGTCCCCTTCCTCTTCATCGTCGCTGTCTTCATCAACTGGCCGGGAGGATTTGGGGGTTTTTTTATTTTGGTGCTGAAAGAGCGAGGGATTGATAGATTAGGTATAGATAAGAAGGGTAATTTTGTCCAGAAAATTTTAGGTGGACAAAACCCCAATTTGCCATACTTGGGAGACACTCTCTAAATATGGTCAAAAATTTGCGCCTTCGGCGCAAATTTTCTCTTAAAAAAGTGGCATCAAATAATTACATTGGAAAAATGGCATCAAAACGTTACTTTGAAAAAATATGGCATCACGGTAAAAAAAATCATCAAAAAAAAGTGTCACGAAACCCTCTCATTAAAAAAGTGGCATCAAATAATTACATTAGAAAAATGGCATCAAAAAAATTGCATTAAAAAAGTGTCACCAGACATTTCATTAAAAAAGTGGCATCAAAGTGAAAATAAAATGGCATCACTAAAAAAAACATTTAATGATTAATGAAGCGTAATAACAAATGTCATAAAAATACTACTTTTTAAAAATATCATCAAAAACATGGTATCACGATAAAAAAATATCGTCAAAAAATTGACATAAAAAAACATGGCATCAGTCGTTAACAGTAAAAAAAAATGACATCAAGGTTTAAAAAAGTGTCATCCAATCATTTAATTAGAAAACTGGCATCAAAGTGAAAATAAAATAAAATAAAATTTTGGCATCAAAACGGTAAAATATGGCATCATTAAAAAAAAAAAAGTTGGCATCAAAACGGTGAATGGTCAAACGGTTGACCATTGACCAACCCACTCTATTGGGAATGAGTCTAGGGCAAAACTAATTAAATTGATTTAGGACCTAAGTGCCCAATTGAATATTCAAAAAAGGTCAAGTACCAAAATCACCCTTTTATCTTTGCAAAAGATAAAGCTTTGGTTAGATAAAGATAAATAAAATATCTAAAGATAGCTAATTCTTTCCTAAGATAAATCAAACCTAATAAAGATAGATAAATAACAACTTGGTGGAAAAGGAATTTACCTAGATGGGATATTTTCCTTCCACCTTATTATTTCCTAATTGCATAAAATAAATATATCTAATTAATTAAATTCGAAATTAACTAAATAAATATGTGGAAATTCGTCCAAACAGTGACAGCTGAAAAGATGATGAATTTCGGTCATTCTCGAGGTCGATTCTGGAGAAACCTTCAACAGCAAAGTTGTAGATCTTTTCGTCCTCGTTCCAACAAGGTATGGTACAACTTCATCCGATAAATATGGACTCCGAACGACCCATTTTACCGAGACGTCGAAATGCTGTCAACCCATTAAGAACGAACCCAAATTTGAACATTAGCTCACCTTGCTCCTTTGAACCTTGTTCCATGGTGGAGCCTTCTTCCTCATTTTGAGGATGACACTCTTTTCCATCAATGGCACTCGAATCGGTCTTGAGAACTCGCCTGGATCAAGATCATTGTTTGACCCACAGAAGGTCATCTTGATCCGCATCATTCTCCCCTTCTTAGCTTCGATTCGTCCTCGAATCGAGTCATTGAAGAGCATTGGGGAAGGAGCAGCACTCAGAAAGTAACTTCTCTGAGCATCAACTTGAGATGGCGCCAGCAGAATTTGAGACAAATGAACCTCAAAAACAACACCTGTCATAGAGAACATTGAGCAATCAAGAGGAACAATATCATTAGGCTCAATAACCCTATGAACTTCAGAAGTCTCAACATTAGGAACATTATCAAGAGGTACAACAGCTAACTCAAGAGAAGTGTCCCCAACGTCCTCATCGTTGTTGTCAGAAGCAACCACATCATCTTGCAGAAAATTACAGCCCGCTTGCAGATCAGCTTCGGATGCCTTCTCGGAGGAATCTTTCAGCATGTGACCCACCGTTGGAAAGCTCGTCGAGTCAACTTCGCAACAAGACTGAGTTGAATAAATTCCTAGGTCGGAGTCAACGGGAATCTGCGAAACAAGTTCAGCACGCTGTGCTGAATCCGTGGCAACGATTTCAACAGAAAGCTCCTTCACGTCCTTCTTGAACTTGGCCATCACTTCCTCCACGGCCTCTTTGCATATAACCATTAATCTGGCATCTTGGTTGGCTCTACGTTGTGCCTCTTCCTCTTCGAACTTCGCTTGTGATCTGGCATAATAGGCATCTAGTTCGGCTTGAATTTCGGCTGTAAGTTTGGCTTGGAGTTGTTGTCGACGCCTCTCCTTTTTTATTTTCGCTTGTCGTTCTTCCTCTCGGCGACGTTCCTCCTCCTCTTGTCGTCGTGCCTCCTCAGCCTCTCTTTGTTGGAGAAGCCGAATCTGATAGCGTTGGCGACACCTCCTATCTTCGATCTCCGCTTGATGTTGAAGCCAAAGGCGGTGCCTTTGAGCCTCTCGTTGTCGCTCTAAAGCTTGTTGTTGCAAAGCTCGTCTCTGCAACTCTCGTCGGCCTTGTTGTTGTGCAGTGCATGGATCGGGATCATCATCCCAATCTCCCCAGATAACGTCAACCATTGAATCAAATCGTAAATAACATCAAGAAAAAAAAACAAGAACTTGTGAAACCTACGGCTCTGATGCCACTTGATACGTTTGGAATCCCCGATCCTACGCCCGTGGGCTCAAGATCAAGAACATCAAACTGTTGATGGCCCGATCTTGCAATTATCCTTGCTATTCTTGATGTTTACAATCAATTACAATAAAGACTTTGAACTATTGCAAAAGAAAGAAAACAAACAAATAAAAACTAAAGCAAAGGCAAAAACAGTAACATCGACGGCAAACACTTAAAAAAATTCAGCAACGGCAAACACATCAGTAGCGACGGCACAATGGTGGCGACGGATGCTGCGGGCGCAGCAAGCCTGCTGCGGGCGCTGCCAGCGACGGCTCCTGGGTTCCTTATGGCGACAGAATCTCAGCTTTTCTCTTCTTCCTTGTGTTTGGCTTTGTGTTTGGAATTAGGGTTTAGATCTTGGTTTGGTATCGGATGAACAAGAACATAAATTGATTGCGAAGGCTTTTGGATTGGGAATCGAGGGAACCTTTTCATCCTTAAAAGGGTTCTTCAATTATAATTCCCAATCTGAATAATTCAAAGCTTACAATGTTGTTTAAATAGAAAAACATACCAATTCTATCTTTGCAAAAGATAGAGATTTGGTTAGATAAAGATAAATAAAATATCTAAAGATAGCTAATTCTTTCCTAAGATAAATCAAACCTAATAAAGATAGATAAATAACAACTTGGTGGAAAAGGAATTACCTAGATGAGAAATTTTCCTTCCACCTTATTATTTTCTAATTGCATAAAATAAATATATCTAATTAATTAAATTCGAAATTAACTAAATAAATATGTGGAAATTCGTCCAATCAGTGACAACTGCAAAGATGATGAATTTTGGCCATTCTCGAGGTCGATTCTAGAGAAACCTTCAACAGGAAAGTTGTAGATCTTTTTGTCCTCGTTTCAACAAGTTATGGTACAACCTCATCCGATAAATATGAACTCCGAACGACCCATTTTACTGAGACGTCGAAATGCTGTCAACTCATTAAGAACGAACCCAAATTTGAACATTAGCTCACCTTGCTCCTTTGAACCTTGTTCCATGGTGGAGCCTTCTTCCTCCTTTTGAGGATGACACTCTTTGCCATCAATGACTCTCGAATCGGTCTTGAGAGCTCGCCTGGATCAAGATCATTGTTTGACCCACAGAAGGCCATCATGATCCGCATCAGGTTAGGAGCTTTGAAATTTGACGGGTTCGGTTCGGTTGGATTTAAATGGGTTTGGTTAGGTTTTAGATTTTATAAAAATAAGGGCGGTTTTGGTAATTTAAATATTAAATGAAAATAGTTGGGGAATTTTAAAGGACTTGGAAATGGTTTATGAAAGTATTTGATTATTTAATCGTATTTAAAATAGAATATAATGTTATTGGGGTTCAAAATATATTATTTTGGGCTTAAAGATTTAGAAATAATTTGGAAAATAGTTTCAACTTTCAAGGTTGGAAAATGATCTAATAAATAAATTGAAAAAGGAATTTTGCGAGCATTTTCAAGGGTCGGGATTATTAACTGTTTAATTCGGATTTCAAAATGGTTTTGGAACTAACCTGGGAATTACACTTACTCGATAACTAACTAGCATGATAAAATGAGCGTTTGACTAATGACATGGTATGTGTGATTAATAGCATGACTTGTGATGATTTATTATAAGGGGATAAATATTTTTCACCGATGATGATAATGATATATATACTTATGAAAAGTATGAGTATGAAATAGTAATATGAAAATTTGACTAAGTATGATATGGGGGTTATTTTAAGCTGATGAGTTGGCAAATTATGATGAATAGTATGAGATAAGTGATGGTTGATTGTGGTGAACTAAAACTATGGTTGATGCGAGTTTGTTAATTATCTGCTTGTATGAATGTGTGATATATGTGTTCAGAGTGGCTAGAGACGTATACTCAGTGTATTCTCGTTATGTACTTAGGTGATACTCTGTGATCGTGACTACTGTGGGTTGTATTCTTCTTTTGTCGATTTGCTAGCCAAGTAAGTCCTCCGGGGCTTACTCAGTAACCAGAACCTCCTGCTTGATGTGTCATATAGTATGTAGGAGTTGCATATGCACAAAAGCATGTCATGTAGTATCATGCTTAGGACTTGCACTTACGAATGAGAATTCTTATTCTGTATGCGATTGAATATAGAACGAGTGTTATCTATGAGTCCTAGAGTCCTTGCTAGGGTCATAGGGAAGCCTAGCTTCATTGGGTGTTGTCCTCCTTAGTATTACTTGTTAAGGTCTTACTTAATATTCTGCATATATGAATTAGGAGCATGATAGTGTGGTTAAGATTTCAGTATTGTATTAAGGCTTTCATTATTGCATTAAGGCATTCTTTAAACTACAACTCTTCGGTTTCAAACCTTCAACCTGTACTCGGGGCGCAAAATCACAGCAAGGGGTTTCATCCTTGAAACATAACTCGAGAATTATAATCCCGGGTCATTACAAAGGTGGTATTATAGCTTAGGTTTTGCAATCCGAGTACGATAGGTTTGGGTGGTTTTGAAAATTGCCAAATGATTTCAAATGGTTTTGAAAAATGTTTTCAAAAGGGGGAAAATGAATTTAATTTGACTTAAACGTAAATGAATAAAGGGGAAACAATCTCGTGGGTAGAGACCAAAGCGATAGACATCCCTTATAGATGTAGAACTTAGGGAACGGTAGGCAAAATAATAGCTTTTATTTACATATGGGCCTAGAAGACTCAAAGGAACAGCACAGAGGTTGGAGTGTCGAGTTAAGAGGCTATGAGGTTCTTGCCCCTCCGGTCAGCCGTCCCTAAAAAGGACGGCATAAATCGTCTCCATGCTTACGTTTTTGTGTGTGTGTGTGTGTGTGTGTGTTGGGGGGGGGGGGGGGGGATTGACTCCGGTCTGTAAAAACCCATGAGGACTACTTTATATCTTGGTTTATTTGAAACCCGTGCTAAAAACCTCAATCACAAGATGACTTTACAACTCAGTTCAAACTAAAAACCGTGCTAAAAACTCCAATTTTAAAATAACACATGACTTTATAGCTCGGTCAAGCCTAAAAATCGTGCTAAAAAACTCATGTTTAAAAATTACATAGTCACTTTATAGATCGGTTTTATTCAAAACCAGGCTAAAATTTATATCTTTATAGATCAGTTCTATTCATAATCGGGCTATAAAGTAAGTGAACCGAGCTAAAAAGCCGGTCCTCACGGGTTTCTACCGCAACTTTGGTTTTCAACGGAGTGCACCCCCCCCCCCCCCCCACAAACACGCACACACGCAATTGGGCCCGAGTGCGATCCTCCTCAAAGAGGATCATATTAATAATTTAGTTCTTCTATGCTGAGTGTTTAAATTAACCGTTTATGTATCCACCATGGTCGATATTAAACGTGGTTAAGTTGGGCGTGGGGGTAGGGCACGTCGTGACAGGGGACGTCCCTGCCGAGTTGCTATTGAGGACACCAAGGAGCGTGTCGCTGACGATCACACCGAGGAGCGAGTTTCGCAACCGCTGGCTGATGACTGAGTTTCAGTTTCCACAGAGACTAGTATTGGACAGCTAGAAGCGGCACTTCACGACATTCTGAGTGAGTTATGAGAAGGAGCTCGGTCTACGACATCGATGCCATAGATTCCTGTTCAATAGTAGATGCCTACAGATCGGTTCGGGCTCGAGCAGATGGTGTGTGAGATGCTTCAAAGGACCCGACAAGAAACACCAGAGACTCATGCTCAGCAGCAGATGCCCACAGACAGGGCCGAATTCGAGCAGAGGATACTAGAGTAGTTTCAGACGCAGACGAGACAACAACATGCACCACAACGTCTTCCGTCAGCTGCGACCTACCAATATTCCCACGCTACTCGAGGTGAGAAGAGGCAGAGAGCTATGAAGTCTAGCTGAGACATGTTTGTCAAAGAAGACTCTTTCAGAGGAGGATATCACGGAGTTGCACCTAGAGTACCCCCGCTACGGGTTCAGGCTGCTTATGGAGGAAATGCGCGGGTGAGGAGTATCACTTGCCATGGATGTTTCCAAAGAGGTCATTATCTCGCTTCCTGCCTAGATCGTTCGACTGTCTGCTTCACTTGCGGCAACATGGGACATCGAGCTACTTATTTTCTCCAGGGTCAAGGGTGAGGTGATACTTCTACTAGACGTCGAGGCGGAGGTAGAGGTTATGGTCGTGGAGGCAGAGGACCGTCAGGGCCAGGTCAGGATGAAGGATGGTCATCTGCAGGACCATTAGGGTCTGGGTATGATTGTGGCCAAAGCTTTGGAGGCCGAGGACCAGCATTATCCGCACCGCCCAGTGTCTTCCAAACGAGAGCTGATGACCGCTTAGTTCCTACTTCCGTAAGTACGATACTTTTCCATGCTGAGTTTTTGGCTATACTATTTGATACTCGTGCTACTCACTGCTTTATAGTAGAGGTGTGCGTTGCCAGGCTGACCTTGTGTTGCACGAGTGGTTCACCTGTAAAGGCTCGGATTTTTAAAATATTAATTTTCGGAAAAAGAAAATCAAAATGAATTTAAAATAAATTCCGACCCAAATTTTCCGATTTAAAAATCAATTCCGTCTTTCATTTCGGTTTTGAACGATCAATCAGCGGAAATTTAAATCCCCGACCCGAGCTCTCAATTCCGTCATATTCCGAATCCTTATCCTAATCCAACTCATCACCTCCTAATTATAGTAAAATCTTATCCTCACCTCCCCTCCCTCTCTTTTTGCTTTCCCTTATCCTAATCCAACTCATCACCTCCTAATTATAGTAAAATCTTATCCTCTCCTTTCCTTCCCCCACTCTTTGACCCCCTTATTTTGGCAAACAAACAATACCTCACTCTTCACAAAAAAATGGACCTTTTATGTGCAATTTGACCTTTGGAAAAATCATATTTGTGTTGATTCTTCCTCTTCTCTCTCCTTCTCTCTCTCGACATTTCACAAGCCAAAACTGGTTCTTGAGCTTCCTCACGCCATTTCCACCACCGCCGCACCTCACCACCGCCACACCTCACCACCGCCACCTCCATCACTGCCGCACCACCTCCTCCCCGGAGTGCCGCCGTCGCCACCAGCAGCAGCCGGAGCCACCACCGCCGCCGAGCAGCACCTCTTCCCTTCTCCTTCCTCCCTGTTTTCTCCGAGAACCCCGGTAAGGCTCGTTTCCCTTTCCATTCGACTTCGAGCTGTGAAAAGCACCGCCTTTAACCCCCGTTCTTCCGTCCTAGGCCGAGCTAGCGCGGATCGAGACTCCGGCGAGTCCATCGAGATCCCGACGAACTCCGACGAAGCTTCGGAGCCCTCTCGGTGAGCTCTCTTCCTTCCTCCTCGTTCCTTCCTTCCTCCCTGTGTGCGTGGGCCCCCCTTCCTCTTTTAAACCTCCAGCTCGTTGAATTGAAAGAAACAAATGGGAAGCTTCTTTGGGACTAACTTTTGAAGGGCCGGGTTGGACTTTTATAAAATAAGTGGGTGGTTTTTGGTAATTTTAACAAAGTGAGGTTGGTTTGGTAAATTAAAAATGAATGTTTTGATTTAATGAATATTGTTGGGATTTTATAAATATTTTATAAAGATGTTAAAATAAAAGATGTTAGAAGTAGTATGTAATATTATTAGGGTTAAAATATAAGATGTTGTTTGAGATTTAATATGTGATATTGTGGTGATTTATTATTGTGGTTAAATGTTAGATGTTTATGATGAAGATGTGCAATTATATGCTAAGTAAGATTTTGAAATGATGGCATGCAAATTGGTTAAGTATGAAATGGGGATTATCCTAAGTTGGTGAATTGGAGAATTATATTGAGTATGCTTGTGAGATATTGAGATGATAGATTATGAGATAAGGTTGATAATATGGAAATGATGATGAGATGGTTATTATGTTAAGTTTGTGAAGTTGTGTGTGTGACTATTCTATGCTTTGTGTGCCTTAGAGATAGACTCATACATGTACTTATACTTGTTAGGTGATCATTTGTGACGTGTTGGATTCATATTGCCTGGTTGATTGCCTTTCGCTGTTCTGCGATACCAGGTAAGTCTCTTCGGAGCTTACTCAGATTGAATAGAGTGATTCCCTGCTATAGGTGCATGATATACTAGGTGTTGCATTCATGATCAGCATGCCATGTAGTACCATGCTAGGCTGCATCTACGTTGAGCATCCTGTTTCTTTATGCGTATGTAAACAGAACGGCCGTTATCTGTGAAGTAACTAGAGTCTTTGCTAGGGTCATAGGGTAGCCCAGCCTCATCGGGTACCCTGAGTCAATCGAGTCATGTACTTCCTTTTATTATGATATGCCTGCGGGCTTTATTGTGGAGCGGGTTAGGCATGCGTGCCGCCCAATTATGAATGAATGCATTCACGAGCTGGCCAGTCTCCACCTATCGGAAGGGGTGGAGGTAGGAGAGGGATATACCACTTGGTATTCTGTGCTAAGGCCTTATTATTATTATGCATTTGATCCTAGGAGCATGTTAGTGTGTTAATATTCCGCCATGCATCTAGAAGCATCTTTATTAGGATTAGCGTATATGTGTGCTTATGGTTGGGATGCAGAGAAGTGGGCATCGATCTGATCCCGCCCCATATCAATTTTTTTAGGTATTATCTATGTTCATCCTATCGGTGCTGTTTGCCTAATTACGCGGGTCATTTTGTCGGCGGAGAGTGAGCGCTGGAGTGTAGACTTCACTAGACTCTGATTATATTTTGGGATTTATACTCTTGACTCCGTTTTGACCCGGCTCTGCCGTGGCACACTTTTGTATTATACTTGTTTCCGCTAGTTGCACTATTTCCGATTTCCACGCTTAGATTTACGACAGGTACAGGGGACTTCCCCGGGGATTCCAACGATCCCTTCGATTTTGGGTATGAAATCCCCCTTGAAAACATTAAAGTAAGTTTTGAAACCTTCAACCTGTACTCGGGGCGCAAGGTCCTAACGGGGGGTTTTATCCCTCGAAACGTAACCTGGGAATCATAATCCCGGGCCGTTACAAAGGTGGTATCAGAGCTGAGGTTTTGCAATCCGAGTATGATAGGTTGAAGTGGTTTTGAAAATGGCCCAAGATTTTCAAATTGTTTTCAAATGATTTTCAAATTGTTTTCAAATGATTTTCAAATTGTTTTCAAGGGGCAAAATGAATTTAATTGGACATAAGCATAAATTAATCAACTATGAATGGCAATCTCGTGGGGTAGAGACTATGCGATAGGCATCCCTTATGGATGTAGAATTCGGGGAAGGTAGGCAAAATACTAGCTTCTTTTACAGATGGGTTGTGAAGACTCCAAGGAACTCGAGGGTTGGAGTAAAATGGGTTAGGAGACCGTGAGGTATTTGCCCCTCCGGTTAGTCGTCCCCCGAAGGGCGACATAGATCGTCTCTGTGCTTGTTTGTCTTAAATTCAATTGGGCCTGAGGGCGATCCTCCTTGAAGAGGGTCCCATTGAATCGTTGAGTGCTTCTGTGCTGAGTGATATAATTATTGTTATGTAGCAAGTATGGTTGATCCGAGACGTGGCTTAGATGGGCGTGGGGGTAGGGCGCGTCGCGGCAGGGGACGCCCTCGTCGAGTTGCCGCTGAGGGTGCCGAGGGGCGAGTTTCGCCACCGCGAGTTGATGACCGGGTGCCAGCTTCCCCAGAGACTAGGATTGGGCAGCTAGAGTCAGCGCTTCATGATATTCTGAGCGAGCTACGTGGAGGGGCTCGATCTACGGCGCCGACGCCAGAGGTCCCAGTTCAGCAGCCAACCGAGCCTGTGGGCGATGCGTGCCCTGAGAAGCGCATCGATTGGGTCAAGAGGTTTGCTCAGTGTAGCCCGCCGACCTTCGCGGGAGGCGTCGGAGATGACGTTGAGAGATGGCTGCGTGATATGGAGGGGTTATTTGACCATGTTGCTGTACCTGACTCTGAGAGACAGAGACTTGCTGCTGGACTTTTACGGGAGGACGCGAATGCGAGATGGTTTGGCTGCAAGAGGGAGCGGACCGAGTGGACCTATGACGATTTCAGATCCATGATGCTGAGGGAGTACCGTCCACCAGGGATACAGTTGGCTAGGGAGGTATCTTTTATGCGCGGCATCTGTGACCGGTCGGCTTCTGTAGCTGCTATTGTTCGTCAGTACAAGAGCGAGCTGATATACTGCGATCATCTATGTCCATCAGACGAGAGTCGGATCCGTATGCTGTCTATGAGATTGCCGCCTCCTGTGCTTCTGCATGCGTCCAGCTTGGGAGCTGTCAGCTTTGAGCGATTCCTGGAGGTCATCCTTATGTACGATCAGCAAAGGATTCTGTGTGAGACCTCCTACTCTACTGTTCGCCCTGATGCGAAGAGGGCGCGTCCAGCCGACACCCGTGGAGACGACAGATCTAGGAGAGGAGCGTTTAGAGGAGGATATTACGGAGCTGCACAGAGAGCACCCCCAGTTCAGACTGCTTATGGAGGAGATGCCAGAGTGAGGACCTGCCATGGATGTTTCGGGAGGGGCCACTTCATTGCTTCTTGCCCAGACCGTTCGACTGTCTGCTATACCTGTGGTACTATGGGGCACCGAGCTGCCACATGCCCTCAGAGTCGTGGAGCTCCAGCTACTGCACAGCCACCGAGACTTCCTGCGGCTCCTCAGCCACCACTGCTGACATATCCCCAGGGCCAGGGACGAGGTGACCCTTCCGGCAGAGGCCGAGGCGGAGGTAGAGGTTCTGGACGTGGAGGTAGAGGACCATCAGGGTCAGGTCAGGGTCGGGGATCATCTTCTGCAGGACCGTCAGGGTCAGGGTATGATCGTGGCCAGAGTTCGGGAGGTCGAGGACCAGGATTACCCCCACCGCCCCGCGTATTTCAGATGCATGCTGATGACCGCTCAGCCCCGACTTCCGCAGGTACGATATTCTTCCATGATGAGTGCCTATCTATCTTGTTTGACACTGGTGCAACTCACTGCTTCATAGCAGAGGCGTGCGTGGCCAGGCTGAGCCTGAGCTGCACGAGTGGTTCACCCCTTACTATTGGTCTGGCGGATGGGGCCAAGGTTAGGACGAGTCGTGAGATTTTAGGGTGCCCCATTCGGATAGGTGAGCGAGAGTGGCCTACCGACCTTATAGTTATGCCATTGAGGATGGACGATCTCATCTTGGGTATGGACTTCATGGACCACTACGGGGCTATCATCAACTTGCGAACGAGGACAGTGTCGATTTTGGCATCTGACGGGACTGAGCACCAGGTTTGGGGGAGCGACCCTAAGAGGAATGGATCACTCATGAGCGTAGTCAGAGCCGCCAGACTTTTAGACCAAGGTTGCGTCGGGTATTGGTGTTATGCTTTAGAGGTGGATCGCACGCACCCCAGTGTATCAGATGTTCCCGTTGTCAGAGACTTCGCAGATGTGTTTCCAGAGGAGCTACCAGGACTTCCCCCGCCGAGAGAGGTCGACTTCGCGATTGAGTTAGAGCCAGGCACCAGACCTATCTCGCGAGTTCCTTATCGCATGGCACCGACGGAGATGGCCGAGCTGAAGGCTCAGCTAGAGGAGCTAGCTGAGAAGGGCTACATTCGGCCTAGTGCATCGCCTTGGGGAGCGCCAGTGCTATTCGTCAAGAAGAAGGATGGGTCGTTGAGACTGTGCATCGACTATCGGGAGCTGAACCGGGCGACGGTGAAGAACCGTTATCCTCTTCCCCGGATTGATGATCTGATGGATCAGTTGCAGGGCGCCGTGGTCTTCTCGAAGATCGACTTGAGGTCGGGCTATCATCAGCTCAGGGTGAAGCCAGAGGATGTTCCGAAGACCGCTTTTCGGACCCGCTATGGTCACTACGAGTTCGTGGTCATGCCGTTTGGGCTGACCAATGCACCAGCCGCGTTCATGGAGCTCATGAACCGAGTGTTCATCGACTTCTTGGACAAGTTCGTCGTCGTCTTCATCGATGACATCTTAGTCTACTCGAGGAGTAGAGAGGAGCACGAGGAGCATTTGAGGATTGTGCTAGAGACGCTGAGGAAGCATCAGCTGTATGGGAAGTACAGCAAGTGTGAGTTCTGGCTCACAGAGGTGGCTTTCTTAGGCCACGTTATTTCAGCTGAGGGAGTTGCCGTGGATCCGGCAAAGATTGATGCCATCGTTGCTTGGGAGGTGCCCAAGAACGTCAGAGACATCCGCTCATTCCTGGGATTGGCTAGCTACTACAGGAGATTCGTCCAGGGTTTCTCGAGTATTGCTAGACCGATGACGCAGCTACTGAAGAAGGACGTCCCCTTCGAGTGGAGTTCAGATTGTCAGGCCAGCTTTGAGCTTCTGAAGCGGAAGTTGACGACTGCTCCGGTGTTAGCTCTGCCAGATGGGACAGAGGACTTCGTTATCTACACAGATGCTTCGCATTCCGGCTTGGGTTGTGTTCTGCATCAGAGAGATCGGGTCATCGCTTATGCTTCGCGTCAGCTGAAGCCTGCAGAGGTGTCTTACCCCATCCATGATTTGGAGTTGGCAGCCGTGATTCACGCTCTGAAGATCTGGAGGCATTATCTGTATGGTACTTCTTGCAAGGTGATGACGGATCACAAGAGCTTGAAGTACATTTTCACACAGAAGGAGCTCAACATGCGTCAGAGACGATGGTTGGAGCTTCTGAAGGACTATGACTTGGACATAGTCTACCATCCAGCGAAGGCCAATGTAGTGGCAAATGCGTTGAGTAGGAAGACTCATCATGAGGTGGCCGTTGAGAGGCTTACAGCTCAGCGAGACTTGCAGAGAGATCTGTTGAGATGCTGCTTTGAGGTGTGGATTCAGCGAGACCGCGGGCAGTTGTCGTTCTTAGAGGTGCAGGCAGAGTTGTCAGCAGAGATTCGGCAGGGTCAGGCAGATTGTCCAGAGATTGCAGTTCTGAGAGAGCGGATGGCTCAGGGCAGATTCAGAGAGCTTGCAGAGAGAGCAGACGGGATGCTGACCTTCCAGGGCAGAGTTGTAGTTCCCTCGACGTCAGATTTGAGGCAGAGGATCATGCAGGAGGCTCACTCCACCCCTTATTCTGTCCATCCAGGGACGAATAAGATGTATCAAGATCTGAGGAGGAGTTATTGGTGGCAGAGGATGAGAGCAGACATCACAGAGTTCGTGGCCAGATGTCAGGTTTGCCAGCAGGTTCGGATTGATCACCAGAGGCCGGGAGGACCCGTCCAGTCACTTCCAGTTCCCGAGTGGAAGTGGACAGACATCTCCATGGATTTCGTCACTGGGTTGAGACGAGACGTCAGAGGATTTGACACTATTTGGGTCGTGGTCGACAGGTTGACCAAGTCGGCCCATTTCATAGCTATTCAGGAGACATGGCCAGCTTCGAAGTTAGCAGACGAGTTCATTCGCCAGATTGTGAGGCTTCATGGAGTACCAGAGAGGATCGTATCTGATCGAGATGGGCGCTTCACCTCGAGGTTTTGGCAGCAGTTTCAGGAGAGTTTGGGCTCCAGATTGCATTTCAGTACGGCTTATCACCCGCAGACAGATGGCCAGAGCGAGAGGACGATTCAGACGTTGGAAGACATGTTGCGATCGTGCGTCTTGGATTGGGGTGACCATTGGGTCAAGCATCTACCGCTAGTGGAGTTTTCTTACAACAACAGCTACCACACGTCGATCGAGATGGCCCCCTATGAGGCCTTGTATGGGAGGCGATGCAAGTCGCCGGTTTGCTGGGACGAGCCTGCAGATACAGTTCTGTCGTTGCCCGAGATGGTCAGAGAGACAGTCGATAAGGTTGGTCGCATCCGAGAGCATATGAGGGTAGCCCAGGATCGACAGAAGAAGTATGCGGACAGACGGAGGACCGAGCTTGAGTTCGAGGTAGGCTCGCATGTATGGCTTCGAGTTTCACCCACCAGGGGAGTTCGACGGTTCGACATCAAAGGGAAGTTGAGTCCGAGGTTCATTGGCCCATTTGAGATCCTAGAGAGAGTCGGTGTGGTAGCCTACCGTTTAGCCTTACCTCCATCCTTGGCCGGCGTCCATGACGTCTTTCATGTCTCCCAGCTCCGTCAGTATATTCCCGACCCTAGTCATGTCCTTGACCACTCAGACCTTCACGTTAAGCCTGACCATACCTTTGTAGAGCGTCCGGTGAGGGTCCTTGATCGTCGTGTCAAGAAGCTTAGGAACAGGGAGGTTCCTTTGCTTCTGGTTCAGTGGTCTAGGAGGAGCCCTGAGGAGGCCACATGGGAGACCGAGGAGAGCATTCGGGCTAGCTATGGAGGTGTCTTAGATGAGCTACTTGCGTCCTATGTTGAGCCGAGCGTAGACATTACCTTGACCTCTCGAGTGCGGTGAGTATGCCTAGTTAGTTGGTTGGGATTGGTTAGTGGTGTCTCTTTGATTGCATGCTTATGCTTGGTAGTTGTGTGCAGATCCTTGGTGATATGATGTGATGAGCCTCGATGATACGATGATGTGCTAGATATTATGGTATGTGACTGCCTTTGATGTGCTATAATCTTCTGTTTATCTTGAGATTATGATCATTCTTCTATACCCATGATATCAAATATTAGGAATACTAGAGATTGAATGGTGGAATTATGATTTGACTCGGAACCTAGGAAGAGAATGTGGGATTAGCCTTTAGAGGTGGATGTAGAATGATTGGGAAGATTGGGAATGCCTTGGTTAATGTCGAATATCAAGAATTTCAAAAGGTGATTTGAGAAGGAACATAGATTTTGAGAAAACTATTCCAACCCGAGCTTTCATTATGACGCCCCACGAAGTGGATACAGGCATGTATGGGGGCACCTGTAGATCGCTTGCTAAGACCTAGCGGAGATGTCATAATGGTTTTGAGTTATGGTATGCCTGAGGAGTCGGAGTGGGGTGTGGTAGGGGCCCCTACCACATCCTTACTACGACCGATTGGGAGTATTATGATCATGACGACGGTACTGTGAGATCTCATGGGGGCACTTATGAGGTACTTACGGGATCGATGACGTGATCCTTGGACTCACCAATTCCAACTTCATCCCCACTTTAGAATGATTTTTGTCTCGGGGACGAGACTTGTTTTTAGAGGTGGATGATGTAAAGGCTCGGATTTTTAAAATATTAATTTTCGGAAAAAGAAAATCAAAATGAATTTAAAATAAATTCCGACCCAAATTTTCCGATTTGAAAATCAATTCCGTCTTTCATTTCGGTTTTGAACGATCAATCAGCGGAAATTTAAATCCCCGACCCGAGCTCTCAATTCCGTCATATTCCGAATCCTTATCCTAATCCAACTCATCACCTCCTAATTATAGTAAAATCTTATCCTCACCTCCCCTCCCTCTCTTTTTGCTTTCCCTTATCCTAATCCAACTCATCACCTCCTAATTATAGTAAAATCTTATCCTCTCCTTTCCTTCCCCCACTCTTTGACCCCCTTATTTTGGCAAACAAACAATACCTCACTCTTCACAAAAAAATGGACCTTTTATGTGCAATTTGACCTTTGGAAAAATCATATTTGTGTTGATTCTTCCTCTTCTCTCTCCTTCTCTCTCTCGACATTTCACAAGCCAAAACTGGTTCTTGAGCTTCCTCACGCCATTTCCACCACCGCCGCACCTCACCACCGCCACACCTCACCACCGCCACCTCCACCACTGCCGCACCACCTCCTCCCCGGAGCGCCGCCGTCGCCACCAGCAGCAGCCGGAGCCACCACCGCCGCCGAGCAGCACCTCTTCCCTTCTCCTTCCTCCCTGTTTTCTCCGAGAACCCCGGTAAGGGTCGTTTCCCTTTCCATTCGACTTCGAGCTGTGAAAAGCACCGCCTTTAACCCCCGTTCTTCCGTCCTAGGCCGAGCTAGCGCGGATCGAGACTCCGGCGAGTCCATCGAGATCCCGACGAACTCCGACGAAGCTTCGGAGCCCTCTCGGTGAGCTCTCTTCCTTCCTCCTCGTTCCTTCCTTCCTCCCTGTGTGCGTGGGCCCCCCTTCCTCTTTTAAACCTCCAGCTCGTTGAATTGAAAGAAACAAATGGGAAGCTTCTTTGGGACTAACTTTTGAAGGGCCGGGTTGGACTTTTATAAAATAAGTGGGTGGTTTTTGGTAATTTTAATAAAGTGAGGTTGGTTTGGTAAATTAAAAATGAATGTTTTGATTTAATGAATATTGTTGGGATTTTATAAATATTTTATAAAGATGTTAAAATAAAAGATGTTAGAAGTAGTATGTAATATTATTAGGGTTAAAATATAAGATGTTGTTTGAGATTTAATATGTGATATTGTGGTGATTTATTATTGTGGTTAAATGTTAGATGTTTATGATGAAGATGTGCAATTATATGCTAAGTAAGATTTTGAAATGATGGCATGCAAATTGGTTAAGTATGAAATGGGGATTATCCTAAGTTGGTGAATTGGAGAATTATATTGAGTATGCTTGTGAGATATTGAGATGATAGATTATGAGATAAGGTTGATAATATGGAAATGATGATGAGATGGTTATTATGTTAAGTTTGTGAAGTTGTGTGTGTGACTATTCTATGCTTTGTGTGCCTTAGAGATAGACTCATACATGTACTTATACTTGTTAGGTGATCATTTGTGACGTGTTGGATTCATATTGCCTGGTTGATTGCCTTTCGCTGTTCTGCGATACCAGGTAAGTCTCTTCGGAGCTTACTCAGATTGAATAGAGTGATTCCCTGCTATAGGTGCATGATATACTAGGTGTTGCATTCATGATCAGCATGCCATGTAGTACCATGCTAGGCTGCATCTACGTTGAGCATCCTGTTTCTTTATGCGTATGTAAACAGAACGGCCGTTATCTGTGAAGTAACTAGAGTCTTTGCTAGGGTCATAGGGTAGCCCAGCCTCATCGGGTACCCTGAGTCAATCGAGTCATGTACTTCCTTTTATTATGATATGCCTGCGGGCTTTATTGTGGAGCGGGTTAGGCATGCGTGCCGCCCAATTATGAATGAATGCATTCACGAGCTGGCCAGTCTCCACCTATCGGAAGGGGTGGAGGTAGGAGAGGGATATACCACTTGGTATTCTGTGCTAAGGCCTTATTATTATTATGCATTTGATCCTAGGAGCATGTTAGTGTGTTAATATTCCGCCATGCATCTAGAAGCATCTTT
Source organism: Persicaria tinctoria (assembly GCA_037127255.1). NCBI lineage: Eukaryota > Viridiplantae > Streptophyta > Magnoliopsida > Caryophyllales > Polygonaceae > Persicaria > Persicaria tinctoria. The sequence continues at coordinate 24,794,590 of JBANSL010000005.1, forward strand.
ATTAGGATTAGCGTATATGTGTGCTTATGGTTGGGATGCAGAGAAGTGGGCATCGATCTGATCCCGCCCCATATCAATTTTTTTAGGTATTATCTATGTTCATCCTATCGGTGCTGTTTGCCTAATTACGCGGGTCATTTTGTCGGCGGAGAGTGAGCGCTGGAGTGTAGACTTCACTAGACTCTGATTATATTTTGGGATTTATACTCTTGACTCCGTTTTGACCCGGCTCTGCCGTGGCACACTTTTGTATTATACTTGTTTCCGCTAGTTGCACTATTTCCGATTTCTACGCTTAGATTTACGACAGGTACAGGGGACTTCCCCGGGGATTCCAACGATCCCTTCGATTTTGGGTATGAAATCCCCCTTGAAAACATTAAAGTAAGTTTTGAAACCTTCAACCTGTACTCGGGGCGCAAGGTCCTAACGGGGGGTTTTATCCCTCGAAACGTAACCTGGGAATCATAATCTCGGGCCGTTACATCACCCCTTACTATTGGTTTGCCGGATGGGGCTAAGATTAGAACAAGTTGAGAGATCTTAGGGTGCCCCATCTGTATAGATGAGGATGAGTGGCCATTCAACCTTATCGTCATCCCACTGACTTTGGAAGATCTTATTCTAGGCATGGATTTCATGGACCGCTACGGGGCGATTATCAACTAGAGGACGAGGACAGTATCCGTCTTGGTAGAGGACGGGATTGAGAATCATGTTTGGGGGAGCGACCCCAAGAGGAACGGGGCACTAATCAGCGCAGTCAGAACCGCCAGATGATGTCCATGATTTTTGCCATGTTTTTATATCTATTTCAGCTCTTTATTCTATTATTTTGGGATGAAATTATTAGGAATTTGTGCAAGTATGCTTAATACTGCTAGATATGGAGTCTACACAAGTTTGATGTTGTTTGCAGGAGTTTAGAGCTGATGTGGAGAAGTTTGACGCACTTTGGACCTTAAAGAAAAGTCATGAAGACATTGGAGAAGCTAAGGAAGAGCACAAGATGAATCAGCTAGAGAAAACGCCCCTTTTCGCAATTTGTCATTCTGAATCAAGTTCTGATGTCTTCATGAGAGTTGTAGCTCTTGGAAAGAGCTTTCCAACGCATACTCATAGGCATCAATCGGACGAACGAGGACTCGAAAAAGTGCATTTCAAGGCGGAGCAGAATGCTGAAATCTGAAGATTGGTCGATTTCGACCATACTTGTCGATATCGACTAAGAGTCAGTCGATATTCCCAGACAGACTCGACATGAACAGCAGACACAAAGACGGAAGAAGCACAACTCGATATCGACTTACATAACTCGATATCGACCAAAAATCGACGCGATATCCGTGCCAGAGTCAATATCGAGTGATCAATGCCAAAGCCGAGCAGACAACTCAATATCGACCAACTCTCATATTGAGCACGAGTCGATTTCGAGTCTATCTAATTCCGAGTTGAAGATTTCGAGTGGAAGATTCCTTGCACATGAAGACTTGGGAGACATTTTCTATCTTTCTATCTTTCTATCTATCCTAAGGGTGGAACATTTAATTACCCTATAGGATTTATCTTGTTTGTAAATTAGATTTATTTATTTGCAAGTAGAATTATATCTTTATGAATAGATAGATTTCTTTACCTTGACGAGCAAGGATTAAGGCCTATAAATAAAGCTCATGGGGCTAGTTTTTATTCATTCCAATTCAGAGAGAACACAAGAGTAGGAGAGTTAGGAGAGAGAGCTTGGAGTCGAGAGAAGTTGTATTTGGCGAGAGCGGAATTGGCTTCGATTGGTTGTTAGATTTGGTTTATTTTAATGCAATTTAGTTTTCTTTTATTATTTATTTGTTTTCCTATGATAGAGAGCGAGTAGTCCACCTATTTCTAGGGTCGGGGTGAGCCCGACGATAGCCAAGTGTGTCTGAGGTAAAGATTCGAATTTTATTGTGTTTTGATCATCCACTGCTTTTGATGAAGCGGTTTTTAGTTGCGTAAACCGTATCAAAATATATTCGAACTGCCTAACTAATGTAGCGTGGTAGCACGAGTCGATCCCACAGAGAATCAAGTTATTCTTAAGTTAAGTTTATTTACCAATTAAGCGAACAAAAGGGGGTTTTGGTGATTGAGAATAAGAAAGAAAACAAAATAAACTATAAACAAGTTAATGGAGATAACAATTAAAGGACTAGTTTCATCTATAAATATCCACTTTAGTTTGGTTAGTTGATCCTTGATTCTTCTTCAAGTTCTCTTTTCATCCTATTATTGTTCATGTCCCGATGTTGTGTAAATTACTAGTCCTACGAGTCTTAGTAACCCTTACGAATTAGATAACCCTAACACGGTCAAGATTCAATCTAATAGTAGCATTAAGATTAAGGATTAACCAGGATACATGCAACACCAAGCTACGAGTCAGCATTTAACATGTAATTGATTCTCTATACACCAGTTTAGTCCTACGAGTCCTAAAAAGGCATGATCGCTACGAGAAATCTACAAAATCCTAGCAAGAATCTCAACTAGGTGTACGGACTAGAAGAAATCAGCAATATTCGCAAAAGAATCAATACGAATCAATAAGAATAGAACAAGAATAGAAATCTCACAACTTTATCAAACCAAAGTTTCAATCCATAAACGAAACGGGAGAGTTTAGATTTCCATAAAACTAAGACAAAATATAATCAAGGTTTAGGGATTAAAGAGTTAGTCGGTCGGTTTCTTCGTGGTTGCCGTATGAAATATGAATATATATATATATATATATATATATATATATATATATATATATATATATATATAGGGTGAGGTTACACCCGACGATTGCGGAATCGAGGATTCTTCTCACATAATCGGCCGCAAACTGCAAATCATCTCTAGAAATAAGGCATCGACGCAATTCAAAGGCACAAAAACACACAGAGGAACACAGTTCAATCGCTGGATAAAAAAAATCGCTTGAAAAAAGGACACAGAGGTACGCACCCCCAATTCCTTCGATAAACTTGATAACTATGGTTAATTTCTGGAATCGCTGGATAAACATTGCATATCACTACAAAATTACAAAGTAAATTACAATTTCTAACAGCAACATTCACAAATCGAACTCAATTTCTGTAATCGCATATGAACAACAACCTAGGGTTTTCGAAAAAATTCCTAACAAAACGATTAATAAACTTATATGTACTTATTCTTTTCGAAAAAATTCCTATTAGATTATTATAGATAACTATTTGTTTGTGTCTTGTCGCTGATCATTTGGTTTGCATTTTGATTGGGAATTTGAATGTGCATCATCTGCATTTGGCAGGAGACAGGTTGCAAAAATCATTGGAGTAGATAGCACTAGAATTCAGGTTGCATTTGAATGTGCTTGTATAATTCCTACACTTTCATGTTTGCTTATTGCTGATTTGGTGTTATTTCTGTTGGAATGAGTTTATGAGATTTTTATTTTAAATTTTGCAACTTGTGCACACTGATTTGCTTATTGGTGTTTATTGGGTATTGGGTCTGGATTTGGAGCATTTTAATGGTTGCTATCCTTGTATTGTAAGGTTTTTTATGTTGGGGTTGGTGCTGCAAAATCTGGGTACTCATGGGTGCTTTTTTGTTGCTTGTTTGATGCTGAAATGAAGAATTTGCTGCTGATTGTGGAGAGCTTTCCTGGGTTTCTTTGCTTGATTATTTTTGCCCTCTTATTGAAGCTATTTGGAGCTTCTAGGCGTGGCTGTTGGAGCTTCTTTGGTCCTAGGTTTCTTCTTACAGTATGAAATGAATTTTCTGTGTCTTCCCTGCCATCACAACATATCAGTCCACTGTATTTATTTATTTATTTATTGATAGAAGACAACATCTCCTAGATATTTAGTTTTAAATGTCATAATAGAGAGAGCAACATATGTTCAGAGCTGATTATTTAGGTTTTTACTCTCTTTGTTAATCAATTTGAACTAGTTCTTGCATAGTTGTACTGTCTCTACACTCTGCAATATCTTTAAAATGTCAGTTGAAGCACCCTTCAACATACTTAAGTACTTAATGAATGTGTATAAGTCAGTGCAATGAAACGGTTTGAATATCTTTTGTTTTGCTTGTTGGTTTCTGATTAGGTTTTGCCTTCTACTTTTGCAATTATGTACATGACTTTTGAGCTCTGTAAGTTTTTTTTCAAAGAAAAACCCTTGGAAGTAGGCACTTAGCTAATTGAATTGTTGAGTTTAAACTTGATTTGGGAACATGATAGAATTTTTTTAAAAAAAACTTATTGCTGGTGAAAATTTCATTTCTTGCTTATAATATCAGGAAACTTATTGAGAGTGTTGAGGAACATGTAAATGAGGCGAGCTAGAAGATAGATTTTGTAGTCTATTGAGATTGTTGGGGAACATGTCAACGTGTTTGTAGTGTTCACAGACAAGGCCAAGCATGAGACAAGTAGTGCAGTTTCTGAATAGAGATGCACAGTTAACTGAAGCACCTTTCAACTCATCGAGTATTCATTAGTGACTGGAAAATCTGCCTCATTTCCTTCACCGCCCTCTAAAGTGCCAATGGATAACATGTATAGTAGGACAGATTCTATTGCCATATATGGGTGTTAACTTAGTATAAATTATCATGTATGTCTCATATTTAAGTTCAAAGGATTGAAAAAGAATAAAAGTTGTACTTCTGTAAGCACCATGCTATTATCAAGTTTAATATGAATGCCACATTGTGATTCAAAAATAAAAGAAAAAAAAGAATGTGAATGTCATATTCAAATGGAATTAAAAAGGCTAATCTTGCCTTCTCTAGACAGACTCATTTGTGTTTGGTTTGTTGAGCTCAGCTGATCTTTTTTCACACCTTCTTTCTTTTCTAGCTCTTACCAAAGCTTTAAAAAGTCTATTCCAATATATTGTTCACTTGCATTCTAAATTTGCACCAGTACATGTTATTTTTGCACTTTGAAATCTTATTTATGCACATTTTAATGTTAGATGTCAGCCTTGTCTTTGGTGGGCTTTAGAGGCTGAAAGATCCCAAGTATAATGTGTTAGGGATCTTCTTGTGATCACACCTTCAAGCAAAATAAGTTTTGTAGAAGCTAAGACATTTTCAATGTTCTAGAGCTGAGATTTAAGGCTATTTCAGACTATGGAAAAAGCAATGAATATTTTTTTTTAATCAAAACTGGACACTTTTTTTCTTCGATTCACATGCCAGTAGCAACAAAAAAAATCGAGGACTCATTTAAGGCCAAAATTTATGAAGGAAAACATAGATAACCTTTTTAGAAAGTTGTAGAATTTGAAACCACTCTAATTGACGCTCTATAGAAAAAGTTACGAATTTTTTTATTGAAACCAAGCACATTTCCTCTCATTTTGTATGATAGTATATGCAAAAATAAAAAATAAAAAAAATTAGTTGAATTATAAAATTGCACTTTTCAGTTTTATATTTGCACATTTTCAAACTAAAATTGCACATTCAAACTAAAATCTAATTTGGGTCTCCCAAAACTGAAAATCTAATTTGACCACTATATAATATTAGTCTTGCACTTTTTAATCTAATTTGTGCATTTTATAATATTAGCCTTGCATTTTTAATCTAAACCAAGATTGCCCATTTGACCTCCATTTGACAAGGTTGCCCTATAAACAAAGCTGAAACCCTCACAACCAATGATGTTCTCTTGGATAAAGTTGACGGTGGATTTTAAAATATCGAATATTGGGTAAATAACAAGTCAGCCGATCAATGTGCAATATGAACTATATTAAGTGCAAAAATAAGACATTTTAGTCCAGTTGTAGATGCCAATTGTGCAATCCGCACTTTAGTGCAAGTCAACCAAAAGTATAAGAAACCTGACCAAATTTCTAAATCAGATTTGTTCATGTTGTTGTATTCAGAAATTAGAGTCACTGGCACACAAATTTCAGCTAACGATTAGCCAAACACTTCATCATTTTATTTATGCACTTTATCTTTTTATTTATGCACTTTATAATCTTAATTGTGCACTTTATAATCTTATTCATACATTTCATATTATTATTCATACACTTCATCATTTTATTCTTGCACTTTATCATCTTATATATGTATTTTAAAATCTTAATTGTACACTTCATAATCTTATCCATGCACTTCATATTATTATTCATACACTTCATCATTTTATTCTTGCACTTTATCACCTTATTTATGCACTTTATAATCTTAATTGTGCAGTTCATAATCTTATTCATGCACTTTATATCATTATTCATACACTAAGTTTATGCACTTTATATCATTATTTTATTCTTGTACTTCATCATTTATATTATGCACTTTATAGTCTTAATTGTGCACTTCATAATCTTATTCATGCACTTCATATATTATTATTATTATTCATACACTTCATCATTTTATTGTTGCACTTTATCTATTAATTGTGCACTTTATAATGGTAACTGTGCACTTTAAATTTTTATTTATGCACCTTAACTTTTATCTTTGTAAGAAGTGCACTTTCATGAATTTCGGAATGAATTTCAAGTTTGATGTTAAGGTATTTTATTCAACTTCAATCCCAAGTATATTATTTACTCCATTCTCTTTTATTTATTCTAAGCGATTAATGTATCACTATGTAATGCTTACCTTATGCGGGTAAGGAAACAAAAAATATATAACAATAGATAGATAGCCTATGCGGGATTTGAACCCGCATCTTTGTGCGTGAGCACATCGCTCTACCATTTGAGCTAATAGGCTTTAAATCCATTACAAATTTTTCTGTTGTCTACATCATAGGTGCATCTAGTTTACACCAAAAAAGAAAGAAAATCTACATGGAACCAATATGAAATCAGTGCCAGCAGTTTCTTAGAATACAAAGGCTCACATATTATGCAATAAAAAAAATACATGAGCAAAATCAATCGTCTAACCAAACCACCTAAAAAAGGCTTGTTAGCTGTCATTAACTTGTGCCTATCAGCAAGTCATGATTTCACAGTCCAGGAGGGAGTGAAAAAAGGATAAAAAAAACTTTATATGGCAAAGGAGGGTGCTTCAAGATGAGATACTATTTGAATAAAAGAACATATGCAAACAATTTAACCTGCTCTATTGTTGCCATTAACCCTTGTTTGGATCTCCCAAAAGAGGTAGCCTTAATCTGATCCCTTGAAGAGCTAATATCCTCCTAGCCTGTAATGAAAACCAAGACAGCCCCTCGGTCTTTCCTTCCAACATATATGGCAAAGAACTGCTTCTATTAAATTGAACCCAATAGAATCAGATGACCAGCATGACAGAGAATCACGTGCACGTGGGCTATAATTATCAAATTTTGAATTTTTCAAAGGATCATGAAAGCACTAAACAAAAGACTGGAATCACCCAAAACAGTTCGATATTGATAAAAAAAAAAAACAGGTAACAAGTATCTCTTAGAATAGATGCACTGCAGACCTTCACATGACTAGTTTAAGCTGCAGTTGCAAGTGTATTATAAAAGAACCAACACCCTATAGTACAACTATAATGGCGTATACAGTGATCCAAAAGTGAAATCAATTAGATAAACCAAGAGACTTGAGAACAAATCGAATCTGATTGAACGCCCACTGGAAAAGGTTCCGATTGAACTACTGTACTACAGAAGAAGTGCAATACAAATCGCATATGTGCATAAATAAATAAAAAGAAATACTTGGAGCCATTTGCCCAAATTAAATCAGTTTACAATCCCATACAGAAGTATCAAAACTAACTATAGGAATATTTCTCCATTGTGCATAACAAGGTTTTCCATGATAAGCTCTTAATCTGTCAGTAAGTCAAAATGTGACAAAATACTGTTACACAGCATAAACGTAGCAGACCACCTCAGTTATTAAAAGTTAGCAAAGAGGTAAATTTGGGACCATTGGTCAATATACCACATATGTTAGGGTTCTGAAAATGCTAATAGTAACAACAATATTAGAAGGAAGTGAATACTGAATACCCAATAAATATCACTTATCTTCAGCACAAGCCTGCTAAATATGATTTGCATCTATAAAATTCCTCCTTGCTCCTCAACAAATACCTATATCTTCCATTATCCTTTAGTTTCTCTCCTAACTTAGCAAATAACCTTAATTAAAGTTAGATGTGTAATAAAGGTAGTGCAGATTCAATGCCTACTACTGCCCTGCTAGATTCTTTTCATTTTCTTAGGTCATTAGAATTAAACTATCAGCTAATTGACTCCATATCCTCTTATTCAATTCGGCAGATTTACCTTCCTGCATTTAAATCCAACACCATCACATTCAATCGAGCTGAAAGGATAACCAATCATCAAGAGAATAGAAATGTGTCATGTACATTATTGAGCACAAATGCAAACCATAAGCCCAATCATGTCCAGCCTAAGGAAATAAAACTAAGAGTAAGCGTGGACATTATGTCTTTTTCAAGAAGACAACCAATCATCTCAATTTTCCAAAATAAGTTATCTCAAAAACAAAAGGAGAGATTATCTCCAAGTTGAAAAAACAGAAGCAACTAGTAGCACATTATCTGAACAACCAAGAACAAGACATGAATGCAAAATCCAAATCAGCCTTCATTCATTAAAATATATTAGCATAAACATATCTACTGATTTAGGGATAGTGAAATTCACTTATCTGACATTGATTTCATCTCTTTGCAATCGCTAATCGCAAGGCGAGGGTCGGACTACGGCATCGATATCCCTAGATCCGATCGCCAAGAGTCAGGCGGCGTCTTCGTGCATCCTCCGTCGCTTCCTCTTCATCCCGACGGGAGAGCTCGGGCGCAGATACAGAAAGAATAAAGGAGGAAGGGGATTTGGGAGGAGATGGGTTGAGATGAGATACTTGAGGATGAAGACGGAAATGAAGGATTGAACGGAGCGAAAGGGGATCGGGAGGATGAAGACGGAAGAGATACGGATTCGGATCAGGCTATTAGGATCCGCGGCCCAAAACATCAGAAATAAACTCATTTTCACTTTAAGGTATATTTTCATTTTAAGCTCCATTTTCATTTGAGCCTTTACCTATATATATATATATATATATATATATATATATATATATATATATATATATATATATATATATCCAACGTGATATCCTCATCCAACTAATCTATATATAATATTAATATCTAATGTTCTATCTAATTTAATCCTAAATACTCCGTATATAATATATATAATAATATTACTAACATAACAGTAGCATAATCACGTCATCAGGTCACGTGCTAGGACCCAGGCTCAAGCAAAAGGATCGGCGACGAGAGTTCCGAGAAGTCGGGAAATTGTGGACAGCTTCTGAGGCAACAGATCAGTCTTCAAAGATTGCTGATTTCCTGTCAATCAGCTTGGCTTCTGGGGACGTGCGAGTACTACTTTTGTAGATCTTGAAGTCTCGGTTGCGGATTGGGTCAGATCTCGTCAATCGGAGGTCAGACAATGCGGGAAATCGCGTTTTACCGAGCCGCCGTCTTTGTAGAGGCGATTCGGAACGGGGTTGTTTGAGAGGGATTAAAAGGGCTTTTTGGAGTGACGTTTTTGGGGGTGATTTGAGGGTGATAATGGGGATGTGGAAGGCCTTAGAATGGTGGTAAAGAAGGGGATGGGGGTTTAGGGATATGTGATGCAAGAGCGCTCTCGGCCTCGCACTCCGAGCTCTCTCCAACACTCGATCTTCCACACTCTCGGCCTCGCACTCCGAGTGTTTCCGACCCTTTGATTCCGTCGTCTCTCACTAAGGAATCTCATTCAGCCTCTCACCGAAGGTTTTGTTCCTGGCCTCTCACCTAAGAACGAGATTCTTAACCCGAATCACATGAAGCTAAAAGGCACACTTTTTTCTCAAATTCAATTTGTTTTCAATAAGGTTCTTACATCCCTTTATATAGGAAAAATATTAAATCTATGAAAAATAAAATAAATTAAAAGAAATTGATAAACTAATGACGGATAATACGAAAGGGTTTCCGAGCTTTATGACGGAGAAACGGACAACCATAATGGGGGAAAACGAATGGTCATGATAGCCATCAAAGAGATGGAAGGTCGGAAATCCCTAAAGCCCCGTCATTTAATCCGACTTTATTGATTGCATTCCGTCTTCATTTATTGCATTTCCGACAAGCTGCCTGATTTTCGGACTGCTCCAAAGATTCCAGATTTTGTCCATCTTCCAAGCTGATTTGATCATTTCATCCTCTAATAAAGTTGTAGCCACTTAAAATATCTTTTCAACAAGTGCTCATTGGCTTCAATCGGAATTTTATACATCCAGAACAAGCAAAAATACCGAAGTGCCGCCAAACAGTCCTCGCAAATGAAAGTTGATGATCTGCTCCAAAGACAAACCCTTGTAGGAAAAAAGAGTCAAGCTCACGGGCGACTACGATCACATCATCCTCCTCCCCTTGAAAAGGATTCATCCTCGAATCCGTGATGGAAACGAACGACTTCTTTGAACACGCTTCTCCTTCTTTGAACGGATCTTGAATCCCTTCTTCTTCTTGAATCGTGAAAGGCAAGCAAGACGGAATGAAAGAAGTCAAATCTAACCACTTACTTGACATGGAATTCAGAAAGCTAAGCATGTCGGTTGGCATTCGTTTCTTGTTGTTGCAGGAGTAAATCGAGTATTGAAATAAATATGGAATATAGTTCAGACTGACTTCCCTGTCTCAGCAAATAAATACAAGACTTCCTCCCGTTGTAGTAAGAGAATAGTCAGGATCGAATCCACGAGGAAGCACGTCAGCATTTCTCAGGTAGCTGTAAATTCTCACAGAAGCAGTAGAAAGACAGAAGCACAGAAACAAGGAAAGAAACAAATAAACCCGGCAAGGGCAACTAAAACAAAAGAAAAGAACAAACAAAACAAGAAAAGACAAAGAGAAACAGCAAATAATACGAGGACACAGAAGCTACTCGATCTCGAGTAAGCTGTCCTCTAGATCGACAGAGGTGGGTCGACAACAGAAACTCAAAAACGAAAACAACACAACTCGACGAAGACAAGTGTACTCGATCTCGACAAGCACTACTCGAGATCGACTAGGGCATGCAAAGACAGAAACTTGATAATCGACAAGAAACAGAAGCAAATCAACTCGACTAAGACCAACCCCTACTCGACCTAGACAAGACACTACTCGAGGTCGACAAAGGCTTCCTCTATGTCGAGTACAGTAAAAGACAGAAACTTTAAAAGGGAAAATTTTCGAACCAAAACTCAGAATTTCGACAGAAATAAACTTCAATATATTAAAAGACTTCAAAAGCCAAGGTTTCAATACCACAACGATAACCATGCAAAGTAACACACAAAGGCATAAAAGATCATCCTTTCCATCAAATAACTGTCGTCATTAACAAATAGGCATATAGAGGCTCTCGCATAAACCCTAATTGTTACTAACCCTTTTTCACATAATTAATCCAAGTTGCATTAAGATCACTTTCGCTTCAATAACACAAACAAGGGTCACCTTCAACTCTCGCAAAAGAATCATGCTCATAGGGATAGAAGAAGAATCGCACAAAAAGATCTGACCTTTATCGCATCGCCTCACATGGCCACCGTCGGGCTCACCCCAGCCCCAGAAGTGGGTGGACTACTCACGCCTCATTGCAATAACAGACATTGAATGAAAAGAAATAACTTGCATTAACTATATTCAAAGCCTTTTACAATCCTGGCAATCCAACTCTCGTCGAATGCCAAAACCCTAAAAACCTTAGAACTCCTAAACTTCTCTGTGGAACTAACTAATTGTCTCTGAAATTGAATATGAATAAAACTGAGCCCCATGGGCTTTATTTATAGGCTTCATTCCCTAGCTATTCTAGGAAAGAAGATATCTATCTCTATCTAAAATTATATCTAAAACTTGAAAGGATAAATAAATTGTTTTATGGAAATAAATCTAAAAGGGAAAGATAAAACTAAATAGGTAAGTCTTCATGTCTTGATAGATCTTGTCTCCTTGATGATAGAACTTGATGGAATCGGATAGAATTTCGGCCAAATCGACTCCTTCGCGCCCAAGGAATCTCACTTCTACTCGGACAGGTCTCGTTGAGAAGTTTCTGGAAACGGCTCTACTCGACCTCGACCACGGCTCGTCGACCTCGAGTAGGGTGGTTCGTCGACTGGACTTCCTCGGCTAGATCTGCTCGATGTGGCTCGGACTTGGTTCACAGGACTCGTCGACCTCGACAAGCTCTTGTCGATGTCGAGTAGGACTGATCATCGACTAGGTCTCCTCGGGTGACTCTAGTCGACAAGGCTCGGACAAGGCTCCTCAGGCGCTCGTCGATCTCGACAAGCCCTAGTCGACCTCGAGTAGACTGGCTTGCCGACTAGGTCTTCTCGAGTGACTCTACTAGACGGACTCCGGATCTGGACTCAGGCGCTCGTCGACCTCGACAAAGGGTCATCGAGATCGACTAGAGCGGTGTCCCTCTTTTCCGCTTCCGCGAGTTGCCTCTTCCGCTGGCAGCGAGTTTTTCCGCGGCAGCGAGCGATCCGCTGCAGCGAGTCGAGTCGATGGCAGCGAGTCCCGCCTGGTCGTCCTCGGCTCCGTCCTTGGCTTCTCTCCTTGTCGACTCCGGGTGTGGTGTCTGAGGCTTCGTCGATCTCGACCAGTGGTCCTCGAGATCGAGTAGGGTCCGGAGCCGGGTTGGTCTGGCTTGCTCGATCAGGCTCTGCTCGACCAAGGTTGCTCGGGCAGGCTCGTCTATGTCGAGTAAGGCCTACTCGAGATCGAGTAGCCTTGACTCTCAGACTGGTTCCGCTGCTTTGACCTTGGACTTCTGTAGTGGTTTTCCGAGCTTTTCCGACCTTCTGTAGAATTGCTGTAAAATGCCTCGATTTCTGTGAATTAAACAGAAACTGGTGTAGATTCCATAATTTGGCAAATAAACATAAACTACATAGATTCTGTACTATCTAAACCCAAATGAATGCAATGTATACAGAAATCGATATAAAAGTTACTGTAAAACATGGCAGATTCAGCTCACAACAAACACCCCATACTTAAGCTTGCTTGTCCTCAAGCAATACTTTTATTTGTCATTCAGGGGAAGAATTCAAACTCTCAACATCTTAGATTCATTCTTATATGTCCCTGCAATCAATTACCATCCTTGAAAAGGTACTAGTGTCACAGATTCATGCACGTGCAAATATGTAAAAGCAATATCTACTCACAAAAGGAGGGTTATGTAAAAATAATTCATTCGTGAGAAAGCATTGATAATCAAGAAGACTTTAATTTAAGCTCATGAAGGAGTAGATTGGTAAAAGGCAAAAAGGTGGGCAATTTCTGGCAATGTGGTGCTTTTGATCCGGGGAAATGGAGTATTTCCCAAATTGAATTTCCATATTCCTTCTCCATTCGATTCATCACCTTTCATATTGCTTTTTTCAATAATAATGCTTTTACCTCTCTAACCTTAGCACTGTCTTCTCGCGAGTCGCAAACATTGGTGTCATGAATGGCCCCGGATACTTAGTGCTTTGGACTCCTCACAATGTGTCCCATCTCTCCAAACTATTATCTCAGAGAGCAGGGTCAATCTACCTTTATCTCCTGAGGTGATTGGATTTTCTTTCACTCATTAAATTTTCCATATATTTCAAACACTTTCCCGCCAAACTCCAATAATGATAATAATCACAACATAAACACCATATGATAATCTCCATAATGTAACATCATTCTCAACATAATCCCCGGATAAGGTAAAGAATGGCAATATTTAGATCATGTGGAGCAATAATTGAAATAAGGCATATTATGGCTTTTTGTGATGCATAAGCATGGGTAAGGCTAGGATTATAACAATATGAGCATTATATGGAAATATAAAGTCCTCCATCATCTTATCATGCAACATGTCAAAAGCAACTTCAAATTTTACCTCCTTTTATGGTTTTCAATAAAATAATGCACTTCATTGTGACTTCCCTTAACTAGGCAATTTCATGCTATATCTCTAAAGAATCTAATTTTGCATCGTCGAGTTCAATATAAGGCTTCCATGATATTTATAAAAAATTTCAAATGGGGGTCATTTTTCTCAAATTTTGGAAAACTCAAATTTTGGAAAACATGCATATAATCCCATAAATCAATAATGCATTCCAAAATAGCCATGTAGCAATTCAAAGAAATAATGCACAAATAATGTCAAATATGGAAAATAATGCATAAAGTAAGCTCTTCCCCCACCCCATACTGAAACATTACAGTGTCCTCACTGTATATAAAAAAAGGTAAGGGTAAAGAAAGAAACTCACAAGACAGGTGTGCAGGGCCTTATAATTTCGAATGGAGCACCTCCTAGCCGAGTTTTAATGTAGCTTGGTTCCATCCATGGACCTGAAAATTAGAAGACATATGTACATGCTCAAGATTTTATAGTCACTAGGCCGACTTTCCATTAATGCTCAAGGTGGCATCTGCAGGGCCCATGTAGCTTGGGCTTCAAATAGGACTCCATTCTTGTCCATCAACTGTAATCCTCCAGAATGGATTTTGTTCACCACGAAAGGTCCCATCCGCTTCTTGTTGAATTTGTTAGGAAACCAATGATCTTTTGATTTAGAGACATAGAGCTTGTCTCCAACTTCATATTCCTTAGGCTCATCATTGGAAATCCTGCACAATCGCACATACCAAGGCAGACCTCTCCCATGTATAGATAAATCTTTAATGGAAATAGGAGAAGACAGATCCATACCTTGGCTCACCTTTGCAGAGACGGAATCGGGGACCACTGTGTTTGGCCGATCTCGACTAGGGCTAGTCGGTCTCGACAAGACTGCAGGCTCTGGTGGTGGTCTGGTCGAAGAGGTAGAAGTCGACGAAGACGGGCTTGTCGACCTCGACAAGTCTGGTCGACCTCGACGAGGATTCTGCTCCTGGTGGCTTGCTCATTGACGAAGGCGGATCTGGTGGAGCCGAGTGGTGGTCGACCTCGACAAGACTAGTCGAGATCGACGAGGGCTCTCCTCCTGGTTGCTGCAGCGTCGATGAAGTAGGTTCTGGTGGCGCCGGGTGGTGGTCGATCTCGAGAAGCTTAGTCGAGTTCGACGATGCTGGTTCGTTAGGCGGCTTCTGTGTCGAGAAGGATGGAGTCGAGTTAGGGCACTGGTGGTCGACCTCGACAAGTCTACTCGAGGTCGAGTAGGGTGGCTCCTCTGGTTTGCCGCTCGACGATGCTGGCGCTGGTGGAGTGTCCTTGATCTGGTCGAGATCGACTAGGGCTCTACTCGATGTCGAGGAGCCTTGGTCGATCTTGATCCCATACTTAGTTCCTGTCAAGGCATCCGAAAAATAATGAACCCACAACGACCTACCTTGGTCCGTGTCGATTGGATTTTCTGTGTTTTCCTTGAGGATTGCCATGATCTCCTCCACCTGGGCCTCCATGTCCCTCTTTTCCAGCTTCTCAGGGGTCATATTTCTGACCTTGGGTTCCCCGCAGGTGATATAGCCAGCTGTGATAGATTTGACCTCTTCCATTGGACCTATATGCCTTTCAGTTTTATTAAAGGAATACTCAATTACCTCATCGCTGATGTCGAAGGTGAGCACTCCTTTCCTTACGCTTATGTTGGCATCCACCGTCGCCAAGAATGGTCTTCCTAAGATAATTGGACAAGCATGATCTTCTTGCATATCAACTATTAAGAAATCAGCAGGGACGAAGAATTTACCTACTTGTACTGGGACATTTTCCACCATGCCTGTGGGGATGACCACCGTGTTGTTGGCCATGTAAAGTCTAGCATCCACAGGCTCCAAGACACCTATCTTAATCTTGGACCAAATCGTTAAAGGCATTATACTCACACTAGCTCCAAGATCACATAGGGCATTAATTTTGTATGGACCAAATCCAATAGTTATAGCAAACTTACCTGGATCCGGCCTCTTCTCCAATATGTCCAGATGGTTGCACTCCTCTCTGATTTCAGCCATTGACCGCTTTTTGCTCAGAATCTCCTTCAGGAATTTGACATAGGATGACATTTCATTGAGAGCTTCTGTGAAGGGGATAGTGACGTTGAGCTTCTGTAGCATCTTGATGAAGCGCTGAAACTTTTTCTCCGTCGGGTCCTTTAGAGATTATGTGGGGAAAGGCAACTTCTTTTTCTGATTCGGAGCCAGAACAGACGTCGAAGATGCTGCAAACTTCTCTATGTCGACCAGGGGCTCCTCGACATCGACAAGGCCTTTGTCGACATCGACCAGATTGGGCCAAGTCGAGTTGCTGTGTGGTGCAGGCGAAGATTCTTGCAGGTTCTCCTCGAGGTCGACGAAGGTCTTGTCGAGATCGACCACGGCTTTGTCGAGATCGACTTGCTAGTCCTCGTCGTTCTGCTGCTTTCCGACCTCTGGCTCTTGCTGTTGATGGCCGCTTCTGAGTTTAATAGCAGCGATGTGTCCAGTCTTTCATTTAGGATTTGGTTCTGAAGATCCTGGAAGTGTCCCTGACTGTCTGGGGATTCCCGCTGCTAGCTGACCAATCTGTGTATCAACTGTTTTCCGCCAGATATCAATTTCCCCAAGCCTAGAATTGACCCCTTGCATCTGAGTATAGACGGAGTTGAAAGATTGCCTAGTTTCTGAGTGGTTCCTCCGTATTTCCTCCAGGACTGTCTGTATATCATCCTTTTTTTGCTCCCTTTCCGGATGTCCTGAAGCTCTGTAGGGCGGGGGATTCCTAGGGACACCTTGGTTCCATTGTGGTTGCTGAAACCTTTGGTCCCCCATGTAGCGATTTGGACCCCCTGCGTAAGCTGCATCCTCATGGTGCTCTGCCAGCCTGACTTGCTCTGTGTGTGGGCACTCAGGAGTAGTGTGCCTTTGCGATCCGCATTCTATGCAAGGCTGGTTGACAGAGAGATACTTTACTTGCTTGATGAGCTTCTTATTCTGGTCTCTGTAGTACTGCTCCCTAACATCTGGATCAATCTCCTTAGGAGGCTCATATAGGGGCATGGATGGTGCTGGCCTGGCGTATGGGTTCTCTTCATAGGTTGCAGTAGACCCATACTTGTTGTCGTAGTTAGTGAGCTTTTCTAGCACACCCCATGCGTCACTTGGCGGCATTGTCAAATACTCATAGCGAGTATAGTGGTTGATCTTGTCCTTTGTGACTTGATCCAGAGAGTTGAAGAAGATCTCCTGAATGACGTAGGGTGGCTGTCCATGAGTAGGGCAAGATCGCAAAAGTTCCTTGTAGCGCTCCCATGCCTTTGCCAGCGGTTCCCCTTGCTTCTGTTTGAAGGCAGTGATTCTCTGGCGGAGATGTGCTGTTTTGGCAGGTGGGAAGAATTTGTTCAGAAACTCTTGCTCTACTTGGGCCCAGGTTGTGAGTGATCTTGCTTTAAGCCCTTCCAGCCATTTCAGTGCAGGTCCAGCGAGAGACGAGCGGAAAGATTTCATCTTGACATATTCCAGAGTTGTACCTTCAGCAATAGTACGTCACATGTCAGAAAAGTTTGTAATATGCTCAAGTGGACACTCATTAAATCTACCATAGAAGGCATTATTTTTCAGCTCTATAAGAAATTGAGTGCGAATTTCAAAAGAGTTTTCAGGGATTAGAATCGCCGATTCAGGCACGACGAGAGTTGGATGCATGTAGTCCTCTGCCGTGGTTGGATATTGGGCAAGCTCAGCCTGTGCTTGTTCCCTTGCTGCTCTCTCAGTGGGGATAGCAGCATCTTTAGCGGCGATAGCAGCATCCTTTGCGGCCAATTCCCTGGTAAGCCTAGCGACCAGCTGTTCCTGTGTCTCAGCGGCCGCCATGATCCTTTTGAGTTTAGAGTGGATGCGTAGGTAGCGCTCCGGTTCGTCTAAGCTGTCAAACTCAGGTGTTTGACTAGAACGACGCATACACCTGAAAAGTAACTCAAAGAAACAGTGAGAACTGACTACATAAGGCGCGAATGATTGCTTCCCCGGCAACGACGCCAATTTGTTGTTGCAGGAGTAAATCGAGTATTGAAATAAATATGGAATATAGTTCAGACTGACTTCCCTGTCTCAGCAAATAAATACAAGACTTCCTCCCGTTGTAGTAAGAGAATAGTCAGGATCGAATCCACGAGGAAGCACGTCAGCATTTCTTAGGTAGCTGTGAATTCTCACAGAAGCAGCAGAAAGACAGAAGCACAGAAACACGGAAAGAAACAAATAAACCCGGCAAGGGCAACTAAAACAAAAGCGAAGAACAAACAAAACAAGAAAAGACAAAGCGAAACAGCAAATAAAACGAGGACACAGAAGCTACTCGATCTCGAGTAAGCTGTCCTCTAGATCGACAAAGGTGGGTCGACAACAGAAACTCAAAAACGAAAACAACACAACTCGACGAAGACAAGTGTACTCGATCTCGACAAGCACTACTCGAGATCGACTAGGGCATGCAAAGACAGAAACTTGAAAATTGACAAGAAACAGAAGCAAATCAACTCGACTAAGACCAACCCCTACTCGACCTCGACAAGACACTACTCGAGGTCGACAAAGGCTTCCTCTATGTCGAGTACAGTAAAAGATAGAAACTTTAAAAGGGAAAATTTTCGAACCAAAACTCAGAATTTCGACAGAAATAAACTTCAATATATTAAAAGACTTCCAAAGCCAGGGTTTCAACACCACAACGATAACCATGCAAAGTAACACACAAAGGCATAAAAGATCATGCTTTCCATCAAATAACTTTCGTCATTAACAAATAGGCATATAGAGGCTCTCGCATAAACCCTAATTATTACTAACCCTTTTTCACATAATTAATCCAAGTTGCATTAAGATCACTTTCGCTTCAATAACACAAACAAGGATCACCTTCAACTCTCGCAAAAGAATCACGCTCATAGGGATAGAAGATGAATCGCACACAAAGATCTGACCTTTATCGCATCGCCTCACATGGCCACCGTCGGGCTCACCCCAGCCCCAGAAGTGGGTGGACTACTCACACCTCATTGCAATAACAGACATTGAATGAAAAGAAATAACTTGCATTAACTATATTCAAAGCCTTTTACAATCCTGGCAATCCAACTCTCGTCGAATGCCAAAACCCTAAAAACCTTAGAACTCCTAAACTTCTCTGTGGAACTAACTAATTGTCTCTGAAATTGAATATGAATAAAACTGAGCCCCATGGGCTTTATTTATAGGCTTCATTCCCTAACTATTCTAGGAAAGAAGATATCTATCTCTATCTAAAATTATATCTAAAACTTGAAAGGATAAATAAATTGTTTTATGGAAATAAATCTAAAAGGGAAAGATAAAACTAAATAGGTAAGTCTTCATGTCTTGATAGATCTTGTCTCCTTGATGATAGAACTTGATGGAATCGGATAGAATTTCGGCCAAATCGACTCCTTCGCGCCCAAGGAATCTCACTTCTACTCGGACAGGTCTCGTTGAGAAGTTTCTGGAAACGGCTCTACTCGACCTCGACCACGGCTCGTCGACCTCGAGTAGGGTGGTTCGTCGACTGGACTTCCTCGGCTAGATCTGCTCGATGTGGCTCGGACTTGGTTCACAGGACTCGTCGACCTCGACAAGCTCTTGTCGATGTCGAGTAGGACTGATCATCGACTAGGTCTCCTCGGGTGACTCTAGTCGACAAGGCTCGGACAAGGCTCCTCAGGCGCTCGTCGATCTCGACAAGCCCTAGTCGACCTCGAGTAGACTGGCTTGCCGACTAGGTCTTCTCGAGTGACTCTACTCGACGGACTCCGGATCTGGACTCAGGCGCTCGTCGACCTCGACAAAGGGTCATCGAGATCGACTAGAGCGGTGTCCCTCGTTTCCGCTTCCGCGAGTTGCCTCTTCCGCTGGCAGCGAGTTTTTCCGCGGCAGCGAGCGATCCGCTGCAGCGAGTCGAGTCGATGGCAGCGAGTCCCGCCTGGTCGTCCTCGGCTCCGTCCTCGGCTTCTCTCCTTGTCGACTCCGGGTGTGGTGTCTGAGGCTTCGTCGATCTCGACCAGTGGTCCTCGAGATCGAGTAGGGTCCGGAGTCGGATTGGTCTGGCTTGCTCGATCAGGCTCTGCTCGACCAAGGTTGCTCGGACAGGCTCGTCTATGTCGAGTAAGGCCTACTCGAGATCGAGTAGCCTTGACTCTCAGACTGGTTCCGCTGCTTTGACCTTGGACTTCTGTAGTGGTTTTCCGAGCTTTTCCGACCTTCTGTAGAATTGCTGTAAAATGCCTCGATTTCTGCCAATTAAACAGAAACTGGTGTAGATTCCATAATTTGGCAAATAAACATAAACTACATAGATTATGTACTATCTAAACCCAAATGAATGCAATGTATACAGAAATCGATATAAAAGTTACTGTAAAACATGGCAGATTCAGCTCACAACATTTCTCCTTCATGGAAAGCGCAACCTTGGGAACTTGGATGATTTCCTCATCTTTTTGAAGCTCAGGCATGACCTCTGCAGTCTCAATTGGAACATCCTTGGACTTGCCTTCTTTAATCCCAAGTGTCTCGCCCATGGCTGTAGAGGATGTCATCTTGAAAGAGGGAGGTGGGGCTATTGTGGACTTCGATTGCATTGACCCCAATGAGGTGACAAGATTTTGAATTACCTTTACATGTTTAATTTAATCTTCCGCGAGCTTGCGGATCTCTTCCCAAGGTGGTTCAACCTTCTTCTTATGCCGAGCCTCATCCTCTCGAGCCCTTCTCCTTCGATATCTCCTACGGAGCTCTTGATCAACTACATCATATGTAGCCCCATCCATGTCACTCAAACGAAGATACCCATTATCATAGGCTCGAATAGCCTATCGGATGTACTCTTCGGACAAAGGCTTAAAACTCGTTTTCTTCAACATTTTGACCCAAAATCTTGAGGAACTCTTGTCGTTACTCTAATACCACTTGACGTGCTCGGACCCGGGCTCGAGCAAAAGGACCGGCGACGAGAGTTCCGAGAAGTCGGAAAATTGTGGACAGCTTCTGAGGCAACAGATCAGTCTTCAACGATTTCTGATTTCCTGTTGATCGGCTTGGCTTCCGGGGACGTGCGAGTACTACCTTTGTAGATCTTGAAGTTGCGGTTGCGGATTGGGGCAGATCTCGTCAATCGGAGGTCAGACGAAGCGGGAAATCGCGTTTTACCGAGACACCGCCTGTGTAGAGGCGATTCCGAACGGGGTTGTTTAAGAGGGATTAAAAGGGCTTTTTTGAGTGACGTTTTTTAGGGTGATTTGAGGGTGATAATGGGGTTGTGAAAGGCCTTTGAATGGTGGTAAAGAAGGGGATGGGGGTTGAGGGATATGTGATGGAAGAGCGCTCTTGGCCTCGCACTCCGAGCTCTCTCCAACACTCGATCTTTCACACTCTCGGCCTCGCTCTCCGAGTGTTTCCGACCCTTTGATTCCGTCGTCTCTCACTAAGGAATCTCCTTTAGCCTCTCACCGAAGGTTTTGTTCCCGCCCTCTCACATAAGAACGAGATTCTTAACCCGAATCACAGGAAGCTAAAAGGCTCACTTTTTTCTCAAATTCAACTTGTTTTCAATAAGGTTCTTACATCCCTTTATATAGGAAAAATATTGAATCTATGAAAAATAAAATAAGTTAAAAGAAATTGATAAACTAATGACGGATAATACGAAAGCGTTTCCGAGATTTATGACGGAGAAACGGACAACCATAATGGGGGAAAACGAATGGTCTTGGTTGCCATGAAAGAGATGGAAGGTCGGAAATCCCTAAAGCCCCGTCATTTAATCCGACTTTATTGATTGCATTCCGTCTTCATTTATGGACTGTTCCAAAGATTCCAGATTTCATCCATCTTCCAAGCTGATTTGATCATTTCATCCTTCAATAAAGTTGTATCCACTTAAAATATCTTTCCAACAAGTTCTCATCGGCTTCAATCGGAGTTTTATACATCCAGAACAAGCCAAAATACCGAAGTGCCAACAAACAGTCTTCGCAAATGAAATTTGATGTTCTGCTCCAAAGACAATCCCTTGTAGGAAAAAAGAGTCAAGCTCACGGGTGACTACGATCACATCATCCTCCTCCCCTTGAAAAGGATTCGTCCTCGAATCCGTGATGGAAACGAACGACTTCTTTGAACATGCTTCTCTTTCCTTGAACGGATCTTGAATCCCTTCTTCTTCTTGAATCGTGAAAGGCAAGCAAGACGGAATGAAAGAAGTCGAATCTAACCACTTACTTGACATGGAATTCAGAAAGCTTAGCATGTCGGTTGACATTCGTTTCTCGTTCATGGAAAGCGCAACCTTGGGAACTTGGATGATCTCCTCATCTTTTTGAAGTTCAGGCATGACCTCTGCAGTCTCAATTGGAACATCCTTGGACTTGCCTTCTTTAATCCCAAGTGTCTCGCCTATGGCTATAGAGGATGTCATCTTGGAAGAGGGAGGTGGGGCTATTGTGGACTTCGATTGCATTGATCCCAATGAGGTGACAAGATTTCGAATTTCCTTTACATGTGTAATTGAATCTTCCGCGAGCTTGCGGATCTCTTCCCAAGGTGGTTCAACCTTCTTCTTATGCGGAGCCTCATCCTCTCGAGCCCTTCTCCTTCGATATCTCCTACGGAGCTCTTGATCAACTACATCATATGTAGCCCCATCCATGTCACTCCAACGAAGATACCCATCATCATAGGCTCGAATAGCCTATCGGATGTACTCTTCGGACAAAGGCTTGGAACTGGTTTTCTTCAACATTTTGACCCAAAATCTTGAGGAACTCTTGTCGTTGCTCTGATACCAATTGATGTGCTTGGACCGGGCTCGAGCAAAAGGACCGGCGACGAGAGTTCCGAGATGTCGGGAAATTGTGGACAGCTTCTGAGGCAACAGATCAGTCTTCAACGATTGCTGATTTCCCGTCGATCGGCTTGGCTTCCGGGGACGTGCGAGTACTACTTTTGTAGATCTTGAAGTCGCGGTTGCGGATTGGGACAGATCTCGTCAATTGCAGGTCAGACGAAGCGGGAAATCGCGTTTTACCGAGACGCCGCCTGTGTAGAGGCGATTCCGAACGGAGTTGTTTGAGAGAGATTAAAAGGGCTTTTTGGAGTGACGTTTTTTAGGGTGATTTGAGGGTGATAATGGGGCTGTGGAAGGCCTTAGAATGGTGGTAATGAAGGGGATGGGGGTTGAGGGATATGTGATGCAAGAGCGCTCTCGGCCTCGCACTTCGAGCTCTCTCCAACACTCGATCTTCCACACTCTCGGCCTCGCTCTCCGAGTGTTTCCGACCCTTTGTTTCCGTCGGCCCTCACTAAGGAATCTCCTTCAGCCTCTCACCGAAGGTTTTGTTCCCGGCCTCTCACCTAAGAATGAGATTCTTAACCCGAATCACAGGAAGCTAAAAGGCTCACTTTTTTCTCAAATTCAACTTGTTTTCAATAAGGTTCTTACATCCCTTTATATAGGAAAAATATTGAATCTATGAAAAATAAAATAAATTAAAAGAAATTGATAAACTAATGACGGATAATACGAAAGCGTTTCCGAGATTTATGACGGAGAAACGGACAACCATAATGGGGGAAAACGAATGGTCTTGGTTGCCATGAAAGAGATGGAAGGTCGGAAATCCCTAAAGCCCCGTCATTTAATCCGACTTTATTGATTGCATTCCGTCTTCATTTATGGACTGTTCCAAAGATTCCAGATTTCGTCCATCTTCCAAGCTGATTTGATCATTTCATCCTTCAATAAAGTTGTAGCCACTTAAAATATCTTTCCAACAAGTTCTCATCGGCTTCAATCGGAATTTTATACAGCCAGAACAAGCCAAAATACCGAAGTGCCACCAAACAGTCTTCGCAAATGAAATTTGATGTTCTGCTCCAAAGACAAACCCTTGTAGGAAAAAAGAGTCAAGCTCACGGGCGACTACGATTACATCATCTTCCTCCTCTTGAAAAGAATTCGTCCTCGAATCCGTGATGGAAACGAACGACTTCTTTGAACATGCTTCTCCTTCCTTGAACGGATCTTGAATCCCTTCTTCTTCTTGAATCGTGAAAGGCAAGCAAGACGGAATGAAAGAAGTCGAATCTAACCACTTACTTGACATGGAATTCAGAAAGCTAAGCATGTCGGTTGGCATTCGTTTCTCCTTCATGGAAAGCGCAACCTTGGGAACTTGGATGATTTCCTCATCTTTTTGAAGCTCAGGCATGACCTCTGCAGTCTCAATTGGAACATCCTTGGACTTGCCTTCTTTAATCCCAAGTGTCTCGCCTATGGCTATAGAGGATGTCATCTTGGAAGAGGGAGGTGGGGCTATTGTGGACTTCGATTGCATTGATCCCAATGAGGTGACAAGATTTCGAATTTCCTTTACATGTTTAATTGAATCTTCCGCGAGTTTGCGGATCTCTTCCCAAGGTGGTTCAACCTTCTTCTTATGCCGAGCCTCATCCTCTCGAGCCCTTCTCCTTCGATATCTCCTACGGAGCTCTTGATCAACTACATCATATGTGGCCCCATCCATGTCACTCCAACGATGATACCCATCATCATAGGCTCGAATAGCCCATCGGATGTACTCTTCGGACAAAGGCTTGGAACTCGTTTTCTTCAACATTTTGACCCAAAATCTTGAGGAACTCTTGTCGTTGCTCTGATACCACTTGACGTGCTCTGATACCACTTCAACATTTTGACCCAAAGATTCCAGATTTCGTCGATCTTCCAAGCTGATTTGATCATTTCATCCTTCAATAAAGTTGTAGCCACTTAAAATATCTTTCCAACAAGTGCTCATCGGCTTCAATCGGAATTTTATATAGCCAGAACAAGCCAAAATACCGAAGTGCCGCCAAATAGTCTTCGCAAATGAAAGTTGATGTTCTGCTCCAAAGACAAATCCTTGTAGGAAAAAAAAAATCAAGCTCACGGGCGACTAGGATCACATCATCACGTGGCTTGTTCCCTTCCTTTGATTACTATTCAGCCCGGTCCGATTGAAATACTAACAACTTGTAGTTTCGCCCACAATCAATCTTCCTTGTGAAATATGTTTAGAATTCGAGCAACACTTGTGCTCACAGTAACGGCAAACCGACCATATCTCCAATTTTCTTCCAAAATACCTGAATTATAATAAAACAATACAAAATAATTATAAAATATGTAAAATATGCATTCTAATGACCTAATATAATATGCGAATATATGATTAAAATAGACCCTATCAAGCTACCTCCTGCTTAGACTTTTGCTTGTCCCCAAGAAAACTATCATAAAACAAAAATAGACTCAAAAAGAAAAACAAAGACTCAAGAAATTTCTATGAATGATCACTCATCAGTATAGTTGTCATGGCTACCGGAGTATTTATTATGTTAAGCTCAAAATTGCTATGACACTATGAGACCCACATCAAACCTTTCATACTCATTGCTTTAAACTTCAGAATGTACTGAGCAATCAAATTCATTAGGCACATAAAAATCATCATAAAAACTCATAGATTACTAGGCCTTTTCTACTTCGGAATTTCAATAAAGCTCTTTTTTTCTTTTTTTTTCCAAGTGTGTTCTGATTATTGTTTTTCTTCCTCCTTCCGTGAATTTTATCCTCCACAAACAGGATCGGTTACTAACCGTATTTTTTTTTCAAAATTCTTATGAGTGTCAAGTGAATTTTATTCTCCTCGAACATTGTTTTATTGATGATTCTTTTCACTCGAGTGAATTTTATCCTCCTCAAGCGGTGTAAGTGAATTTTATTCTCCTTACACTCATCAATCCAACATATATATCAAATCACATCACTAATCACATAAAATAGATAACCGAATTTACTAGTTCTTTTCATCATGGGTTTAGACATAAACATTAGAAATCATATATACACTAACGATTGCTCTAAACTGAACATCCAACCAATAATCAAGTTATAATTAAAGCTCATAATCTAGATCATCTATGGGAATCCCACAAGTGTTTATATTCAATTAAAATTCAAATTTATTAACTCTTAAACCATGAAAAACCATATATCATCATCGAGGTCATACCAATCATAGGAATATCTTTCCTATAAAAACAACTAAAAACAATAAATCAAAAACTAAGACTCACTAACTTAGTATGAACATGGGATAATGATCACACACTTATAATGCAATCTATAATGCAATGCAATGCATAAAAAAATTGAAAAAGAAATATAAAAACTAAAACATATATAAAAAACACGGAGCTACACTTGAATTCCCCACCCCATGCTTAAAATCTCACTTTGTCCTCAAAGTAAAGAAAAGAATAAAAGATGTATAGGAAACTCACAAAATAATCAGGCTTTTTGGAAAAATCGAGATTTGATCCGGAAGAAGTAGGGCCAAGCCGCCAAGACATGTACACCAAACCGCAAATGAAAGCAATGACAAGTCCCAAAGCAAGACTACATCGATTCTCAATAGAAATTCCAGCAACAATATATCTTGAAAACAATTTGCACTTAAAGACCCTCTCGGAGCATTCTCCTCGCATTAATGCCTGTCCAAAACACAGCACATAGAAACCATACCCAAACAAGTGTATCCCAACTATCCAAGAACACGAACAACTAAACAAAGAAGCAAATCCCGTGACTCACACCCATCCATATTTTACAAAGTAAATTCATGAAAATTGAAATGGACACAGAGGGCATGAGACAAGCACGAAAACAGAATAAAACAAAACATGGACCCAATCACATCTCATGATCAAACAACCTAGTCAATAGTAACTAGTAAGGCTTTGTCCAGTAGCCAGAACTTCAAATAATTATGTAGAAATCAACCAAAATTACCAGCCAAATTGATCAAGTTCAGCTATAAAATTCAGTTAATTTTCAAACTCGGTTCAACATAAAGGAAAAGGCTACCAAAGACATAATGAAGCATCGCTGGTACAGCAAAGAATAAAAGAACGGACAGAACGAGACCAACACAGCAGCACAAATGTGTTGATGGTCAAACAGACTCAATGAAAGCATCACAAGAAACCCACATTGAAGTCTAGCAGATTGATCAAAAACATACAACAGATCCGAATTGAAAGCATTAGCTACTGTGCAACCAAAAATCAAAGCAACAACCAATCTATAATTTAAAAGGATCTCAATCAACCCAAAATCAATAGTAAATCCCAAACAATTGACAGTAGATTTCACTCAATATAGACAAGGAATGGACAATTCAAATCAGCCCATGAATATGAAGCCACAAAACAAAATCAATTCATCATCCTCTTCCATCAATCACGAGAATCTCAATGAAAGGGTGAAAAAGGATGACATGCCGACATGAATTTGAATCAGTTGCGCTCGGAATTTGGGAAGGGTGCCCATGGTGTCGTCTCCAATCGGTCCGGTCTCCTTAATGCTTCCTTGATGGCTCTGGCGGAGTGGTGGTGTGGCGGTGGTGGAGAAAGGTGAACAGAGAGTACGACGGAGGGAGAAGACAGTTCTGGGGACTAGCGGTGGGGGAATGGTTTCGCCGGTAGCCTAGGTGTGGGAGGCAAGGGTTCTGGTGACTAGCAGCGAAAGGCGAGGGAAGGAGAGGAAGGCCGAAGGGGAGATCCTTGCGATGGAGGAGAACCGAAAAGTTGATGGTGACCAGAGGTCTTGCCGGTGATGGTAAGGCAGCACTCAAGCGGGTTTCAGGATGGAGTGCAAGGAGGACATTTGGTTAGGGTTCCGAGAAGGGAGGCAGAGGAAACTAGGAAAGGCTCGACTTTTTCTTCTTTTTTTTTCTTTTTTTACGAAAAAAAATAAAAAATATATATAAAAATTAATCCTAACTTAAAATAAAAGGAATAAAAAAAACATACCTTGGGGTTCTTCTCAACCTCTCTAAGATCAGACATTGTTAACGCCATCAATAATTTGTCAAACTCTTGTGCACACATATCAATTAAGCATATATAATATAATGATAAACTAAAACTAAATAATATTGCAGATAAGACCCGTTTCAACTTATCAAACAAGCGAGCATGACTCTTTCTAGAGGGTATATAATACCACCAATTCAGTTCCATTGGTGGCTTTTCAATGTAACAATTAAAAGGATCAACATAATCACCTTTACCTTCCAAATTGCAAAAGTTTACCTTTATTACCTCTCGAGCCTCAACAAGTGGCTCTAGACATGGTTCATCAACGGGGAAGCTCAGAATGAATGCACTGAATGGAGTAGGAGATACAACACAAAACCTCATGCGTCGACTCATGAGATTCCAAGTCAGGAAGAACGAACCCCTCGTCTCCATCGTCAAAGAAACTGTCGTCATCTCTGAACAATTCCTCCTCGCTCTGAACATCATTATCACGTTGAAACCAACTAGGATAGAATGAATTGAGCACAATGACTACGACATGATCTTCCATTCTTGCATCTTTCAATGTCTCAGGGGATGACAGGATCGGTTGGCTTTCTTTATCAACTTGCGGGGTGGCCATCTGCTCAGCTATTATCTCGATTGATATTTGAGTAAGTTGGCTAATTTGTTCCCCCAAGTTTTTGATCCTCTCAGCATTCTCCTGCACCGCTTGTGTAAGGGCTTGGATTGCATCATCCGGATATATGACAGAGTCCTCCATTAGTGTAGATATCGAAGTGAAAAATTCTTTCTGTGCAACATGGTAACCCATGTAACAGAAAAAATCCCACAGCCCAGACAAACCTAACCGTGCTAGGCCTCCGTTACTCATGTGCTCATCAAGCGCTCGTGTCTCAGCAATCATCCCGTCAATTATGCAAAGAATCATATCTCGGATGCTGTCTTGATAACCCCGTGAATTACGAATGTCAACATATCTCTGCAATCTCTTAAGATATTGGTGAAAGCTCTCACCTTCAAACTGCAATAACCTTAACATCCTACAAGTTAGTAGCAAGGGTGTTATGAATCGTATGACAGGTTCGCAACAAAGATAGTTATATATAATAATTGGCAAACACACAAAACAAAGAAATAAACTTTGATTCCCCGGCAACGGCGCCAATTTGATAAAGCGGTTTTTAGTCGCGTAAACCATATCAAAATATATTCGAACTACCTAACTAATGTAGCGTGGTAAGCACGAGTCGATCCCACAGATAATCAAGTTATTCCTAAGTTAAGTTTATTTACCAATTAACAGAACAAAAGGGGGTTTTGGTGATTGAGAATAAGAAAGAAAACAAAATACACTATAAACAAGTTAATGGAGATAACAATTAAAGGACTAGTTTCATCTATAAATATCAACTTTAGTATGGTTAGTTGATCCTTGATTCTTCTTCAAGTTCTCTTTTCATCCTATTATTGTTCCTGTCCTGATGTTGTGTAAATTACTAGTCCTACGAGTCCTAGTAACCCTTACTAATTAGCTAACCCTAACACGGTCAAGATTCAACCTAGTAGTAACATTAAGAGTAAGGATTAACCAGGATACATGCAACACTAAGCTATGAGTCAGCATTTAACATATAATTGATTCTCTACACACTAGTTTAGTCCTACGAGTCCTAAAAAGGCATGATTGCTACCATGGATTAAGGTTCGGTACGTGGAATCTACAAAATCCTAGCAAGAATCTCACCTAGTTGTACGGACTAGAAGAAATCAGCAATATTCGCAAAAGAAATCTTCCTAGGCAAAGATAAAATTATTGAAGTTGTTATTCTGTTAAACTCCTTTCTTGCATAATTTGATAACTTTTAGGATATTATTCAGTACAGCATAGAAGAGATCACTAAAGATAAAATTATTGAAGTTGTTATTGGAAAGGATGAAGTCCTTAAAGTGTTTAAGTCTAAAACTGATTCTAAATCTGAGAAATCTGAGACTAAAACTGAAGTTCTGGTTGTGAAAGGCAAGCCTAAGAGTAATAACAACAACAAAGGTGGTCAAAGAGTCAATCTGATAAAGACAAGTCATTTGAGAAAGAAGTATAAGTGTCACTACTATCATAATGAAGTTCATTTTGCTAGGGATTTATAAAGAAGAAAAGGGATCAACAAAACAAGTCTAAATCTGAACCTGATTTTACTGGTGTTGTTGAAACCTGTGATAGGTATCCCCAGGAATTACTTGTGTGTTCTTCTGAAAATGTTTCTTACAATGTTAGGATAGTTGATTCAGGGTGTACTTTACATGCTACCCACAACAGAGCCTTCTTTTCTTCCATTGCAATTTGCAATGGTGGTAAGGTAATGTTAGGGGATCACACTATCCTTGAAATCAAGGGCATATGTAATGTTTCTATTAGAATGGATGATGTGAGGGTTAGGGTTATCCAAAATGTCAGGTGTGTGCCTGACTTGAGGACACTAGTACAAAGATACCTTTCTATGACGTTTGAAAAACGCCATAAAAACCATACGATGGCGTTTTTAAACGCCATGCCGTAACGCCGTCGAAGCCGACGCCGTGCTTTTGGCCACTAAAAGAAATCCATGGCGTTTAGGAAACGCCATAGTATCTATACTATATTTGTAAAACCTACTTTCCATGGCGTTTATAAAACGCCATGGATTTTTTTAATAATAAAAAAAAAATTGCACAAGCCATGGCGTTTGGAAAACGCCATGGAATTTTATTTGTTTAAAAAAAAATATCAGTAATCAAAATACATTAATATGCTTGATAAGCAAAAATAATATATTACATTGCATAAGAAGCAGAAGCACAAGAACAAACACCACCAAAGCACCATAAATCTTCATAACAGTACAATTATATCCTATCTCCTGACTCTCTCCACAAAACCTGTTAGAAACAAGCCATCAAAAACCTTTTAGTTTGATATAAAAGACAAGATAAAATAAGAATCATGTACACAAGACAATTTCAAATAATAAATTAAACAACAAATGAGTTTTAACAGTCTAGGAAGCCCCATGTTCATGTAAAAATGACAGGATTATTAATAGTTTGAGAGCTGATGGATTAAGAGAACTTGTTTAAGAAATGAAGATAACATCACACAAATATCAATTTACAGCCAAGTATAATAACAAAACACAGAGGCTAGAGGTGCATTCTTAGCCTCTAACATCTACTTAAAACTTATCTTCATTCCTAGCAAACGAAAAGAGAAAATTGTTTCATAGAAATAAAAAGAATAAATATTTACATATGGAACCTTTGACCAACATTACAAACAAGTCACTTCTATGTGAATTCAAAATTTGTGAATAATCATAATAAATGGATAACGAGATAAAAGCTAGCACATCACAAGCAAAGCAACAGAAACAGTGATGATTATGCCAACAAGAACATTAGAATAAAAACCAACTGTGGGATTGAACCTCTATAAGAACCTTATAAGAATTGTCTTCAACTACTTAACATTATAGAAAGGTAAAAAAATAAAGCAACATGATGTTTATGCAACTTACACATTTGGCAAAGTAGCATGATTTTGCCCTCCATAATAATTTTGTAAGCTTAAGCAAATTTAATACTACTGAACCCACCCCCACAGTACACTAAAAAAAAAGCAGTTCCCGTCATATTTATGGTCCCTGTACAAGTGAAATTATTAATTACTCACATTGATGATTTTGCTCTCCATGACGATGTGGAAGTGCCCCCTAAAAACAAACCTGCATAAACACATACTAGTCAGTAGCCTCCTCAAACCAACATCAAAATATGACCCCACTCATACAACAAAGAAATACGACAAAAACCTCTCAGTTTAGCTAATAACTAGAGCTCTAACTTTCCCAAGACTGACCACGACCTAGAAATCAAACTCAAGCAAAAAATCAACACCAGAACAAAGGAAAAAGCATCACCTAAATCAGCCCAAGAAAGCTCCTCGACCACCCAGAGAAAGACATTCAATCGAACTCGGTCCACAACTTGAGAAATGAACAAAACTGCAACAACAAAATAACCAAGAAAACAGCCCCTATAGGACCTCAAAGTTGCACCAAAATAGACAGCATTGAAACTCCATATATATAACACAACACATCATGCAATTAAGGATTACACTCACCTTTTAGAAGATGAGATTCACAACTATATATCACGTTTTATAAAAATTAGGTTAGCCTTTGCACTTGTTCCAGCCGTCCCTATTCTTAGGGCATTAAATTGGCATACCTTCTACTGAAAAGAAACATCAAAGATAGATTTAATCCAATTTTGGCAGTACTCGAACAGAACAACAAGATCAAAAATACTTTGATACTCACAAGTCAATGTCCACTAGTAAACTAGTAACATATCATGCTTGAACACCTTTAAGGAAAAAAATAAAAGAATAAAAAAGGAAGCTTTGCAATGCCATATGAAATAAAATGAAACTAGAAATCTACAAAAGATAGATAGAGACAAATATGTCAAACAAAAACTTTCACTAGAACCTTTAGGCATAGAGAATTAGAGATTGTTACAAACTTAGTTGCTTCAGCTTTTTATTCCAGTTGATATGTTTTCAGTGGCATTAAACATATAGAACAACAATGTATTCTTACAGATCTACAGGATGCCAAACAATATATAATCATACAAGTACAAATTTTGTGATAGGCAAAAATTGAGTTCTTGCATGCTTTTTCCATTGCCATCTTAACAAAATTTAGAATTATAGTTGAGTTTGATACTTGTTACATTCAAATAAAGTTACTTGTTTTTGTATTAGGCTCTCTAAAATTTCAGGAAAAAAATTGATACATTAACCATTGTGAGCCTAAATTGAGAATTTTAATTTGGGGTGGGCGCGGGACCGGACGGGACGGGATGGAGGTCGTCCCGCGTCCCGTCCCGCGTAATTTTTGCGGGACGGGACCGGGACGGGATTTACTCTTTTTTTCTTCGTCCCGCACGGGCCTTGTCCCTCGCGGGACGGGACGGGACCGGGACGGGCATTATCCCTCGAATAAAAAAGAATATAAAAAGCTAAAAAATTTATGTATATTTTGCGATTTTCAAAGACGTAACACATATAAATCTTCTTCTTTTTTAATATTTTACCGGTTTTCCTATATATACACATACACCTATAGTATACCGTATACGCGTGCATATACACACACAGTAGCATAAGTTTTTTTTTTGGTGGGGGAATGCAGTACACACTGCATACACACTGTATGTGTATGTAACCTGTATATAGATTATATATATTATACATACTGTATTATTATTATTGTTATTGTTATTGTTATTGTTATTGTTATTGTTATTGTGATTGTTATTGTTATTGTTATTGTTATTGTTATTGTTATTGTTATTGTTATTGTTATTGTTATTGTTATTGTTATTGTTATTATTATTATTATTATTATTATTATTAGGATTTGCGGGATTGAGACGGGTCGTCCCGCGTCCCGTCCCGCATAATTTTTACGGGACGGGACCGGGACGGGATTCACTTTTTTTTTTTTAAATCCCACCGGGATCGGGACGGGACCGGGACGGGATCGGGACGGGACCGGGATGGGACCGGGATTTGCGGGATTTGTGCCCACCCCTAATTTTAATAATCAATAAGCAACAATTCCAACCTCTCTCTCGTTTTGCAACTAATTCACATTTCCACTCAAACAATTAGCATATATATTATAAATTAGGAGCCTTGAACTCTAAATCAGGAACCTCAAACCGATTTGAACCCTAAATCAAGAACCCTAACCTAATTTCAACCAAAAGAGGAGCAAAATTAATTATAGAATAGGGTGTTTACCTTCTTGGGGAGACACGCTCGTACACCTGAGTAAGCATGCTCATATGGTCGAGGTATAAGCAACCTCACCTCGGCGGATCTAGGCATAAGCAGGAAGTCCCGATTCAAGCTTCGGCAACCCTAGCCAGAGAGAGGGAGAGAGGGAGAGAGAGGGAGAGAGAGGGAGGGAGGGAGGGAGGGAGGGAGGGAGGGAGGGAGAGAGAGAGAGAGAGCAATGAGCGAAGATGATAAGGCAAAGGCAAGGGACATCGAGATTAAGGTGAGACAAAGACTGGCATAGGAGACCAAAATTCGGAAGGAGGGAGGCACCGGCTCCCTGCTCTGTTTGAGCTCGAAGACGGCGAGGTGTGGGATTCGACAAGAAGTAGATGACCATGGAGCTTGGGTTGAGGAAGCAAGACCAATGAGGGCTGTCAATGGGGGACAATTGAGAGGGACCAACGAGAGAGATCGAATCGCTGGGTATGAAGGAGTTCGGCGATTTTGAGAAGATGAGAGGTTTGGGATAATGAAAAGGGAGAAAGCGATGAGCCAGTAGACTAAAAGGAATTTAGGTTTACACACTTTATTTTTTTTGAATTGCCGCTTCAAAATGTATCCCAAATTTTGGAATGAAAAAATCCCCTTAATTTCATGGCATTTAAAAAACGCCGTAGAATTAACGGCACTTTCAAAACGCCATAAAATATAGTTGTAATATTTACATCCTAATAACATGGCGTTTTGCAAACGTCATAAATTTTACGGCGTTTGCAAAACGCCATAAATAAATTGTATTCTTAAAATTTATGTCGTTTTTATATATAAACGCTATAAAATGTATTTTTCATGACATTTAAAAAAAACGTCATCTTTTAAACGTCATTAATAACCATGTATGTAGTAGTGGGAGAAACCTATTGTCTGAGTCTGTATTTGATGATATGGATTTCAAAATCAATATATATAGGGGATGTAAGAATGTCTCCAGAGATGGAGTCATTCTTATAAAGACCATCAAGAAGGGAGGTCTATATCATGTGATAGGATCTCTTGAATTGAATGTGTCTACCGACTACCCATATGGTTGAGGATGAAAATCTTATTCATACAAATATGTGGCATGATAGGTCAGGGCATATAGGAAACACTGGCATGATGCATTTGTTTATGAATGGCATGTTAAATTTTAAACCATGCAATCTAGAATTCTGTGAAAACTGCATTTTTGGTAGAAAACCAAGCATCCCGTTAACAATTCTACCTACACTAATTCCAAGCCCCTTGATTATGTGCACTTTGACTTATAGGGGCCTGCACAGATAAAGACAATAGGGGGAAGAAAGTATTTTCTTTGCCTTATTGATCACTATTCTAGAAAAGTATGGGTATATTTGTTAAGATCCAACGATGAGACTTTTGACAGCTTTAACACTTGGAATGTTATGGTTGAGAGTCAGCCTAATTTCAAACTAAAAGTTCTAAGAACTAATAATGGTTTAGAATTTTTCGAAAAAACCTTTACTGAATTTGGCCAAATGAAGGGGATAAAGAGACATCTCAATGTCCCTGGCCCCCTTCAGCAGAATGGCATTGCTGAGAGGATGAACAGAACCTTGCTTGAGAAAGCAAGGTGTATGCTCATTGGTGCTGACCTTAAAAGTTCCTTATGGTGTGAAGCAATCACAATTGCTGCCTATCTAATCAATAGGACCCCATCATCTATTGTAGACTTCAAAACTCCACAAGAGATGTTGTCAGGAAAGAATCCTGACATTATACACATGAGACCATTTGGTTGCATTGCATATTCCCATGTATCACAGGGAAAGCTGCAACCTAGAGCTCAAAAGTGTGTAATGCTAGGCTATCTTGAGGAAACTAAAGGATACAAGTTACTTGTTATGCAACTTGGAGCTTATAAATGTATAACTTCTAGAAATGTAACTTTTAATGAAAATGAATTTCATTTCAAGAAGAAACTGACACTTGAGACTGAGAATGCAGTACCCCTAAAGATCCTCTCCGTGTTGTAGGACTCTATGATCCAAATGAACATGAAGACCCTGAGGATGATGAATTTAACATTGGAACTCCACAAGGTTCAAACAATGGAAACTCATCCCCTGAGATTCAACCTCTAGAGGTGGAGATGTCAAACTCTCCTCAAAACCGTGAGCCTGAAGGCTATGGCTCACAAGGTAGTACCTCTACTCATTCCCACCAATCTGATGAAAGAGTAAGTGAGAATACTTCATCCCTTTCGAGCTCTCTTCAATCCTCTTCTACTGATACTTCTGCTTCTGATCATGTCCCTTTGCTTGATTTGAATACTACGGGAAATGTTGTGCCCGACTTGTCTAATTATCAACTTACTCTAGACAAAGAACCTAGAGTTAGAATCCCTAACAAAAGGTTCACCTCTAAAATTGTTGAATTGGCTTTTCTAGCTGATGAAACTGTCAAACATCTTACACCTGAAAATTATGAACAAGCTATGAAAAGTTCCTGAGCTAATGAGTGGTTGAAAGCTATACATGAAGAGTTTCAGTCTATGTATGCTAACAAGACTTGGCTTTTAGTTCCCAAACCTAATAAAGCTAAGGTTATTGAGTGCAAATGGGTTTATAAACTAAAAGATATTATTACTCCTATTGATCCACCAAAGTATAAAGCGAGGCTTGTAGCTAAGGGCTTTAGGCAAAAGGAGGGGATAGACTATAAGGATATTTTTTCACATGTTGTTAAGTATACGACTCTAAGACTCATCATTGCTATTACTACTATCAATGACTGGGAACTTGAACAAATGGATGTTAAGACATCTTTCTTACATGGTGACCTAAAAGAAACTATTTACATGCAACAACCTAAAGGGTTCATAGATAAGAGAAGAACTGATTATGTTTGTCTGCTTAAAAAATCTATCTATGGTCTGAAACAGTTCCCTAGGCAGTGGAACTTAAAATTCAATGCATGTATGAGATCTTTAGGTTTCACCAAATAAAAATATGATACCTGCCTTTACTTTAAGCATGCTGGTTCTAAAAATATCTTCTATGTTTTGCTTTATGTTGATGACATCCTTTTGATCAGTAATAGCAAAGTTATCATAGTTGGTGCTAACTTGAAATTGCATTTTGATATGAAGGATTTGGGTTCAGCTAAAAAGATTCTAGGGATTAATATCATTAGAAACAGATCTGATAGGGTAATGTGGCTGACTTAGGGTGATTATTTGATTAAAGTATTGGATAGATTCTGCATGAACAACTCTAAGCCTACACCTATCCCTTTAGAAGGGCACCTAGAGTTATACAGAGATCCTAATCCGAAAACTGTTGAAGAGTCTAACAAATTGGAAAACATTTCTTATGATGTTGATGCTGGTTCTATAATGTATGCTATGTTATGCACTAGGCCAGATCTTACTTTTGTTGTGAGTGCTCTTAACAGATTTATGACCGATCCTAGAGAAAAACATTGGATTGCAATGAAATATTTGTTGAACACACATCTAGAAATGAACTCCATGGATTTGTTGATTCTGATTATGTTGGTAATAGGGATAACAGAAAATCTACTTCTTCTTTTTTCTTTACTTGGGCTGGAAACTGTATATCTTGGAAGTCTCAATTGCAATCTATTGTTGCTTTATCTACCACTGAAGCTTAATATATTGTTGCAACTGAGGCTGCTAAAGAAGCTATTTGGTTGAAAGGAATTTTGAAGGAAATAGAAAGAAAGTCTTATATCCCTGATGTATTTTCTGATAATCAAAGTGCCATATATTTATGCAAGGATCCAATGTATCATGAGAGAACCAAGCAGATTGATGTTAGATTCCACTTCATTAGAGATGAGATTGAAAAAGAAAATATCTCTGTTGATAAGATCTTAGGAGATTTGAACCCTGCAGATTTTGGTACCAAGATCGTGCCTGCTAACAAATTCTATTTCTACAGGAATTTTCTAAAGACGGGAGAGGAAGGTTCTTGGAAGAAGACCACTCAACTGGAAGGACAAAGAAGATGATACAAACTCAGAATTAGGAGGGCATTTGTTATATAATGTAATCGTAAGTTTGTCTTTTTATTTTATAGATCTAGGATGACAAGTATTTTGGATGTAAAGGACCTGAAGATACACTACACGGGCTAGCTAGGTCCATATGTATGGTCTCGAGCCTTTGGACACACCTAAGGGACCCCAAGACCTTCTTGGTTCAGACTCTAGGTGCACCAAGGCTCTTGAAGACTAACATATTGTATGTGTGTGTGTGGCCTATACCCAGTGTTACAGGTTCTAAGGGTTTCTGGATTATGGTTTGGCCCATTACTCGGATGACATTCTCTTGTGAATGGAATCCGAGCCCATGGTTTGTCTCCTTTCATTTGAATCCCTTTTGGAGACATAACCCTAAGTAGCCACACCCTCCCCTATATATATCCTCATGTTCACAAGATGGAGCGAAGAGAGAGAGAGAGAGGCTCTGGCGGCACAAACTCTAAACCTAGAGTTAGAAAGAGCGAGAAGAGGAAGGAAGAGTCTTGCTCATCCATGGAGGGCTTGATTCCTGTCACTTGGAGTCTGCAACTTCCTCATATGGATTGAAGACCTGTGAAAGGGGGCTCTTACCCTTTCAAATCTCTGAACCCTTATCTCTTTCGTCTCTCTATGTTTTGCTTGCTAGCTCGTTAGGTGTTTCTCGTCTGATATCCAAAACTTGTAACCAAATCTTGTATCTTTGTTCGAGTTAGTGGTATTCTCGGAATTGGGTCTCCGCTCTTGAGGTCTCGCGGAGTAGGGAAACCACACCACGTTAACAAATTCTCGTGTTCTTTAGATTTACAGTGGTTTATCTTGATTAGAACTCGAATTGATAGTTGACACGTTAAGGGTTTTACACTTATTCCTTGAGCGGCAGCTGCAACAGCTTCATCCCTACCTCCATCAACGTCCAGCGCCACACCAGAGCCACCCAGGACCGCCCAAGAACCATCAGAGCCGCCACCGAGCCACCAGAGCTCCACTTCCTCCGTTCGAGCTCGATTAGCTTCCGATAAGCCGTTCTCCTTCGTTTTCGATCGGAATCGTCCTCAAACTTCACCATCACACTCACCCATGTTCGAGGCAAGTCCGACAAGCCATCGCGAGCCTTCGACGACGCCAAGAACTCCAATCGAGAGCTCCGAAGTGGTGAAATCACCTTGGTGAGCTTCGTTCCTTTCATTCCGTTAGCTATTTCAATTCATTCCGTTCTTCGGGGTCGGGAAGGGATGTGTGAGCTGAGAGTGGAGAGCATGGGCTAGCTCGAGAGCTTCGACGAGCTTGAGAACGGGAGATCGGTCGTGAGCAGGGAGCGACACAAGCGCGAGGGAGCGGGCGAGCTCTTGTCCGGAAAGGCGGTAGGTGATCGGATTTGGGCGGGGAAAGCCAAGGAAGCCATGGGGAGGTGTGCTGGAGTCCGAGGCGCAGGTGAGAAGGTGGAGGAAGCTGGAAACGCTGGTGTCGATCCTTGCAGGCGGGAGCGATTTGATTTAAATCGGGAGCCAGGCGGGAGCAGACTTAATCAGAGGAAGGAGATGATTGTGGTCCCTACTTCCTTTGCCAATTTATATTATTTTATTTAACATTTAACCGGTTAGGAGTTTGGAAATTTGCTAAGTTCGGTTCGGTTGGATTTAAATGGGTTTGGTTCGGTTTTGGATTTTATAAAAATTAGGGTGGTTTTGGTAATTTAAATATTAAATAAAAATAGTTGGGGAATTTTAAAGGATTTGGAAATGGTTTATGAAAGTATTTACTTATTTAATGGTATTTAAAATAGAATATAATGTTAATGGGGGTTCAAAATATATTATTTTGGACTCAAAGATTTAGAAAGAATTTGGCAAATAATTTCAAGGTTGGAAAATAATTTAATAAATAAATTGATGATTGAAATAAGAAAAAAAACAAAATAAACTTTAAACAAAGTGATGCAAAACAATTTAGAGAAGAACGCCCTACCTACAACCATCCACTTTATTTGGTTGAATTGGTATTGTAACTTTCTCTTGTCTTTTTATGGTTTCCTATGAATGACCTTGTCCCGACCTAATATAGTTACTAGTCAAACCAGTCCTAGAAATCCTTATCAATTGAACAGACCCCAAAGAGGGATTTAACCCAATCGATAGCTTTAAATTCAGAGATTAACCAAGGTATTTGCAGTCACTAAAGAGGGATTTAACAACACATTCAACTTCCTACCCATCTAATTAGTTCAACCAGCCCTAATGGAATAAGTTTGCTACTTGGGTTAAGGTTCGCAACCAGGAATCTACAGAACTCTAGCAATTGAATTGACTCTACCAAGTTGATCAGGCTAGATAGAACAAAACAATCAAACATTCAAGCACAAAGAAGTTAAAACATTCAATATAGGAAATAAGGAACAAGATTCAGAAACTCAACTCAATCCAAACAAAGCTTCAAATTGCAAATAGAACAAAGAGAGTTAGTCGCCCATGGCGAACATCTCTCAAATCTCTAATTGTCTGATGAAAGTGGAAACTA
This sequence comes from Persicaria tinctoria, assembly GCA_037127255.1. Taxonomy (NCBI): domain Eukaryota; kingdom Viridiplantae; phylum Streptophyta; class Magnoliopsida; order Caryophyllales; family Polygonaceae; genus Persicaria; species Persicaria tinctoria. Next base: position 24,834,923 of record JBANSL010000005.1, read on the forward strand.
ATGAATGTTAGATCGATAGAACTAGGGCTAATCCCCTCTTAAGTAATGCCAAATTCGGCCAAAACACATTAGATAAAATAGGGTTTTGGATAAAAACTATCGTTGAACTCTAAATGTGTCGCTGCTGGAACATGTCGTTGCATCGGTCTTTTACCAAAAATTCACTTTGAATCAGCTCTTGATGTTAACATTAAAGTTGTTGGTATCTACAAGAGGTTTCCCACGCATGTTCATAATAGTCGATCGAACAAACAAGGCCTCCATAAAATGCAAAAGAAGTTCAGCATATCTGGCGACAACTTATGCAAACTTGTTTTTCGTTTAGACGCGCTTCTTCTCCTCATGACCTCTTTAGATCTTCATTTAAGCTTCTTCGATCAACTAGACTTCCTCATCTAATGCATCATCAACCCATTTCTCCTTCTCGAATCCACAATTACCTGAAATAATCAATCAAAACATGTAGATTCTGAGTCCACCAACATAGAGAGCAAATATGCAAATTGTACTTAAACCATGCATGATATGCATCTTAACTAAGCTAAATGCAACCTATTATGCCTACCTAAATGCATGCTATCAAACTCCCCCACACTTAAGCTTTTGTTTGTCCTCAAGCAATGAAAAATAAATATAGAATTAATCATCCCACAAATAAGATCTTCATGTTATAGTTTTAGAAATGCAACATCAAGCAATAGGGGCCATGAATAACAGAACAAATATCCTAGCAACTATATGAGCGATCAAATAGTAAAGGCAAATTTAATCTAACCTCACCGGGATAATGTTTTCACTCAAGCTCTCTTGTGTTTAGGATTTAAAGTCCAACTCTCAACTCAATCCAAAATGCTCTATACACCGTGAAAGTCATCACTTGCAAACAACATCATGAGGACTTTTATAGGGTTGTAATGGGGCTTTGGTAGGAATATAAGGCATGAGAAATATTTAGGGTTGTGGTGTTAAAAATCCGGGAAAAAGGAACGTACAACCAATCAGAACAACACCAAAACTTCCATACTTCGCAAACTATTCCATTAACATAAACATCAATATAAATCAATAAGCACTCTTCGATTTCAATAACCATACCACTCATGCAATTTTTCCATTTGGATGATGACTTTTTTCTTTTCTTCTATGCTTACTTTTACCCCTAGGTGAATTTTATCCTCCCTAGGTCCAAGCTTCCTTACTTTTACCCCTAAGTGAATTTTATCCTCTTTAGGTCCCAGACTTGCTAGACTTTTACTCCTAAGTGAATTTATCCTCCTTAAGCTCCTAGTAATAAGTCATCTCTATTATGCAACAAGGGTTACCTTATTTCGGCTATGCCTCTCGCAATGCACAACCATGCATACATCATTTCAACTCAAAGCAACTCCAATATAAATATTTTTCACCAATTCTCCTCCTAATTCCCGGATAGGGTCAGACTAATCATTGGCTATGATATATTTTTGCGGAGCTATAGAAAAAAGGCTTTACGGCTCAGCTGGGCTTCAAGCAAAGGACAATGCAAAGGGTAGATAAGGTATATTACGGCTAATGAAAACATGCCTCAATCATTTGAAATTCACAAGCAACAAATATGTGCAATACGGTATTGAAATAAGAAGCATATGGAGAGTATAATCACACAATAAAAGCAAAATGGAAAAATATGTAAAGTCCCTATAAAGCCAAAACAAACTCACAAGGGTTATATTTTTGCTAGATTTCAATTAAACCTAGATCAACTATGAACCATACTTACTAAATTATATTCTCAAATCATGCTCCAAAAATCATTTTCAACCAATTCAATCAAATCATGGGATTTATGCAATAAGATCATAAAAATAAATTAGAGGACAAACTAAACCAAGATGGGTATCTTTAATAACACCTAAATGCAATGCATGATATTTTTGTGATTTTTTTTCAAATGTGATATATGAGTAAAAATAAATATAAAGACATAAATAAACATGATATGCAAAATCTATCTATATGCAATGCAATCCCCCCCCCCCCCCCCCCCGCACTTAAACCTTTCATTGTCCTCAATGAAACATAAAAGACAACAAAAACATAAAAACATAGAGGAAGCGATGAATGAAATACTCACAATGTGGTGTACGAATAGGCTCATGAACGAACACCAACCCAATGGTTCGACTGGGCCTTGCGGAGGCCGCGACCTCAGCTGATTCCGGCGTCTTTTCCTGAAAAGTTAGTCTATCCAAAAACTCAAAGCAACTATCTAATGCCTAATGAGAAACCTAATTTATTGAAAAAAAAACTAGCTAACTAGGAATTGAAGTAACTAAATTAAAAAACTTACCTCGGGTTGCCTCCTGAGAAGAGCCTTGGTTTTATGTCATTGGCTTGACTTTATTCTCAATCTCAAGATCTTACCTATCAGACATCGACAAGGCCCTCAGTAGACTATCATATTACTGTGCACACATCTTACAAAGAACATCACAGCACACTAAATTGAAATCATAAAATATGGAATTCAAAAACCCTTTTAATCTATCAAAGAGTCTAGCATGACTCCCTGCTGAAAGAATATAATACCACTGTTGTTGCAGGAGGATGGTCAAGTATGAAATAAATATGAAATATAGTTCAGATTGACTTCCCTGTCTCAGCAAATAAATACAAGACTTCCTCCCGTTGTAGTAAGAGAAAAGTCAGGATCGAATCCACGAGGAAGCACGTCAGCAGTTCTTAGGTAGCTGTAGATTCTCACGGAAGCAGCAGAAAGACAGAAACACAGAAACAAGGAAAGAAACAAATAAACCCGGCAAGGGCAACTAAAATAAAAGCAAGAACAAATACACTAAAGACAGAAAGTAACTCGAGGACACAGAAGCTACTCAATCTCGAGTAGCTGTCCTCTAGATCGACTAAGGTAAGTCGACTGCAACAACTCAGAAACAGAAAACAAAGCAACTCGACAAAACAAGCCAACTCGACCTCGACAAGAGGTCCTCGATCTCGACGAAGAAAAGTAAAAGACAGAAACTGTAAATCGACAAAAACAGCAGAAAACTAACTCGACCTAGACAACCCCTCCTCGACCTCGACAAGAACAGTACTCGAGATCGACAAACAGTGGTCTATGTCGACTAGGAACAGAAAATATAAAATCGCAGATTTTCGACAGAATTCAGAATTTTAACAGAAATTAACTCAATATATAAAAAGACCTCCAAGGCCAGGGTTTCAACACCACAACGATAACCATGCAAAACAACACATAAAGGCATAAAAGATCATGCTTTCCATCAAATAACTCTCGTCATTAACAAATAGGCATATAGAGGCTCTCGCATAAACCCTAATTGTTACTAACCCTTTTTCACATAATTAATCCAAGTTGCATTAAGATCACTTTCGCTTCAATAACACAAACAAGGAACACCTTCAACTCTCGCAAAAGAATCATGCTCATAGGGATAGAAGATGAATCACACAAAAAGATCTGACCTTTATCGCATCGCCTCACATAGCCACCGTCGGGCTCACCCCAACCCCAGAAGTGGGTGGACTACTCACGCCTCATCGCAATTGCAGACATTGATTGATGAAAAGAACTAACTTGCATTAAAACTAAATTCGAAGCCTTTACAATCTTGGCAATCAACTTTCGCTGTAAGCCAAAACCCTAAAAACCTTAAACTCCTAAACTGTATCTCTGAATGGAACTAACTAACTGTCTCTGAAATTGAATCTGAACTGAATTTGTTCTGGAATGAATAAAACTGAGCCCCTAGGGCCTTATTTATAGCCTTCATTCCCTAGCTAATCTAGGAAAGAAGATATCTATCTATATCTAGAATGCTTAAAAGATAAATAAATGACATAATGGAAATAAATCCATAAGGAATAGATAAAACTAAATAGGGAAATATGTCCTCATGTTGATAGATCGCCTTCCATAGATAGAACTTGATAGATCGGGATAGAATCTTCCGCCTTTGCGACTAAGGAACTCCAACTCTACTCGGACAGGGCTACGTCGAGAAGATTCTGGAACACGGTCTAGTCGACCTCGACAAGGTCTCGTCGACCTCGAGTAGGGTGGCTCGGACTGGGTTCACTGGCGCTCGTCGACCTCGAGTTGGCCTCGTCGACCTCGACAAGGGTGGCTCCGTCGACTAGCCCTCCTCGAGTGTGTGTGCTCGACTGGCTCGGACATGTCTCAAGGTCTTCGTCGATCTCGACAAGAGTTCGTCGAGATCGAGTTGGGTCTTCTTCCGCTTCCGCGAGCTGGCTCTTTCGCTGGCAGCGAGTGACTTGGTCCGCGGCAGCGAGTCCTCCTTTCCGCGGCAGCGAGTGGTGTCGCTGGCAGCGAGTCCTCCTGGTCGTCCTCGACTTCGTCCTCGGCCAGCTCTCCTGATCAAGCCTCGTCGACCAAGACTTGGTCAGCCAAGTCTTGTCTATGTCGAGTGGGGCTACTCGAGATCGAGTTGACCTGACTCTCAGCCTGGTTCCGCTGCTTTGACCTTGGATTTCTGTAATAGTTTTCCGAGCTTTTCCGACCTTCTGTAGAATTGCTGTAAATGCCTCGATTTCTGCGATTTAAACAGAAACTGGTGTAGATTCCATAATTTGACAAATAAACATAAACTACATAGATTCTGTACTAATTTAGCCCAAATGAATGAAATGTATACAGAAATCGATATAAAAGTTACTGTAAAACATGGCAGATTCCGCTCACAACAAACACCCCATACTTAAGCTTGCTTGTCCTCAAGCAATACTTTTATTTGTCATTCAGGGGAAGTAATTAAAACTCTCAACATCTTAGATTCATTTTCATATAACCCTGCAATCAATTACCATCCTCGAAAAGGTACTAGTGTCTCAAATCCATGCATGTGCAAATATATCAAAGCAACATCTACTCACAAAAGGAGGGTTATGCACAAATAATTTTTATGTGACAAAGCATTGATAATCAAGAAGACTTTAATTTAAGCTCATGAAGGAGTAGATTGGTAAAAGGCTAAAAGGTGGGCAATTTCTGGCAATGTGGTGTGTTTGATCCGGGGAAATGGATCACTTTCGAATTTTGAGTTTCATTCCACATTCTTTCTTTCTTTGATTCATCACCTTTCATATTGCTTTTTTCAATAATAATGCTTTTACCTCTCTGACCTTAGCACTGCCTTCTCGCGAGTCGCAAACATGGGTGTCATGAATGGCCCCGGATACTTAGTGCTTTGGACTCCTCATAGTGTGTCCCATCTCTCCAAACTATTATCTCAGAGAGCAGGGTCAATCTACCTTTATCTCCTGAGGTGATTGGATTTTCTTTCACTCATTAAATTTTCCATATATTTCAAATAATTTCCTTCCAAACTCCAAATATGATAACAACACAACAACCATATAACATCTCCATAATGTAACATCATTCTCAACATAATCCCCGGATAAGGTAAAGAATGGCAAATATTTAGATCATGTGGAGCAATATTTGAAATAAGGCATATTATGGCTTTTGTGATGCATAAGCATAGGTAAGGCTAGGAATTTAAACATATGAGCATTTATATGGAATTTAAAGTCCTCCATCATCTTATCATGCAATATGTCAAAAGCAACTTCAAATTTTACCTCCTTTCATGGTTTTCAAGAAATAATGCATTTCATTGTGACTTCCCTTAACTAGGCAATTTCATGCTATATCTCTAATGAATCCAATTTTGCATCGTCGAGTTCAATATAAGCTTCCATGACATTATTCAAAAATTTCAATGGGGGTCATTTTTTCAAATTTTGGAAAACATGCATATAAGCACATAAATCAATAATGCATTCCAAAATAGCCATGTAGCAATTCTAAGAAATGATGCACAAGTAATGTCAAATATGGCAATTATGCGTAATGTAAGCCCTTCCCCCACCCCATACTTAAACATTACAGTGTCCTCACTGTATAAAAAAAAAGAACAATGTAAAGGGTAAAGAAAGAAACTCACAAGACATGAGTGCAGAGCCGCAGAATTTCAAATGGAGCACCTCCTGGTCCGAGTATTAATGTAGCTTGGTTCTATCCATTGACCTGAAAAGTAGAAGACATATACCCATAATAGAAACAATAAAAACCAAAGAAATGTTCAAAACCAAAAACAAAAAATAAAGTTTAAATGTCCTAAAAAGTCTATGTACATGCTCTAGATTTTATAGTCGCTAGGCCGACTTTCCATTAATGCTCAAGGTGGCATCTGCAGGGCCCATGTAGCTTGGGCCTCAAATAGGACTCCATTCTTGTCCATCAGCTGTAATCCTCCAGAATGGATCTTGTTCACCATGAACGGTCCCATCCGCTTCTTGTTGAATTTGTTAGGAAACCAATGATCCTTTGATTTAGAGACATAGAGCTTGTCTCCAACTTCATACTCCTTAGGCTCATCATTGGAAATCCTGCACAATCGCACATACCAAGGCAAACCTCTCCCATGTATAGATAAATCTTTAATGGAAATAGGAGAAGAAAGATCCATACCTTGGCTCACCTTCGCAGAAACGGAATCGGGGACCACGGTGTTTGGTCGATCTCGACTAGGGCTAGTCGAGATCGACGAGGCTGCTGGATCTGGTGGTGGTCTGGTCGAAGAGACAGAAGTCGATGAAGAAGGCGGATCGTCGACCTCGAGTAGGCTACTCGACATCGACAAGGACTCTGCTCCCGGTGGCTTGCTCCTCGAGAAAACAGGGTTTGGTGGTGCCGACTGGTGGTCGATCTCGACTAGGGTGGTCGAGGTCGACGAGGGTTTCCCTCCTGGTTGCTGCGGCGTCGAGGAAGCAGGGACTGGTGGCTCCGAGTTGTGGTCGACCTCGACAAGTTTTGTTGAGATCGACGAGGCTGGTCCTGGCTCTGCTGGTGTGCTCGAGGAAAGCCGAGTCGACTTAGGGTTCTGGTGGTCGATCTCGACGAGCCTCCTCGAGGTCGAGTAGGGCTGTTCCTCTGGTCTGCTACCCGACGAAGCCGGCTCTGGTGGAGTCTCCTTGGTCTGGTCGAGATCGACTAGGGTTCTACTCGATGTCGAGGAGCCCTGGTCGATCTTGACCCCATACTTAGCTCCTGTCAAGGCATCCGAAAAATAATGAATCCACAAGGACTTACCTTGGTCTGTGTCGATGGGATTCTCCGTGTTTTCCTTGAGGGTTGCCATGATCTCCTCCACCTGGGCCTCCATGTCCCTTTTTTCTATCTCCTCAGGGGTCATATTTCTGACCTTGGGTTCCCCGCAGGTGATGTAGCCAGCTGAGATAGATTTGACCTCTTTCATTGGACCTGTATGCCTTTCAGTTTTATTAAAGGAATACTCAATTACCTCATCGCTGATGTTGAAGGTGAGCACTCCTTTCCTTACGCTTATGTTGGCATCCACCGTTGCCAAGAATGGTCTCCCTAGAATAATTGGACAAGCAGGATCTTCTTGCATATCAACAATTAAGAAATCAGCAGGAACGAAGAATTTACCTACTTGTACTGGGACATTTTCCACCATGCCTGTTGGAATGACCACCGTGTTGTTGGCCATGTAAAGTCTAGCATCCACAGGCTCCAGGGCACCTATCTTAATCTTGGACCAAATCGTTAAAGGCATAATACTAACACTGGCTCCAAGATCACATAGGGCATTAATTTTGTAAGGACCAAATCCAATAGTTATAGCAAACTTACCTGGATCCGGCCTCTTCTCCAATATGTCCAGATGGCTGCACTCCTCGGTGATTTCTGCCATCGGTCGCTTTTTGCTCAGAATCTCCTTCAGGAACTTGACGTAGGACGGCATTTCATTGAGAGCTTCTGTGAAGGGGATGGTGATGTTCAGCTTCTGAAGCATCTTGATGAAGCGCTGAAACTTTTTCTCTGCTGGGTCCTTTAGAGATTTTGTTGGGAAAGACAGCTTCTTTTTCTGAGTCGGAGCCAGAACAGATGTCGGAGGTGCTGCAGATTTCTCGACCAGGGGCTCCTCGATGTCGACTAGAGTCTTGTCGAGATCGACTGGATTGGGTGCAGTCGAGTCGCTGTTCGGCGCAGACGAAGATTCTGGCAATTTCTCCTCGAGGTCGATGAGAGTCTTGTCGAGGTCGAGTACGGCCTTGTCGAGATCGACTACGGCCTTGTCGAGGTCGACTTGCTGTTCTTCGTCGTTCTGCTGCTTTCCAACCTCTGGCTCTTGCAGTTGATGGCCGCTTCTGAGTTTTACAGCAGCGACGTGGCCAGTTTTTCCCTTAGGATTTGGTTCTGAAGATCCAGGGAGTGCGCCTGACTGTCTGGGGATTCCCGTGGCTAGCTGACCAATCTGTGTATCAACTGTTTTCCGCCATATATCCATTTCCCCAAGCCTAGAGTTGACACCTTGCATCTGAGTATAGACGGAGTTGAAGGACTGCCTAGTTTCTGAGTGGTTCCTCCGTATTTCCTCCAGGACCAGCTGTATATCATCCTTTTTCTGGTCCCTTTCTGGATGTCCTGGAGCTCTGTAGGGCGGGGGATTCCTAGGGACACCTTGGTTCCACTGTGGTTGCTGAAACCTTTGGTCCCCCATGTAGCGATTTGGACCCCCTGCGTAAGCTGCATCCTCATGGTGCTCTGCCATCCTGACTTGTTCTGTGTGTGGGCACTCAGGAGTGGTGTGCCTTTGCGATCCGCATTCAATACAAGGCTGGTTGACAGAGAGATATTTGACTTGCTTGATGAGCTTCCTATTCTGATCTCTGTAGTATTGCTCCCTGACATCTAGATCAATCTCCTTTGATGGCTCATACAGTGGCATGGATGGTGCTGGCCTGGCGTATGGGTTCTCTTCATAAGTTGCAGTAGACCCATACTTTTTGTCGTAAGTAGTGAGCTTCTCCAGCACTCCCCACGCGTCACTTGGCGGCATTGTCAGATACTCGTAGCGAGTATAATTGTTGATTCTGTCCTTAGTGACTTGATCAAGAGAGTTGAAGAAGATCTCCTGAATGATGTAGGGTGGTTGTCCATGAGTAGGGCAAGATCGCAGAAGTTCCTTGTAGCGTTCCCATGGCTTTGCCAGCGGTTCCCCTTTCTGCTGTTTAAAGGCGGTGATTTTCTGGCGCAGATGTGCTGTTTTGGCAGGTGGGAAGAATTTGTTCAGAAACTCTTGCTCTACTTGGGCCCAGGTTGTGAGTGATTTTGCTTTCAGCTCTTCAAGCCATTTCAGTGCAGGTCCAGCGAGCGACCAACGGAAAGATTTCATCTTGACATATTCCAGAGTTGTACCTTCTGCAAGAGTACGGCACATATCATGAAAGGTAGTAATATGTTCAAGAGGACACTCATTAAATCTGCCGTAAAAGGCATTATTTTTAAGCTCTATAAGAAATTGAGTGCGAATTTCAAAAGAGTTTTCAGGGATTAGAATCGCCGATTCAGGCACGACGAGAGTTGGGTGCATGTAGTCCTCTACCGTGGTTGGATACTGGGCAAGCTCAGCCTGTGCTTGTTCCCTTGCTGCTCTCTCAGCGGCGATAGCAGCATCTTTAGCGTTGATAGCGGCATCCCTTGCGGCTAGTTCCCTGGTAAGCCTAGCGATCAACTGTTCCTGTGTCTCTGCAGCCGCCATGATCCTTTTGAGTTTGGAGTGGATGTGTAGGTAGCGCTCCGGTTCGTCTAAGCTGTCAAACTCAGGTGTTTGACCAGAACGGCGCATACACCTGCAAACTAACTCAAAGAAACAGTGAGAACTGACTACCTAAGGCGCGATTGATTGCTTCCCCGGCAACGGCGCCAATTTGTTGACTAGGCAGGAGTACGTCGAGTATGAAATAAATATGAAATATAGTTCAGATTGACTTCCCTGTCTCAGCAAATAAATACAAGACTTCCTCCCGTTGTAGTAAGAGAAAAGTCAGGATCGAATCCACGAGGAAGCACGTCAGCAGTTCTTAGGTAGCTGTAGATTCTCACGGAAGCAGCAGAAAGACAGAAACACAGAAACAAGGAAAGAAACAAATAAACCCGGCAGGGCAACTAAAATAAAAGCAAGAACAAATACACTAAAGACAGAAAGTAACTCGAGGACACAGAAGCTACTCGATCTCGAGTAGCTGTCCTCTAGATCGACTAAGGTAAGTCGACTGCAACAACTCAGAAACAGAAAACAAAGCAACTCGACAAAACAAGCCAACTCGACCTCGACAAGAGGTCCTCGATCTCGACGAAGAAAAGTAAAAGACAGAAACTGTAAATCGACAAAAATAGCAGAAAACTAACTCGACCTAGACAACCCCTCCTCGACCTCGACAAGAACAGTACTCGAGATCGACAAACAGTGGTCTATGTCGACTAGGAACAGAAAATATAAAATCGCAGATTTTCGACAGAATTCAGAATTTTAACAGAAATTAACTCAATATATAAAAAGACCTCCAAGGCCAGGGTTTCAACACCACAACGATAACCATGCAAAACAACACATAAAGGCATAAAAGATCATGCTTTCCATCAAATAACTCTCGTCATTAACAAATAGGCATATAGAGGCTCTCGCATAAACCCTAATTGTTACTAACCCTTTTTCACATAATTAATCCAAGTTGCATTAAGATCACTTTCGCTTCAATAACACAAACAAGGAACACCTTCAACTCTCGCAAAAGAATCATGCTCATAGGGATAGAAGATGAATCACACAAAAAGATCTGACCTTTATCGCATCGCCTCACATAGCCACCGTCGGGCTCACCCCAACCCCAGAAGTGGGTGGACTACTCACGCCTCATCGCAATTGCAGACATTGATTGATGAAAAGAACTAACTTGCATTAAAACTAAATTCGAAGCCTTTACAATCTTGGCAATCAACTTTCGCTGTAAGCCAAAACCCTAAAAACCTTAAACTCCTAAACTGTATCTCTGAATGGAACTAACTAACTGTCTCTGAAATTGAATCTGAACTGAATTTGTTCTGGAATGAATAAAACTGAGCCCCTAGGGCCTTATTTATAGCCTTCATTCCCTAGCTAATCTAGGAAAGAAGATATCTATCTATATCTAGAATGCTTAAAAGATAAATAAATGACATAATGGAAATAAATCCATAAGGAATAGATAAAACTAAATAGGGAAATATGTCCTCATGTTGATAGATCGCCTTCCATAGATAGAACTTGATAGATCGGGATAGAATCTTCCGCCTTTCCGACTAAGGAACTCCAACTCTACTCGGACAGGGCTACGTCGAGAAGATTCTGGAACGCGGTCTAGTCGACCTCGACAAGGTCTCGTCAACCTCGAGTAGGGTGGCTCGGACTGGGTTCACTGGCGCTCGTCGACCTCGAGTTGGCCTCGTCGACCTCGACAAGGGTGGCTCCGTCGACTAGCCCTCCTCGAGTGTGTGTGCTCGACTGGCTCGGACATGCTCGGACATGTCTCAAGGTCTTCGTAGATCTCGACAAGAGTTCATCGAGATCGAGTTGGGTCTTCTTCCGCTTCCGCGAGCTGGCTCTTCCGCTGGCAGCGAGTGACTTGGTCCGCGGCAGCGAGTCCTCCTTTCCGCGGCAGCGAGTGGTGTCGCTGGCAGCGAGTCCTCCTGGTCGTCCTCGGCTTCGTCCTCGGCCAGCTCTCCTGATCAGGCCTTGTCGACCAAGACTTGGTCGGCCAAGTCTTGTCTATGTCGAGTGGGGCTACTCGAGATCGAGTTGACCTGACTCTCAGCCTAGTTCCGCTGCTTTGACCTTGGATTTCTGTAATAGTTTTCCGAGCTTTTCCGACCTTTTGTAGAATTGCTGTAAATGCCTCGATTTCTGCGATTTAAACAGAAACTGGTGTAGATTCCATAATTTGACAAATAAACATAAACTACATAGATTCTGTACTAATTTAGCCCAAATGAATGAAATGTATACAGAAATCGATATAAAAGTTATTGTAAAACATGGCAGATTCCGCTCACAACAACCACCAACACAGTTCCATTGGTGGCTTCTCAAAATAGCATTCAAAAGGATCAACATAATCACCATTACCTTCCAAATTGCAAAAGTTTACCTTTATTACCTCTTGAGCCTCTGCAGATGGCTCTAGACCTGTTTCGTTAACAGGCGAGCTCATAATGGATGCGTCAGATGGAGCAGGAAATATATCATACGTAACCTCATGCGTCAACTCATGAGATTCCAAGTCAGGAACCACTAGATCCTCTCCTCCATCATCTAAGAAACTATCGTTCTCTGCAACCAATTCCTCCTCATTCGGCATGTCATTGTCATGTTGAAACCACATAGGAGAGAATGAACTAAGCATAATGATTTCGATAGGATCTTCCATTCTTGCATCCTTTAACGCCTCAAGGGGTGGTAGGATGGGTTTCTCAAAATCAAGAGAAGAGGACAGCGGGAGTTCGTCGGCCGCTGCATGAAGGTGGCGGCCACCGCTTTGCACAGGGTGCTTCACTCTTAGCTTTTTCAGCACTTGTCTTGATTTCCTCTTTCGAGCTTGCTTCTTTTTCACCTTTTACACTCAAAATTTGAATGAGTTGGCTTATCTGATTCTCCAATTTCCCAAGTCGACTCATTTTTTCTTCCTCCAACTGCTGCAACACTTGTGTGACAGTTCGGATTGATACTTCCCGCTCAACCTGGCAACTCATGTTGCAGAAAAAATCTCAAATCTCAATAAGTCCCATATCCAATAGGCCTCTATTACTCATGGACCTAGCAAGACTCCGTGTTTCAGCATTCATCCCATCAAATATGCAAAGACACATCTCTCGCACACCATATTGATAACCCCATCAACCAAGGTCGTTAACATACTCATGCAATCTAGCGAAATATTGGTGAAAGATCTCACCTTAAAACTGCAACAATCTAAACATCTTAAAAAGTTAGTACCAAGGGCGTCATGAACCGTAAGATAGGTTCACAACGAGTTAGGTATATGCACAAAAATCAATAAATACACAAAACAAAGAAATAAACTTGATTCCTCGGCAACGACACCAAAATTTGATGGGAGAACGTCGTTGTGTCTCCTATCAAAAGTAAACTCAATCCTACAAACTAGTAGAGCAAGTAAGTAAGCGGTTGATCCCACAGAGAAGCAAGTATTTCTAAGCAATGTGTATTTACCAATTAGTTGAAAGGGGGGTTTTGATTATTGAAATAAGAAAGAAAACAAAATAAACTTTAAACAGAGTGATGCAAAACAATTCAGAGAAGATTGCCCTACCTACAACCATCCACTTTATTTGGTTGAATTGGTATTGTAACTTCATCTTGTCCTTTTATGGTTTCCTATGAATGCCCTTGTCCCGACCTAATATAGTTACTAGTTCAACCAGTCGTAGAAACCATTATCAACTGAACAATCCCCAAAGAGGGATTTAACCCAATCGATACCTTTAAATTCAGAGATTAACCAAGGTATTTGCAGTCCCTGAAGAAGGATTTAACAACATATTCAACTTCTTACCCATCCAATTAGTGCAAACAACCCTTAAGGGATAAGTTTGCTACTTGGGTTAAGGTTCGCAACCAGGAATCTACAGAACCCTAGAAATTGAATTGATTCTACCAAGTTGATCAGGCAAGATAGAACAAAACAATCAAACATTCAAGCACAAAGAAGTTGACACATTAAATATAGGAAATAAGGAACAAGATTCAGAAACACACAACTCAATCCAAACAAAGCTTCAAATTGCAAATAGAACGAAGAGAGTTTACTCACCCAAGACGAACATCTCTCAAATCTCTAATTGTCTTATGAAAGTGGAAACTAGTGAATGTTAGATCGATATAACTAGGGCTAATCCCCTCTTAAGTAATGTCAAATTCGGCCAAAAGACATTAGATAAAATAGGGTTTTGGATAAAAACTATCGTTGAACTCTAAATGCGTCGCTGCTAGAACATGTGGCGGCCGCAGCACTAATGTGGAGGCCGTTGCATCGGTCTTTTCCCGAAAATCCACTTTGAATCAGCTCTCGACAACAACATTAAAGTAGTTGCTCTCTGCAAGAGCTTTCCAATGCATGGTCATAATAGTCGATTGGAAAAAAAAGGCCTCCATAAATTGCAAAAGAATTTCAGCATATCTGGCGACAACTTATGCAGACTTGTTCTTCGTTTAGACTCGCTTCTTCTTCTTCTCATGACCTCTTTAGATCTTCATTTACGCTTCGTCGATCAACTAGACTTTTTCGTCTAATGCATCATCAACCCATTTCTCCTTCTCGGATCCACAGTTACCTGAAATAATCAATAAAAACATGGAGATTCCGACTCCACTAACATAGAGAGCAAATATGCAAATTGTACTTAAACCATGCATGATATGCATCTTAACTAAGCTAAATGAAACCTATTATACCTACCTAAATGCATGCTATCAATATGCATAAAAGAATGTCATGTAGTATCATGCTTAGAACTTGCACTTACGAATGAGCATTCTTATTTTGTATGTGTTTGATAAAGAACGACCGTTATCTGTGAGTCCTAGAGTCCTTGCTAGGGTCATAGGGCAGCCCAGCTTCATCGGGTGTTGTCCTCCTTGAGTCGTTTATATATCATGAAATACAAGATAAGCATGAGATACAATATGAATATATGATGATGAAATTGATATGTTATAGCATCGAACTGGCCAGTCTCCACCCTATTTGGAAGGGGGGGGGTGGTAGAAAAGGGATATACCACTTGGTATTCTTTGTTAAGGCCTTACTTAATATTATGCATATATGAGTTAGGAGCATGATGGTGTGGTTAAGATTTCAGTACTGCATTAAGGCATTCTTTATTTTAGGTATAGGCGTATTTTAGGTCCTCATCGCGGTCTTTAGGGCCCGCAGCGTCTCTTAGCCTGGCTTTGTGGTATAGTTTCAGGTTCCCGTTCCACTTATTGATTTTGTGCTGTTATGACGGGGTCCATTCGTATGGTGGAGAGCAATGTTCTAAAAAACGCTCGGCGGATGCTTGGCAGCAGGGTTCCGCTAAGCGCCAAGACGGTTTGGCAGCCTTATTAGCGGTTCTTGGCGGATAAAACGGTTTTTGATTATTTAGTTATATTTATCCAATAAACTATGCATAAAACATATATTATGTAATAAACTATGTATTAATTTTAAGTTTAAAGCATATGAAATAAAAAATCATCATGAACCTTTTTAAAGTTGTCTGAATCAAATATAAAATCATATAGATATATTCAAATAAGTATCACGACTTCATAATAGAGAAATTTGAAACCATAAAAACTAAATAATCTCAATTTAAAACCGCCAAGACCGCTAAGCCTCCATCCCGTGCCCGCCAAAAATCTTCCCCGCCAAGCCCGATTTGCACCCTCCAAGGCCGCCAAGTCTCCGTCTTGCACCCGCCAAGGCCGCTAAGATGTTGTTCCGTCCCACCAAGGCCCTCCCCTGCTAAGCTACACCGC
Source organism: Persicaria tinctoria (assembly GCA_037127255.1). Lineage (NCBI taxonomy): Eukaryota > Viridiplantae > Streptophyta > Magnoliopsida > Caryophyllales > Polygonaceae > Persicaria > Persicaria tinctoria. Next base: position 24,850,351 of record JBANSL010000005.1, read on the forward strand.
CAAGGCCGAATTCGGGACGGTGTGGATCCGCCAAGCGTCTTGGCGCCGTCTTGGCGGCCGCTAAGGCCGTTTTTTAGAACACTGGTGGAGAGTGAGTGCTTGAACCCTGTGTTCACCAGCTTTACACTTTTGTGATTTCTTCCTACTTATACTCTGTTTTGACCCGGCTCTACCGTGGCACTCGATGTATCATTTTCAAAACTTATGCCCTTTGCATGATAAATGGGTTTTCCACGTTGTAGAATTAGGATAGGTACAGGGGTTACCCCAGGGTCTCCAATGGACCTTCTGGATTTGGGTGCGAAATCCCGCTTTAAACTACAACTCTTCGATTTCAAACCTTCAACTTGTAATCGGGGCGTAAGATCTCAACGAGGGATGAAATCCCTCGAAACGTAAGTCGGGAATTATAATCCCGGGCCGTTGTATGAATCCCCTCCTAGGGGTGTTTGAATCATTTGTCCCATGCCCCATCTCACAAAAAAAAATTAATTTTTATTCTTTTAATCTATTTTGTAATTTTATTTTATTTTATTTTTGTTTTTAATTAGAGTTTGTAAGAGGGAGGGGTTGAGGATAGAAGGGAGAACAAATTAAAGGATAGGGGACTTGGATGGAGCCCTCCTAGGGTGGTCAACTTACTAATTACTCTCTCTATTTAATTTCAAATGTCATTTATTGTATATATATTTTTGAAAAAATAATAAATATATATGTGAACTAATTAAAATAATTAACCTTTGTAAACGTGTTTAAAAAATATCATCACCTTTATAAAAAAACCAAAATTTGAGGTGGTGGTATCGAATTATCTCGACTATTTTTGCTACCATAAATTAATTGAGCAAAAAATATTGGCATTGAAATGGTTAAATGGTATCATTATCATTAGAATAAATCAATATCGTCCAAAATACAACATGATGTTAATTTCGATGATTATACGTTAGTGTTATTGGTTGGATTTATGGTAAAAAAAAATATTTTGGATACTTTGTTACCACCTCTTCTAAAGGCTATAGGCTATTTTGAGGGAAAAGTCAGATATGTTTTTTTAACACCCCTACAAAACTGCCATCCTCTCCTACCGCTCCCCTGGCTATCAAGCTGCAATCTCAGTTTCACCTCGCAACTTCAACCATCCTTCTTCTCCTTGTCCTCATAATCGATTCATCTCGCAATCCAAGGAGAAGAATACCCTGCGTTTCTGTTCGGCCAAGAGCGTCGATTTTTTCCCGGGCACAATGGAACCTTTTGGAAGGGCAAGGTGATTTTTCAAAAATCAAATTTATAGAACTTACCGTTGGCCTCCGCCTTTGGTGTTTTGTCGTCTGCTTCTCGTCCGACGTTCCCGTCCTTTCTCTTCGTCTCCGGTCATCAGCGATGGCAAGTGGTTCAACAGAGGGTCCTACTCATGACTATGTATCATTGATGGAAACAACAAATGTAGAGCTCTTGAAATGATCTTGGTGCAATGAGAAAGCCGCACATGAAATCCTTCAATTCTAGGATGATTTGGCCCAGAAATCTAGAGATTAGATCCAACTTGTGGTATCACTTCTATTTACCCCACTTCTCCAAACCCTGATTTTTCCCTTTCTCTCCTCTTTTTTCCACTCAGGCAAATTGCTTCATCAAATAAATCATACTTTTATTTCTCTAATCCCTAAATGTGACAATCCCACAATGAAAAATCAGTATCGCCCAATTAGTCTCTATTCCACATTCTATGAGATAATATCAAAGATAATTACAGAAAGATCAAAGAAAGTCATTGGTAGACTAATTCACTCACTACAAGGGGCCTTTGTTTTCGATAGGGCAATCCAGGATAATGTTTTGATTGTGCATGAGATCTTCCATTCATTCATATCAAGAAGAGACAAACAAGGTTGGCTAGCGATTAAACTAGATATAGAAAAAGCCTATGACAGAGTATATTGGAACTTCACCAAGCAAATATTGGAAAATTTTGGGTTCAACTATAAATTTATAAATCTGATTATGTAATGTGTAATCTCGGTCTCCTTCTCGGTATTAGTTAATAATGGTCCTATGGAACCCTTCAAGCCCGCTAGAGGACTTCGCCAAGGGGACCCGCTTTCCCCATTCATGTTCATTCTGGGTTACGAAGTCCTAGCGAGAAAACTAGCTCTGGAAGCCAATGATGCGGAGAGCGGAATTGGATTCCAATTTGGACGAAGTGGTCTTAGAATACCCTTCATTTCCTTTGCAGATGATATAATCATCTTCTCCAAAGGCAACAACATGTTAAAAAGTTAGAAGAATAATTGATGACTATTGTAGAATCTCGGGACAACTTGTTAATTACCATAAATTGGCTTTTCGGGCAACTTCTGGGATTTTGCGATCACAAATTTCTGAAATCGAGGGTCATTTGAACATCCTGAATGAGACTAATCTGGAGAAATACCTTGGGTGCCCAATAGTTAATGGGCGAGTTACTAAAAACACTTTTGAGGACCCGATATACAAGTCAAGAGATCAACTAAGAAAATTGCGAGCGAATTCGCTATCCCAATAAGGTAGAGCAACCCTGATTGCTTCAAACCTTTCAGCCAAACGTCATGCAAAGCTTTCTTCTCCCAGATACAATTCACAAACAACTCGATCAAATAAACCAATCATTTATCTAGAATAAAGTTGCTCAACACAGTCCCCTCATCGGATGGGACAAAAATTATCGTCCTAAAAATCTTGGGGGGCTTGGTATCCAAAAATCAAAAGATATGACTGAAGCACTTCAGTTAAAGCTCTTTTGGAAACTTTTAGCGGAGCCAGACAATGAATGGAGCAAAATTATTCAATTTAAATACTTGAAAGAAAACAACATTTCGAACTACACTCGTAGTGGAAGCACTTCGTGATAATGGGCTAAACTAAGCTCACTAATAACAAAATTCAAAACTTGTCTTATATGGTAGGTTGGAAACGGTTAATCGATTAATTTTTGGAAAGACAACTGGGTCTCCACGACCCCCCCCCCCCCCACCCTAATTAAAAAAATTTCAGATAATACTAAAATTAAAATAAACGACGAGGTTGGTGATTATATCCCGGGGGTTCTTGGTGGCACAAGAAAATTATGTCCTCAGTTCCCACATGTATTGCAAAGGAAATGCTTGACATTCCTCTCCTGATCACCCCCTTTGAGGATAGACTATATTGGTGGCCTGATAAAAAAGGTTGGTTTACCACGGCCAACACATTTAATCTTATTAATAGAAACGCAATTTCGACTGCATGTGTGAGAACAATTGGATCTGAAAAAATGATATCCCCCCCCCCCCCCAAAAAAAAATAATAATAAAGAACTCCTTGTGGAAGTTAAGCCATAAAGGACTCCCTACGACTACTCGATTACAGCAAAAAGGGGGTTTCGGTCCCTACAACATATGTATTATGCAACCAATGCATAGAAGATGAAGCTCATTTATTTATTGAGTGACAGTATAACAATTTCCAATCCCAGTTTACAATAGACAAAAGACAATTGGTTGAAGATATGCTTTCGAATTCTAAGGACTTTAAAGAAAAACAAGTGATTGCTTTCAGATGGTGGATCATATGGTTTATTAGAAATCAATTTATTTTTAAAAATGAGAATCATCCGGATTCGAATTAAGTAAAAAGAATGATTGCATTCATATGGAAAAATGGGACAAGGCAAACAAACTAAACATTAACAATCTAGAGGACAATATGATGACAGTTAGGGATAATTAATCACAACAAAGGGTGCGGAAAAATAGGCAATATAAATGAAAAAAAAACAACATGACATTTATAAACTAAACTTTGATCGCTCAACAATTTCTCTTACAAACAGTGCGGTTGGATACATTATCCGTGACTAGAATGGTAAACCCATCACTATAGACGACAAAAGCTAGGCAGTAAATCCCCTCTCATGGCTGAGGCTTTAGCACTAAAAGAGGGGATCCTCAAGGTCCATGAACAAAACATTTTAAAAATTTTGGTGGACGGAGACTCGGAAATAGTAATAAACTGTCTAAATTTTGATTCTGGATGCCCTTGGGAAATAGAATTAGTTATGGCAGACATTAAAACTCATATGTTGGGCGTCAGAGAGATCTCTTTCTCCCACTCCCCGTTTCGGTAATCGAGTGGCTGATAAGGTTGCACACCTTTGTTACTCAACCTAGGGCCCCGACATTTCAAATGATACAGGTCTCTTTGACCTCATCTAACAAGATGCTATCGGATAGAGTTCTCTCACTCGAATCCTTACATAAATTTAATAAAAAAAGGAAGATTGCATATCTGGTACTACTTGTTCGCATCTTAAATTGGAAGCTTTGGATAGAGGTCATATAGTGTACTCATTTATGAATTTATTCTATTGTTTGCGATGAGTTCGGAACGTGTTATGCTTCCAAGACTTATGAATGGAGTTATGGAGGAGTGATGATGTGGATTTTGTTGTTGAATTGCTTAAATGTCATCATTGCTACAAAACACCATATGAAGTGTTGTAGGAGTGGGCTAAATTTATTATAACAGCTGCATGCTCATGCAATTTAGTTTTGGATTTGCTGGGTGGATCAAGTATCTACTTGCAAGGAGCTTTTTTTTTAATACAAGGAAAGAAATTAAGACGGAGCAATCGTAATGAAGAAAGCACCATCTTAGAGTGTTCTTTCGGACGAGATCCTCAAACACCGAATCAGCAAGCAGAGCGTCATCGACAGGGATGTTGTAAGCCAGGTGCGCGATCCTATCAGCAACAACATTGGATTCCCCGAAAATATGACAAATGGAAAACGAATCAAAAGCATAAACAATGGAACGAATATCTGATAAAACCAGATCAATGCTCCAAGGACATGTCCAAATATCAAGTAAAGAATTGACAATCTGCAGATTATCGCCCTCAACAAGAAGATGGTGAATCCCCAACTCTCGAGCACATAGAACCCCATTGTGAAGGGCCAAAGCTTCGGTAAACACAATAGAAGTATTATTACAACGGCCCGAACCGACAGAAACCACAAGAGCCTCTGAATTCCTAATTATGAAACTGTACGAGGTCTCTTCGGACAACCTGAAGGAGCCATCAAAATTAAGCTTGAAAAATGGTGCTGGTGGTGTATCCCAACGTGCTTTCGACCGTTGACCCGAACCTGTCGTAGCAGATCTCCGCCTTTTCCCAAGCATATCAGTATGTTTTTCCTGAAAGGATTGTGTCGCAAGGTCATACCGGGAGGCATTAAACCAGCTATGTTTGATAGTGTTGATATGAATGTGAACTTGATTTATAGTGACATTTTGCATCTGTCCAAATGCCAACTGATTCCTAAAGAACCAAATGGCCCACAAAGAGTAAAAAAGATCATACGAAACTGTAGTAGAATAGTTTTAAGTGGATGTCATTAAGCACCACATTTGGTTTTTGAGCATCGAATTTATTTTTTTTGCAACTTTTGCTTGTATTGTGGAATAAGGGAAAGAACCTTTTTTGTGAACGGGCAGTCCATAAGCAGGTGGTGCAACAATTCACTAAATGAGTCACAAAGGACATAGCTCATCGGCACCCCAACATGGGAAATTTGTAACCGATGTTTGGTTGGTAAGCTATTCGTGGAAACTTTCCAAAGGAAATGGTTCAGTTTAGGAGGAATTTTTAAATCCCAAATCCAATTGCAATTAAAGTGGTTATCCATTGTGCTATTTTTAACAATTTTGGTAGCAGATTTTGTTGAAAACCATCCCGTAGAATTAAGTCCCCAATAGAGACGATCCGTTAAGGGAGAAATTGGTATAGGAATATCTCCAATCTGATAAATAATAGTTGGGTTTATTAACCCGTTGAGGTCTGTAGCAAGTTTGTGCAAGTTCCAAGAGTTGTTAGAAATGAAACGATCAACCTTCCAGTTAAGATGCTCATCCAGAAGAGGACGATCCACCTTAAGCACCAGAGGAGTTTCCAAAACCCAATTATCATGCCAGAAATCAACATCTGAACCATTACCAATAGACCATCGAAGTCCTTTTTCAAAAATAGGGCATAGTAAGCATAGCTTACCCCATTTCCAGGACGTACTTCCTTTTTTGTTGTACTTTCTTATAGAAACACCTTAACCCAGAGATTGATGGGCTCAGCCAGAATTTTCCACATGAGCTTTAGCTGCAATGCTATGTTCATCGTTTCTGCTTTGTATAAGCCCAAGCCACCATTAAGGGTGTCGGTACAAATTCTATCCCAGCTTATCAAAGGTGTGTAACTTTCCTGTTTATTCCAAAAGAAGCTACGATAGATTTTCTCCAACTCTGATAGTATTCCAGCTGGGAGCATGAAGGATTGCATGAGGAACACCGGTTGGGCACTAAGATTAGCTTTGATTAAAACCTTGCGGCCTTCTTCCGAAATTGATAAAGCCTTCCACTTCGTGAGTTGTTTCTTTTTTTTAGAACAACGTCTGAAAATGTGTCTTTATTTACCCGACCATTGATAATCGGGCAACCCATATATTTTTCCAAGGAAGTTGAACTTCCAACACCAAGGTGGGATGAGATCAATGTTTTGGTGCTATTAGTAGTATTACCCGACACCTGGAAGGAAGATTTGTGGTAGTTAATTTTTTGTCCCGAAAGGCAACAGTAGTTGTTAAGTATTGAAGTAATAGTATTACAACCAGAAGTAGAGGCTTTAGAAAAAAATCATCATATCATCGGCGAATGCAAGGAATGGGATATTAAGACCGTTTTTTGTAATAGGGAATCCAATGATGTAGTTTTTCATTGACTCTTGTTGAAGAGACTGAGCAAGGAACTCTGATGCTATAATAAATAGCAATAGGGACAGAGGATCCCCTTGGCGTAGGCCCCTCTGGGGAAAAACTGCTTCGTAGGAGCATCGTTACTTAATGTAGTAGGACACCATCGAAACGCATTCCATGATCCATGAGATGAAGATATTGTTAAAACCAAGCTTTGCAAGAACATATTTTAAACATGACCATTCGATTTGATCGTATGCCTTTTCCATGTCAAGCTTCAAAGCCAGCCACCTAGACTTTCCACGTTTGGTTTTGAAAGAGTGAAAAATCTCATGGGCGATAAGGATATTATCATGGATTGATCGTCCTTTTGTGAATGCCCCTTGAAGAGGGTGGATTAATTGTGTGATGATGGGGGCAAGCTTTGCAGTAAGAAGTTTAGCAATGATTTTATAGACAGTGGAGCACAAACTGATAGGTCGATAATGATTAATGCAGTTCGGATCATCCACTTTTGGAATCAAGCTGATAAACGTATAGTTTAGTTGTTTTAATAGTTTTCCAGATCTGAAGAAGCTCTTAACAACTTTTGTGACTGATGGTCCAACTACACTCCAATATTTTTGGTAGAAGCCGACATGCATACCATCAGGCCCAGGAGCCTTCTTGGACTGAATCGAGAAAGCAACCAGCCTGATCTCAGAGTTTGTTATAGGCACAGTGAGCCTTAGATTGTCCGAATCAGACACAGATTGTTTTAGTATTTGGAGATGTCCAATAATATCCAGAGAAGGGTCGAAAGTAGAAGAGAATCTTCTTTTATATTCACTCTCAAATTCTGTTCTAATAAGAAGAGGGTCGGTTGTATGGATGTTGTTAGGAAGAATAATAGATTTGATAATCTTGCAGTTGTGTTTAATAGAAGCAACACGATAGAAGTACCCAGAGTTTGTGTCTGTGATCTTGGCATGCTTTGCTTTTGCCCGTTGTCGCCAATAGATTCTCTAGAAATCCAGTAAACGTTCTCGTTTGTTTAATAAGCAATTTTGTAGAGATAAATTCTTGTCAGAGAAGGAATTGAGTAGAGCCGATTGTACTAAAACAAGATCTTGTTCTACTTTATGTAGTTGTGAGCGAACATTAACAAATGTCCGATTATGCCACTTCATCACTAAAGTCTTAAGTAGTTTTGTCTTATGGACGAGTTTATACATTAAAGACCCTTGAAGGTGAAGGCGCCAAGCCTGGCGGACAACTGATTCGAAATCAGCCCGCTTAGTCCAATCCATTTCGAATCTGAAAGGTCTATTAAGGTAAACCGTTTTTTTACGAAAGTCGACTGTAATGGGGCAGTGATCGAATGTAGTGAATGCATGGTGTCGAATTTGCAGATTGCTAAAATTTGTTAGGACACTAGGCTGGGCTAAGCACCTGTCAAGGAGTGCGTAGGAGTTATCAATTCCCAATGGAGTTTTCCGCCAAGTAAAATCACCTCCCACGAAAAGGACATCACAGATGTCCAGAATATTTTTTATTCTGTATAATCGACGAAACCTAGCAGGTGATGAAATCACACGCCCCCCTTTTTCATTAGGGGATTGGATGTCATTCAAGTCCCCGACGATGCAGAAAGGAAAATTTATTGTTTGCACATAGGGTATAAATTCTCCCCATAAAACATCTTTATCCCGGTTGTCAGGCGGAGCGTAAACAACGAACATAGTAGTAGTGAAATGGTTTGTTCTGTCATGGTAATTGAAATGAATAAAACGTTCATGAGCAGAGATTAAGTCAATCGCCCCTTGCGTAGGGGGCAATGTTTTCCAAATAAGGCATAGCCCAACTGCAAAGCCTACAGAAGAAGCAAACACAATTTTTGAGAAGCCTTTGTGTTTCCAAACACCATCATCCGGAATATTGTCCGATTTAGTCTCAAGGAGTGCGAACACATTAATCATATTGTTTGCACATAATGACTCGATTGAAGTCCAGAGATTACACCTACGCATACCTCTATAGTTCCAAGTGCATATATTCATAAAGGAATAATTGATTGGGGATCAGTTGTATAATAGTTCGTTGAGATTGTAATCTTTGAAATGCCTATTTTGAAGACGATGGGGTAAATGTGTGTCAACACGGTTAGCTGAGCAAATTGTAAGTATAACTAGCCATTGAGCCTTGAGGTATGTTTGTATCTGGTTGGTATATACCATAGGGGATGTAATCCCTTTTATAATGAAAAGCAGGCCATGCTTTCTATATTGTAATACATAACCAAGAACACCCGAGTACATAGATATAAAGAATATTACATCCAGATAAATACTCCTGATAAGGATCAAAGTAAAGAAGAACGATATACAACAGATAACGACTAAACTTAGATCATGAAACACACACTACAAACAAAAAAAACCAATTTAGCAACGGCTATTTCCCGTGGCTAAAAGACCATTTGTCGTGGCAAAACGGTAGTAGCCACGACTATAGCCACGGCAAATAAGCCATGGGGAAACCTTTGGTGGCAAAAGAGTCTAGCAACGGCTGTAGCCGTGGCTAATTGCTAGCCACGACAGCTTGCCGTGGCTAAATCATTTCTAGGAAATTAAAAAAAACACTGCTTTTTAGCCCAGATTCTTCAAACCCGGGCTAAAAAGTCCCATATTTTGTAAAAAAAATATTAATGCTAAATAAATTCAGGGTCGGGCTATGAAACTCCAATTTGACCCTTTCTAGAATAAAATATACAAATTTACATCTACATAATTATACAAAGTCTCCACCAAAACTACATAACTTACATTAATCTTCCATAATTTACCCGCTGTGTGTAAACTCTTGTAGACAAATTTCACTGTTTCAGTTTCATGATCATTTTATAAAAAACCAAGAAAATCCAAAAGCAGAGACATATTCAACCCTTTCATATTCAACAATGCAAAATAGGAAATCCATTTGCATACGAAAGATTCATAGCCATTAACTTCTCCGGTGATGAGTTGACAAGGAGAGAGATATCATCGATCTATACCATCAATTTCCAACTATAGATTATCCATCATCAGTATAGCCATTTAGTGCCTCGTTGAAACCCCTAGAGTGAAAATCCATTAGAATCTATGCAGAGAAACACTTAACACATGAATGGGAACACCAATTATTATGTATGCTCACCTATGCAACATCTGGTTGAGTGCCCTCAAAGCAGCAGGACGTCGGGCCCAATTAGATGCACTTGGATAAGATAGTTCATGTGCTACTTGTCTTAGATAACGAAATACCTGGAAAAAAAAAGTACAATGAAAACAAGGTAAGAATCCATACCGCTTGGTATTAGAAATCAAATATAAAGGCAAAACTGCCTTTTCATTTATTCTGAACTACGTGACATCATAGTAGTACTGAAAATATGAAAACAAAAGAAGCACCGCCATAGTTATTTTCTGAGCAAGCACGACTGATGACTCGTACAAGGGGTGTAACACTTTAGGCACACTCCATGGCTTTCATTAGAATTACAAATATAAACTCTCTAAGCATAAGATCTCTATAGCAATCATGGCTGAAAAAGGAATGTAGGCAATATTATACAAAAATTAATGACATTATTATACAATAATAAAAAAACACAATCGAGCTACACATTTCCTTCTTTGAGTTATTTCTTTCTATCTAAATGTTAAAGAAAATACGAATAATTATTTTTAATGGATCACTATCCTAACATTTAAGGATTGACCCATGTTTCCAACCCAAGCTTCATACTAGAGAAATTTCTTCTCAGTTTAAAAGTTTTTATTTTGTTACTTTTATCTACCCTAGTAGATCAAATTCAAAGCAGATTAAAAGAATACCTTCATTCCAGGCATTTGGACCCACTCAATTGCAGTTTCAGTAGCCTTAGAAATAAACTCTGTTGGAGTCTCTTCTGCAATGGCCAAAAGCCTACAAAGAACACACGAGAAAGAAACCATTAGCAACTTCGCAAAACTCCTAGTTGGCTAATTGAAATGGGGCATTTTGGACTTCCATCAATAAAAGGTAGCTATATGTGGAAGGGATCACAATACAAACAATGAGGTAAGACACAAATGGTATCCTTGTTCTATTAGTAATTGAAAAGACGAAACCATAAAGCGATGACATGTTATCCTTGCTTGTGTGATGATTAGGTGATCCAAGTATCTTCTTTGATGTACTTCTCTATCACAAACTGTTATGAATTCAAAACCAAATACTTGACTATTTATAATTAAAGAAAACCATGTTAGAGAAAGAGAAAGCATAGAGATTTAAACAAGAAAAAAGACTCTTGGAAAAGAGAAAAGATCATACCCCAAAGATGTGCGCAAATGGGTGATAGTGCACCAAGTCCAGGGGTTTAGGAGCACCTTTTTTTTTACTTTGTTTTCTCCCTAGTAACTGCGTAAAAATAAAAAACAAGACACTGAAATAACAGGTGATGCTAACAATAGATGATGTTAGATAACTTTTGTACAAAGAGGAATATATGTAGGACTATATAGATTATGATTTCATAGGAGGGTGATATAGAGAAATGGTACTCAATAGGAGGGTGATATAGAGAAATGGAGAAGATCATACCCCAAAAGTTATACGTAGTTGGTTGAGAGTTCTTCTCACAGGAGAAAAAATGAAAACATAAAACTTGAAAATCAAGTGTGCCAATCATCTAGTTCCATTTAATATTCATAACATATAGATAAACACAGCCAAGCACTTTTATTTTAAAGACATAAGTATAGCACTAACAAAAGTGATGAACTAGAGGTCGTGAAACTTTAAAATCAAGTGTAATCTTGTTCCATTTAATATCCATAACATATAGGAAAACAAGCCAAGCACTTTGATTCAAATCAAGAGTTAGCAAGGATGGAAGAAAACGGATAGATCTCTAGGCTCATAATGAGGTCATGATTAGGCTTTTAGGTGAGGTAGGGATTAACTTTGCTAAAGGCTGGCTGAGCACAGACATGAATTAAAGATGAAATATAAGCACCTGAATAATCAACAAGCTAAGAATTATAGCCCATTACTTTAAAGTCATCAAGACAAATCCTTTCTTTTTCCATAATTATATCATAGAAAAGAACACCGGTTCAACATGACCTAACCACACAAACAAGCAAATACTTATTTATATTGTGTGGTAATTACTCTATGTACTACAATACTGATTTTACTGGAATTTTTGTTAAGCAAATTCAAGAAAAGCTTCCAGCTTTAGTTTTGTTATAAAATTGCTATTAAGGTGGAAATTTTATAGTAAGAAGAGAAGTGTCATTTACCATAAGAAGAACCCAAAGTTGTGAAGAATGTAATGCAATGTTATGTTGTTTCAAGAAAAATATCTACAAGAAGTGGAGTTTTCATTTCAATTCAGATACTATAAATCAAGGATTCATTTCAATTCATATCAATGTTAATAAGACTTCTTCTAAGTGACCATTCAAAATCATTATCTTTGTGGTGCTAGTATTATGTGATTCTTCATCAGATTCATTTTAACTTGACTAATGAAGAAATCCAATTCAAGAAAATATACATGAAACAAAACAACACAACATTAAGCTAAAAAATCGCTTGGCTAATGAAGAGATCAGATTCAATTTACACTTGTTCTTATAAGGCATCTATTCTATAAAGTGCCCAGCTCCAAAATCTAACCCTTGTTTGAGTTACGAAATTAGATTCAATGCAAAAGGATGTATGCAAAACCTTATAACTATAGTAATCAAATCAAGAGTCTTGAAAATCGGCCATTCAACAAAGAGGAAAACTATAACAAAGCAATATCTAGGTTAGAATCGATTACCGCTAAATTGATATTAGAGTCCAATTCGAGACATTAAAAGAGAGATGAGAGCCTAATTCGAGACATTGAAGAAGGGTTAGTACCAGTATCGGTGGAGCCGCCGTGGAGGAGACCTAGAGAGAGTGGGTATTGTTGGTGGCACCTTCTCCAGTGTCGGTGTGCAGGTGAGCTCAGATCTGGAATCGACTGGCCCTTCGCCGGAGGAAACCAAGATGGAGGAAGTGAGAGGTGATGTTGGCGAACTCGGATCTGGCATCGATTGGCACTCCGGCGGTGGCGTCCCTGACCCCACTTCGACAACGGCATCAGCATCCCTAGCCTTAGAGAGAAAGCGAGCGGGAGCACGAAGAGGAAAGTCGAGAGGAAAGGGAACCCGGAGAGATAGCATTACCGGGACCGGAGAAGAAAGTCGAGAAAGTGAAGGACGATGGTTCCCTGGCAGAGAGAGAGAGAGAGAGAGAGAGAGAGAGAGAGAGAGAGAGAGGGGGGTTAGAGAGAGGGAGGAGAGCTCAGATCTAGATCTGGTTTTTGTTTTGAAAGATTAGGGTTCGTATGGGACGGAGTTAATAAACTGACTAAAATTATAAACAGGGTAAAATTTATAAATTGTTGGTAAAAAGTAGTTAAAAATTTATGAAAAAATATAAACTCCGTATCGGGTGAAAAACAGTTTATTTGTAAAAAGTGTAGTTTATTTTGTTATTATTAGGGGTATTATGGTATTTTCAAATCAAATAAACCACGTAAACTCCCAAAAAACTATCACAAGTAGCTTATTTTTTAAACCCCCAAATAAACTAAAATCTACTAAATAACCCCTCCCCATACAATGTTAAAATTTTCAACCCCTAATTTTACTAGTTTATTACCTACTAAAATTGCATCCATACACACCCTAGGGGTATTGTTTGGAGAAAAAAGGGAATCGTAGCGTAGTAAAAATCGACCCATTGGCCACTAGGGCTGTGCATAACCGGATATCCGACACGACACGACACGACACGACACGACAAAAAACACGACACGATAAGGGGGAAAGTGCCGATCCGAAACGACACGATAACTACCGGGTATCCGACACGATAAAATGACACGGTTTCGTATCGGATACCCGTATAACACGACACGGACCATTTCTTTTTTTTTTAGGGTTCTTTCAAGAATCCACAAACTTACTGCTTGAATCAAATTGTACATACACACATCAAATACTTTTCCAACACAATTGCAAATGCAAAAGAATGGCAGTAGACCAAGCAAAAATTTATTCTTAACACAAACTCATTTCAATTTTGAATAAAAATTGCAAATTCAAAAGAAAAATCACATAAAAGAGATGGTCCGGCTTGGAACATCCAGTGCTACAAGCCGCCGGAGGAGAGCGGGAAACCGAGAGAGAACGGAGGTTGCTGGATCGGGAAAGCGGAGAGTAGAGAGAGGATGGAGGCCACCGGATCTAGAGAGCGGAGAGCAGAGAGACAACGGAGGCCGCCGAATCTGGAGAGCGGAGAGCGGGAAAATCCTCAAAGTTGCCCCAAATCTCATATCTGAACTCTGAAGGTGTACTTCTTGGGCTTAATTCGCTCGTCGGAGATCTGGAAGGAGAAGATTCAAACTTGCCGGATTTTAACTCTGAACAAGGGATTGAGGAGGCGAGTCGAGCCAGAGAGGAGAGGAGAGGCGACTAGCAAGACGAGACTGTGAACAAGGTGTAACTTGTGAGGAGAGGAGAGGGGGGCGAGGAAGAGAGGCCGCCGCCGAGAGGGTTGGAGGCGATGCGAGCGAGCTTGGAGTAGGCTCCTCCTGGCGGCGGGTCTGGGAGATTGAGAATTGAGAGAGGTAACGTGAAAGAAAAAGACGCAGTAACCTAAACCCAGAAACCCTACCTTAGACAGGAAAAAAAAGGCTGTGAAAGTAAAAATAAAAATTGGAGAATCCAAACTCGAACTCGAGACCACTTGCTCACTCCGCACGCGAAAAGTGACTTGTCACCAACTGGGCAAACTATATTGGATGATATCAAAGGACGTTTATTTTATATCTACTATAACTACAGAATACTAATCCATAAAAAAATAAAAAATTTATCGTGTCGTGTCGGATACCCGATAAGGGAAATATGCCGATCCGAACACGACACGATTATTGTCGTGTTTTACCGTTTCGTGTCATAATCGTGTCGTATCTTTATCGTTTCGTGTTTTTTCGTATCTTTTTATTACGGTTTCGTGTCGTGTCAACCGTGTCGTATTTTTCTGCACATCCCTATTGGCCACGAAAATCATTGTCGTTGCTACCATCAGTGGCTAATTCGTTTTTTTGATACCCAATGGCCACGGCAAACCTCTGTCGTTGCTACCAAGGGTGGCGGGTATGTTTTTTTTGTAGTGACAAAGCACCTCATCACCCAAGACAAAGTCGAATGAAGAAGAAGATCACACTGGGACACAAGACCCGAATGCAGGAGTAACAAGTGCAGTAGAGCCAAGGCCGACACAGAAAGGTGTCCGTGTACAAAGACACGCCCCCTGAAACACAGAAACAGACCCCTGTAAAACAGCAAACGTATCCAACAAACAAGGCCAGCACCGGCATACAGGCACCTAACAAGCCCGGGTAAAGGATAACAAATACTACAAACGAATCCAAGATAACCAAAAGGCTCATACAAAACCCTTCGAGGTAAAACACAGATATAAGTAAGGGAAGCAGTAATCAGACAAAAAGGCATATATTTCAAGGAGCTATTGATGTGGTTTAATGTTGTGTTTTTTTTTTAAATAAAATAAAAATGTTGATTCAGTTTATGCTGAAGTTTTTGCTTAGGAAGATACTATTGACTACTGGTGGCAAAATCTAACCCGACCCGACTCACCCGAACCCGAACCCGACCGAAATCCGAAAATCTCGAGTCATCCGTAACCCGAACTCGAGACCGACCCAACCCGAACCGACTCGAAACAGACCCAAACACAGACAAATCCGACCCGACTCTGAACCCGACCCGACTACGAACCCGACTCGACTATATATTATTATATTTTGATAGAATTAATTATTTATATCTAAATTTATTAAAAACTAATAATAATAATGAAAAAAAATAATGGGCCAAAAGCTAAAAATGAAATGGGCATTGAAAATGAAATGGGTCAATGATATAGTCAAACTACAAATAAGATCATTTGCAACTTGCTAGTTAAAATAAGGTTAAATCCTAAATGTACAATTAATTTGATTTAATCATAACACCGATCAATTGGTTTAAAAAGGGACGATGTTGCCGAATACCGAATTTTCGATTATGACTTTTTAATTATAACAACCGCTGAGTCAATGACAATGAGTGTATTCAACCGAGTCAAAATTAAATATTCAAGTATTCAACCGAGTCAAAATCATTTTTTTTAAGTAAATTACATATTTAAGTGTTCAACCGAGTCAAAATCAACTTAATTATCCAAACGGGTCGAATATGATTCGACCGAAAACTCAAACAAACTATACCCACTTGATTCGAAACTCAAATGAAATCGACCCGCCTCTTGACCCGAAACCCGAATGAGCCCGACCCGCTTTGACCCGAATTCGAATGGGCAAGACCTGATTTAACCCGAAACCCGACCAATCTAAAATTCATTATGACCGAACCCGACCCGACCAGTACCCGACCATAAATTTTACCCGAACGGACCGACCCGTCAGTGACCCGACCCGAGCAAGCCTGACCCGAACCCGACTCGAACGACCGACTTGCCAGCTCTACTATTGACTATTGAGGAGTTTAAAAACAGTGGGTTTGATCCCCTCAATGTATCTATCTATTAGATGGATCTTGATAGAGCTCAGTTTCTACTTCGATCGTATCTACGGATCCGACTCCAGAAGGTGATATTCCTAAGCTGCAATGGTGTTTCCGTTGGTGTCAATGATCTTGTAAAAAAAAACTCTAAAAACAAAGTTTTCATCGTTACATATAAAAAGTTGTAGCCACATGTGTCACCACCAGTATCACCATTGATATGGGGGTGACACGGGTGGTGACAGTGTTCTCGTAAACAAAAACCTCTAAAAAATGTAAAGGCCCGGATTTTTAAATCCTAATTCTCGAAAAAAAAAAAGAAATTAAAAATGAAGTTAAATCGGGTTATTTAAAATCTCTTAAAATGAATTCTGGCATATGATTATTTTAAATGGACTTTCATTCAGATTTATTTTCACTTTCGCTTGCTAAAATTGGAAAGTATAATATAATTTTATTATTTGATTGAATCGAGAATTCGATTTAAATTTGAAGTTGTAAGCTTTATATCTTTTGAGTCGGGTTAAAGTCGAGTGAGCGGGTTTCGAGATTTAATTTCGGGTATTCAAATTTTACCTTTGGGGACTATTTCTCAATTTTCATTTTATTATTTCTCTCCTCTCTCTTCTCTCTCTATCCAGCTCACTCACTCTTGTCCTCTAGCTCACTTCTTCTAAACGCACCAGCAGACACACACAAATGTTGCTCATGTCTCCCTATAAATTGAACTACTTAGAAAACCCTAAACCTTATCCACATATCACCATCTCCCCCTTCTTCATTCCCCTTCTTTTAGATCCAAACGTGGTCCTTTTGGCTATTCTTGAGCCCTGTTGCCGCAGCCACCATTTCACCACAAACACCTCTGCAACACCAGCAGCACAGGGCGCCTCTGTCCCCTGTTTTCCGAGCCCTGCAACCCCTCTTTCCCCTCCTTCGTGCCCGAGAAGCATTAGCAGCCGACCTCCGACGAGCAAGAGGAAGGTCGAGCCCAGGAGCGCCACCAGGCCGACGTCGCAGGCACCTGCTCTCCTTATTCCGACTCGAAACCACGAAAAGGTCGACCTTTAAGTTCATTCCTCCTCCCTGTCTCGACCAACGGCAGCCACCGGAGTCGTCGCCGAGCCCCATTCATCCTCCTCTTCCCCTGACTTCGCGAGCAAGGCTTGGTGAGGACTTCGTTTTCCCTCTTTTGCTCCGAAACCCCGAAAAGCCACACCTTTACTCACTCTTCTTCCTTCCTAGGCTGAGGAGTACGATTTCCGACCTCCGGCGAATCCTAATCGAGCCCGACAACGTTTTCCGGCGAGGAACTCGAGCCCTCTTCGGTGAGCACTCCTCTCTCTCTCTTCTTGTCGATTCTCTACTAGTTGGGTCGGTTAGAGTGGTCGAAAATTAGTGTCGCCTCCGGCGAGTTTCCTCTCTTCTTTCCCTTCTTCCGATTTCCAGTTCCGAGCGGACGTCTTTTGGGGGGAGACATTGAACAGTGTCTTGGGTTCAGTTCTCTTTTTTTTTTAGAAGGAAACCCGGTCTGGTTCACGTTTTAAATAAAAGAAATTTCGGGTTCGGTTTATTAAAATCAGATTTAAGGCTAAAGGTTGGGCCTTTTCCTTGGGCCTTGAATCCGAATCCTGGTGGGATATTGGGCCTTTTGGGTTGGGTTAAGTTGTTACATTATTTTTCTCATATTATGTTATGTACATAGTTTATATATATTGTTGGTTGATTGATTATTGATATTAGCATTATTATTTTATTTTTCAGATTTGGTGATTATATATTTTCTGGAATTTAGTATATGTTATAAAAGTGTTTAAAAGTAGTATTATTTGTGATATATTATTATGATATCATGTGGAGTTTTAGAAATGTGATATTGGAAATTGTAAAATGATTTATTGATTTTGATAAGGTTTGAAATAAAATGCCGGAATTATTTCTATAACATGAATTTGAGAAATTGGTTTTAATGTTTAAATGTTTAATTTCGGGATTCCTCGTCTTGGTTTAATTATATTGGTTTTGAGAAAGAAGTTGGAAATAAATGATTTTGGTTGATGTTGATCATATCGGAAAGGTTTTGGAAAATGGTTTTATCGTCGATTGGTTTTGAGGATATGGAGAACTTAGGTTCAGGTGTGTAAGAATGTTCGTTCGGTAGCTTATGAAAATGGCTTGATGATAGGTGTCTACTACTTTTGGATTGCTTTGAACTTGCATTTAGGCCCTTGCTTGCGTTATTTTGCTGTTCTGCATCTTCAGGTAAGTTCCCTAGGGGGCTTACTCAGGTTGGACATTCATGCCTGTTGTTGCATTTTATGTTAGGTGTTGCATATGCATAAAAGCATGCCATGTAGTATCATGTTTAGGTTGCACTAATTGAATGAGCATCTGTTTACTTTGTGCGTTTGAAACAGAACGGTCGTTATCTGTGATAGTCCTATTGTCTTTGCTGGGGTCATAGGGTAGCCCAACCTCATCGGGTACCCTAAGTCAATCGAGTCATGAACTTCCTTATATTATGATATGCCTGCGGGCTTTATTGTGGAGCGGGTTAGGCATGCGTGCCCCCCGATTATGATGGAATGCATTCACGAGCTGGCCAGTCTCCACCTATCGGAAGAGGTGGAGGTAGGAGAGGGATATGCCACTTGGCATTGTCTTGGGCCCTTTACAGTATTTCTGCACATTATTATGAACTAGGAGCATGCTAGTGTGTTTGAATTTCGTAATGCATTAGAACATCTTTATTAGGTATAGCACATACTATGTGGCCTTAGCGAGGACTGCCGGTCCCGCATGAGTGGCTCGATCTGATTCCTTTCCCCGTTCTTTTTTTAAAGGTATTCTCTACAGATTTGAGTGCTCGATGTCTATATGACGGGGTTTCCTTTTGGCGAATCGAAGAATCTATCTAACATCCTAATTTAGTAAAATGGTAATTACCCACTCATGATTTGGTTTTGACCGGCTTTGCCGTGACACTTGCATATTTACTTTGCTTCCGTTTTACTTCCATTTGAAATGGATTCCGCGACATAGTTGTAGGACAGGTTAAGGGTACCTAACGGCCCTTCGAGGTTTTTAGGGTTTGAAATCCCTCTTTATACTGATCTTAAAAGAGTTTGAAACCTTGACCCGTACCTGGATTGCAAGATCCGAACAAGGGGTTTTATCCCTTGAAACGTAACCCGGAAATCATAATTTCGGGCCTTTATAAAGATGCTATCAGAGCTGAGGTTGTGCAATTCGGGTACGCAAGGGTCGAGTGTATGATTTGGAAGAAAAAACGCCCATGAATTCCAAAGTATTTGAAAGGATTTTAAAAAGGGCAAAATGAACCTAAGCTGTCTAACCGAAATTGGACTAAGTAATGAACTTGACTTATCATAAAATATGGAAAACCGACTAAAGAGGGGATCGAGTGGGTAGAAAGACGTTAGACCATCCCTATTGGATGTAGTTGGAAATGGGTAGGCGAAATATTAGGTTGTTCTTTACAGATGGGTCTGGAAGACTCCAAGGAGGTCATTATAAGTGTCACTAACTGATTCTGTGTTGAGTGCTTGCTATGCTAGGTATCTGATTGGTATGCCTAACAATTAAATGTGTATTGACTGATCTGTGAAAACGGGATAGTGGGAGTACCCTTGTTTCTGTGTGGTCAAACCCAACTTGTGTGGAACAACCCCTTCCACTACGTTAAACCCTTGACTGTTCTATCTAGCCTTTTCCTGGATGTCAATGTCTCCCACGGGAAAGAGGGGTGATAAGTGAGCCGGGAAAAGTCAATGGTTGCCCTTAAGGATCTCTGTCCGGTTGTAATGGTGACTCTCTCTGAATTACATGACATGATTTTGTAATCTCCCGCATGTAAATTGCCAATGATCATTAGTAAGAAGTTGCTCATGTTATGTCTTGCCTTCTGTCATGGTTTTATTGTTTAAGCTCATGTTGTGGTTAGTTACCTTGCTCAAGTCTCGCGTTGTGTCTTGCCTTATATCATGATTTTTTGTTGTTATAGCATGTTTACTTGGCCCACAGATCGTATGATTGATTGGAAGCATGAACCATATGATATTAACCTGCATGATCATTATTTCCTCCTGTATTAGGTTAATGATAGTGTGATTGATTAGAAGCATAAACCACATTATATGAACATACACGATAGTTGTTTTCTCCTGGGTTAGGTCCATGATAGTGTGATAAAATCTTCTCCGTGTGAATGCCTGTAAATGATCTCTTTATCATACTAGCTAATGACGCGTCGATGCTCCTTATTCCTTTTGTGACAAGAACCTATAGCATGCATATCTATTTTGTAATTGTCAGATTAACTGTTGCTGATTATTTTTCACTTGATATTGTTGTGTGTCACTTGTGTTGAAGAGAGAATATTTGGTATAATTGAGTCTTGAGGAATGCATGTTTTATCCTAGTATGTGTTGATTTGAGCTCATGCCCCGTATTCTAGTCATATTTTCATTACTTAAACTCGTGTTATACATCGTAAAACCTTCCTCATGTTTCTAGATTGTTGGAATGTGATTGAATTAATTTCTTACGTGTCGCCATGATTAGTTGCATGTATGTATCGCGTGTTATGTTGAGCCATTAGTATCATATAGGACCTTTGATCATGACTTGTGCGAATTATACCTTGCCTACACTACTGTTGATTCTCTCTCGAGCTAGGTCCCTGATAGTGTGTTTCTTCCCTCTTGTTGTTCTCTTAAAATGTTTTACTCATCCTGATTGGATTAATGTTGAATTCGATGACTGCCTTGCTTAATTTCTGTGATGCTTGATCCTAGCATGCTTACATGTTATCGCTTGGTGGTATTTCCCCTATTACTCTATGATATCATATCGTGCTTGCATGAACGTATGACTTGACACTTCGCATGAGCACATACCACACTATATCGTGATTTTGCATACGCATGACGAATAAATATTAGAATGGATCTTGTTGAATTGCCTTGATTGTATCCATACTTGATATGTACTAATAGTATCATGTAGGACTTATGTTTTCCAATGTGACTCGCTAAATGATTACATGTCGTGCTTGTTCTATAATGTGATAGCTATTGGACCATTATGTGCCCTATAATAGTTCATTCCTAGCATGATTATACTCTATTACTGGTGACGCCCTCTTTGTTACTCCCTATAATGATGCCTTATGCTTTATGAACATTATGTTGAACTCTTTTAAATGACTCTTGACTATGTCCATGCCTTATCACGTATCACTGGCATTGTGTAGGATCTATGCTTTCTAAATGTGTTATGTTGTACGATTACATGCCGTTTTCAACCTATTATGCGATCATTATTGTCAGATGTGATAGTTATTATGCTGCTCTTATGTGTTCTCGTATAACATTAGGTCGGATTGTTACGATAACCTCATAATGATGCATTGAACCTCGATTGTTGATATATATACCCCGCTAGTGCATTGCTCATATATGTGATATTTGCTCTGTTTGGTAAATCCTGCATATCTCGCTTAAGACTACTAGGTGTTATGACTTTCATGAATCGATAGACTATTAGCTTGCCTCGCATACACCTCAAGGTAGAACTCGAATGTATCTTTTGAATGTACCTGTATGTCGTTGATCCTCGAGATAGATACATGTTAGTGTGGGTTGATATGGTTGATTGCTTGAGATGAACCCTTGTTGCTTGTCACAAATTGTAACCTCATAGATTTTCATAGGGGCATCGTTGTCATTCTTGGGTCAAAGTCGTGTCTTAGTCTTGTTGTTCTTAGCCTTGGTCTACCTTTGGTTCCGAAAGGAACATTGGGTTGTCCGCTCTTGTCACTCCCCTACCTTTACTGACTTGGACTCCTCCGCGATACATTGGACGAGCGACTGCACGGAAAAAGGAAAGGAAGTTGGATAGCGATAGAGCAGCGCAGCGGAAGCGTGGGCCCATAACCCAAGGGCCTCAGGATCTATGATGTCTGCGAAACAGGCACGCATCGAGAATTACGGTTACTGTGTACGATATGACTTGCAAGCGGGAGTGTTCTCCGTTCGAATTGCTAACCCCTTTGAAATTGTTGACGACAATATTGCACTGACCTAGCAATGAAATTTATGTGTTGATGTGCTGACTTGGTGATGATTTTTGCCTGGTTGTCTGTAATCTATGATGATATGATTGGATGCCTTATAGTTCTAATGTGTCATGAAGTCTTGACGTGTTGATTCTCTAAGTTGCTAAGCATAATATGAATTCATTTGCCTGTAAAATGTGAACTATATATGCTAGAAAGGCTGAATTTTATCTGATAAGGTTATAATGCAACATGCTAGCTAGACTTGATTACGTTCATATATGATGTTTGCAATGATTATTGAGCATGATGGTAAATCAAGACTTGTTGAACCCATGTTGTTATGGTTATAAATGCTAGCTGATGTGATGTAGACCTTATGGTTGATGATTTTCATAATTGCTTCTTCCTTAAACCTGTGAGTGAGGTCCTTTGGTAGTGGGGTTGGAGAGTGGTGAAAGAATTTTGGGGTGGTGATTGAGAAATTTTCTAGAGAAGGTGTGACTAACGGGGCATGATACTTGTGATACCTTGGGAAGTGGGGAAGGTGTAAGAAATGACCTTAAGAGAATTGAGAATATAGTATGGGGGGGTGCTCGAGTGTGATGTTAGAGGTAGGAGTTGGATTCTTAGAGGTGGATGGTATGTGTGAGAGTTTGGTGGAATGAGGGCGAGATTTGAGCATCGAGATGAATTGGGATTTCTTTGGGAAATTTTGTCTGAGATGACGTTGGCGGGTCTAGAAGAGGATTAGTCGTGGTTGAGAGTGGAGATGGGCGAGTGGAGATTGTGTTTTATTTTGACTGGTATGATGTGAGGATTTTCTTGATTATGTGATTTATTTATATCTGCTGGCATGATGTTAGATAGTGACCATGATAAAACCTGATATGGAATAACATTACCTGTTGAAATGCAATGTTAAAATCTAATTGGTAGTGACTAGTGTTATCATGATATATTGATGTTTTGCTATCATGTTAAGTTGTTTTAGAAGCATGTTAGGATGTGTTGTGATATGATAATATATGAGATCATGATGTGTTATTATGTGAAAGCATGGTGTTATATTATGTGGTGGTAAACATGATGTTATATTATGTTGTAGTAATCATGATGTTGTATTATATGGTTGACAAGCATGACTATTGATATGTTAAATGATGAGTATGACTTGGAATGTGAATATGATTTGTGTATATATATGAGATAATGGTGCCTGATTTCTAAATGATCGTTATATGACATTGTGATGAGTAAGATGATTTCTAGAGAGCATGTTGACAATTTGATGGTGATATACTTCTTGATCTTCCCTTTTTATTGAATCTTAATAGCATGACCTTGACTGTATTGATGTGTTGATAAGTAGTTTTGTTCCGTTGACTTGTGATGAAATTTCGCTATGGCTAACCTTGCAAGTACCAATGATTGACGTGTTAAAAATGTTATGCTAATGCTAGATAGAATTGGATAGGATGACTGTGTGAATTTATGCGTTAAATGATATCCCTTGCTGTGACTGACCCTACTATGATTGCAATGCTGATATGCGATAGTGAGATATCCTTTATGACTTTTGGTGTGATATCGAGCCATGTGTTATGATTTTGGCATATTGTTGAGATGTGTATCATGGCCTTTAGTATGACGTGGAGATATTGATGTGACCTTGTGACACCGTGTTGGAATATGTTTGAGACTTGTTGTATGATGTACTAGTTGAAGATTGGTTGGTCATGTGGTTATGCATTTCTTATAGCTTGTGGTTCTTGCGAGAATTGAGATTGATAGATTGATTTGATTTTGGAAACTAGGGAGAGAATATGGGATTAGCCCTTAGAGGTGGATGATTCCACCTCCGAGCTTCTGAATTTGATTGATTGTTATGCGGGAAACTGATTTGGTTTAGAGGATTTTGACGAAATTTTGATCGAAACGATTTTACTTGTTTTGGTGTAAAGTTGCTTGGTTAAACGTCTTAATTGAAGATTTTGAGCGGTTTGAAAATGAATTACATGAGATTTTAAGGAATAAACGTTACCGAGAATTTCAACGATTTTGAGGCCAATCTTTTCCAATTGCGGAAATCCCTTTTGAGAATTTTCACACCCGGGCTTATATTATAACGCCTCACGAAGTGGATACAAGTATTTTATAGGGGCGCATATAGAATGCTTGCTAAGACCTAGTAGGGGCGTTATAGTTGTTTTCGAGTTATGATACGACCGAAAGGTCGGGGTAAGGGTGTGATAGGGGCCCATATCACATACTTGCTACGACCAATCGGGAATGTTATGATCACGCCAATGGTGCTGTGAGGATCTCATACGGGCCCCTATGAGATGCTTACAGAATCAATGACATGATCCTTGGGCTCACCAATTTCAAACTTCATCCCCTACTTTGTCTTAGTTTTAGTCTCGGGGACGAGACTTGTTTTTAGAGGTGGATGATGTAAAGGCCCGGATTTTTAAATCCTAATTCTCGAAAAAATAAAAAAAGAAATTAAAAATGAATTTAAATCGGGTTATTTAAAATCTCTTAAAATGAATTCCGGCATATGATTATTTTAAATGGACTTTCATTCAGATTTATTTTCACTTTCGCTTGCTAAAATTGGAAAGTATAATATAATTTTATTATTTGATTCAATCAAGAATTCGATTTAAATTTGAAGTTGTAAGCTTTATATCTTTTGAGTCGGGTTAAAGTCGAGTGAGCGGGTTTCGAGATTTAATTTCGGGTATTCAAATTTTACCTTTGGGGACTATTTCTCAATTTTCATTTTATTATTTCTCTCCTCTCTCTTCTCTCTCTATCCAGCTCACTCACTCTTGTCCTCTAGCTCACTTCTTCTTAACGCACCAGCAGACACACACAAATGTTGCTCATGTCTCCCTATAAATTGAACTACTTAGAAAACCCTAAACCTTATCCACATATCACCATCTCCCCCTTCTTCATTCCCCTTCTTTTAGATCCAAACGTGGTCCTTTTGGCAATTCTTGAGCCCTGTTGTCGCAGCCACCATTTCACCACAAACACCTCCGTAACACCAGCAGCACAGGGCGACTCTGTCCCCTGTTTTCCGAGCCCTGCAACCCCTCTTTCCCCTCCTTCGTGCCCGAGCAGCATTAGCAGCCGACCTCCGACGAGCAAGAGGAAGGTCGAGCCCAGGAGCGCCACCAGGCCGACGCCGCAGGCACCTGCTCTCCTTATTCCGACTCAAAACCACGAAAAGGTCGAGCTTTAAGTTCATTCCTCCTCCATGTCTCGACCAACGGCAACCAGCGGAGTCGTCGCCGAGCCCCATTCATCCTCCTCTTCCCCTGATTTCGCGAGCAAGGCTTGGTGAGGACTTCGTTTTCCCTCTTTTGCTCCGAAACCCTGAAAAGCCACCCCTTTACTCACTCTTCTTCCTTCCTAGGCTGAGGAGTACGATTTCCGACCTCCGGCGAATCCTAATCGAGCCCGACAACGTTTTCCGGCGAGGAACTCGAGCCCTCTTCGGTGAGCACTCCTCTCTCTCTCTTCTTGTCGATTCTCTACTAGTTGGGTCGGTTAGAGTGGTCGGAAATTAGTGTCGCCTCCGGCGAGTTTCCTCTCTTCTTTCCCTTCTTCCGATTTCCAGTTCCGAGCAGACGTCTTTTTGGGGGAGACATTGAACAGTGTCTTGGGTTCAGTTCTCTTTTTTTTTTTAGAAGGAAACCCGGTCTGGTTCACGTTTTAAATAAAAGAAATTTCGGGTTCGGTTTATTAAAATCAGATTTAAGGCTAAAGGTTGGGCCTTTTCCTTGGGCCTTGAATCCGAATCCTGGTGGGATATTGGGCCTTTTGGGATGGGTTAAGTTGTTACATTATTTTTCTCATATTATGTTATGTACATAGTTTATATATATTGTTGGTTGATTGATTATTGATAGTAGCATTATTATTTTATTTTTCAGATTTGGTGATTATATATTTTCTGGAATTTAGTATATGTTATAAAAGTGTTTAAAAGTAGTATTATTTGTGATATATTAGTATGATATCATGTGGAGTTTTAGAAATGTGATATTGGAAATTGTAAAATGATTTATTGATTTTGATAAGGTTTGAAATAAAATGCCGGAATTATTTCTATAACATGAATTTGAGAAATTGGTTTTAATGTTTAAATGTTTAATTTCGGGATTCCTCGTCTTGGTTTAATTATATTGGTTTTGAGAAAGAAGTTGGAAATAAATGATTTTGGTTGATGTTGATCATATCGGAAAGGTTTTGGAAAATGGTTTTATCGTCGATTGGTTTTAAGGATATGGAGAACTTGGGTTCAGGTGTGTAAGAATGTTGGTTCGGTAGCTTATGAAAATGGCTTGATGATAGGTGTCTACTACTTTTGGATTACTTTGGACTTGCATTTGGGCCCTTGCTTGCGTTATTTTGCTGTTCTGCATCTTCAGGTAAGTTCCCTAGGGGGCTTACTCAAGTTGGACATTCATGCCTGTTGTTGCATTTTATGTTAGGTGTTGCATATCCATAAAAGCATGCCATGTAGTATCATGTTTAGGTTGCACTAATTGAATGAGCATCTGTTTACTTTGTGCGTTTGAAACAGAACGGCCGTTATCTGTGATAGTCCTAGAGTCTTTGCTAGGGTCATAGGGTAGCCCAGCCTCATCGGGTACCCTGAGTCAATCGAGTCATGAACTTCCTTATATTATGATATGCCTGCGGGCTTTATTGTGGAGCGGTTTAGGGATGCGTGCCCCCCGATTATGATGGAATGCATTCACGAGCTGGCCAGTCTCCACCTATCGGAAGGGGTGGAGGTAGGAGAGGGATATGCCACTTGGCATTGTCTTGGGCCCTTTACAGTATTTCTGCACATTATTATGAACTAGGAGCATGCTAGTGTGTTTGAATTTCGTACTGCATTAGAACATCTTTATTAGGTATAGCACATACTATGTGGCCTTAGCGAGGACTGCTGGTCCCGCATGAGTGGCTCGATCTGATTCCTTTCCCCGTTCTTTTTTTAAAGGTATTCTCTGAAGATTTGAGTGCTCGATGTCTATATGACGGGGTTTCCTTTTGGCGAATCGAAGAATCTATCTACCATCCTAATTTAGTAAAATGGTAATTACCCACTCATGATTTGGTTTTGACCGGCTTTGCCGTGACACTTGCATATTTACTTTGCTTCCGTTTTACTTCCATTTGAAATGGATTCCGCGACATAGTTGTAGGACAGGTTAAGGGTACCCAACGGCCCTTCGAGGTTTTTAGGGTTTGAAATCCCTCTTTATACTGATCTTAAAAGAGTTTGAAACCTTGACCCGTACCTGGATTGCAAGATCCGAACAAGGGGTGTTATCCCTTGAAACGTAACTCGAAAATCATAATTTCGGGCCGTTACAAAAAAAGATGTTACCGTCGTCCAATGAAAAGTTGTCACTACTTGTGTCACCAACAATATCACCATTGATCGATAAGGGTGGTGACAGTGATCCCGTAAAAAAAAACTCTAAAAATAAATCTGTCACAAAAAAAAAAAGTTGTTACCGCATGTGTCAACATCGACAGTGTCACCAAAGTGATCTCATAAAAAAAACCTAAAAACAAATGTGTCACCAAAAAAATTGTCACCACATATATCATCGACGTGTCACCACTTGACCTTGCAAAAAAAAACTTTTAAAAACTAAGTTGTCACCAAA
Source organism: Persicaria tinctoria (assembly GCA_037127255.1). NCBI lineage: Eukaryota > Viridiplantae > Streptophyta > Magnoliopsida > Caryophyllales > Polygonaceae > Persicaria > Persicaria tinctoria. The sequence goes on from JBANSL010000005.1 coordinate 24,878,537, forward strand.
AAAAAATATTACCACATGCAGGGCCGTCCCGATGATTTCAGAGGATGCATCGACGTGTCACCACTTGACCTCGCAAAAAAAAAAACCTCTAAAACCTAAGTTGTCACCAAAAAAAATTTATTATCACATGCAAGGCCATCCCGATGATTTCAAAGGTCCGATGCAAGTTTATAATTAGGCCCTATTTTTTCACATTCTTATATGAAATTATAGATGCATTTTTTTCATTATAAAAAATCAGAAATTAATTCAAAGGATTAAGAAGGCAACAACAATCGAATATTTTGTAAAAAGTTATTTAAAAACGAGAAGATTTTTTAAAACGATGCATAATTATATATTTCTTTGAAATTTTCTTTTACTCCTAACGCATCTTACAGTTAAAAATATTAAATTCTTTATTCATTTATAGAATTGAAATGTCCTTAGGATAAAGTAAATTTGGCATATAAAAATAAAGTGATAATATTTTGTGATTCATCCAAAATTAAAAGGAAATAAACTTTAGAAATAATATTGGAAAGAGAAATTGAGGTGAAAGTAGGAAAAGAGAAGAGAGGCCCGGGAAAAAAATAGAAGGAAAAAATCATCCAAAATTAAAAGGAAATAAACTTTAGAAATAATATTGGAAAGAGAAATTGAGGTGAAAATAGGAAAAGAGAAGAGAGGCCCGGGAAAAAAAATAGAAAGAAAAGATGGGCCCCCAAAATAAAATAATAAAATGAGGAAATAGTTAAGCGGCTAATAGAAATAATATTGGGTTTTTTCCGGGTTTTCTTTGGATGTTCTTTTGTTGTATTTTATGTTATATTTTCTATTACGTTGTTGTATGTTTAGACGGCTTACCGTCTGCCGACTTTATCGGCCTCTCGAGGTCCGGGCCTGTCCGGCCTCGAGTTATTTCCTTATCAAAAAAAATAAAAAGAAATTGAACTGGCCCAAACTACGCCACCATCTTCTTTATGTATTCAAATGGAAGCTTTGTATATAGTGAAAACTAATTAAAATACCCCACCTTTGGGGATATGGTAAAAATATATCCTCAATTTTAAAATATAATAAAAAAATATCCCGACCTTTAAAGGTAGTGATAATATATTACCACGGGCTTTCTCATGAGTCAAAAATGCCGACAAGGCAGCCTATATCGATTTTTTTACAAGACAGTCTACGTGGAAGCCTTTTTTACAAATTAGCACTAAATTTGAGTTTTCTTAAACGGTTTTCTTAAGAAAAAAATTAACCGATAATAAAATTAAACCCGAAAAAAACGAAATTGATTCAACCAAACAACTAATCCGATCAAAACGCCTCTCTTCTAACAACAACAACAACAACAACAACAACAACAACAACAACAAAAAAGAGGGGAAAAACAAAACTTACTCAGCCAAGTCTGTGCACGAATCAAAGAGGAATAAGATTTGAGAGAGATAACTCAAGATAGGCGACCCACGAAGAAGGAAGACTGTCATTGAAGAGGAACCATGAGCTACCTGGAAGATCTGGAAGACAGTTCAAGAGTCGACCACGAAAGAAAATAAGAGGGAGGAAAAGACGTTGGGTATTAACCCGGTCCAACTCTTTATTTTTTTTCCCTAACGAAACTGTTCAAGAAAACCCTTGTCCAACAAAATTCACGCAGGCTGCCTTGTTAGCATTTTTTACTCGTGAGAAAACCCGTGGTAATACATTACCACTACCCTCAAAGGTCGGGATATTTTGATTACATTTGAAAGATGAGGATATATTTTTACCACCCAAAGGTGAGAGTATTTTAATTAATTTTCCCTTGTATATATATACTACTCCCTCCGTTTCAAAATAAAAGTCGTTTGATTTTTTTTCACGCATTTTTATGAGGAAAAAACTATATAAAATATTATTTTTTTAACGAAATTTTTTCGATAAGTTTATACTTATGACTACTAAGTATGAAATTATTAAAAAAAATTGATCAAAAAAATAATATTTTATAGTGTTTTTATCTCCTTAAAAAGCGTGCAGAAAAAGACAAACGACTTTTATTTTGAAACAGAGGGAGTAGTAAAAATTATATTGGGGCCCCAAAATTTTTGGGCCCTGTGCAGACAAATTGGCAGCACCGCCCTACAACCGGGCCCGACCACATGTGTCACCATTGATAAAGGTTGTGACACTAATCTCGTAAAAAAAACTCTAAAAATTAAGGTGTCACAAAAAAAAATTGTCACCACTGATAAAGGTAGTGACAATAATCTCATAAAAAAAGTCATCAAAATATTTGTTTATCACCATACATGTGCCACCAAAGTCATTATTAATAAGAAAAGTGTGTAAATAGTGAACGACATATTTTGCGTTATAAAATATTTATTATTTTTTTATCAATTTCATAAGTATTATTAATAAGAAAGAAATTGTTAAAAATATTAAAAATAAAAATTTTATGTAGTGTTTTATTATGATAAAGAAATATAGATGAATAATAAACCACGTATTTTTTTGAACATGTTGAGTATTAATGATAAATAAAGGATCACATTCATTATTAATTGTGTAAGAATATTACTAGCAACCTCCCCGTGCGGATGAGATCACCTATTCCCTAAAGAACAACCCTGTATTTCCCTTCCTACCATCAAAACAAAAATAATAAATAAATAAATAAAAGAAAAATGATTGCGGGACGGGACCGGGACGGGACAGGCTCTGTCCCTCAAATAAAAAACATTATAAAAAAAATCTAAAATTTCAATATATTTTGCGGTTTTCAAAGGCGTAACATATATATAGCTTTAGAATATTTTATGATATTTCTTATATATATACACACTAAACACATTTTACATATAATTACACAAAATATATGTATAAGTGTATAACACACAAATATAGTGTATATAAACATACCTATACAGTGTGTATATTCATATATAAACACAAAATATATATGTATATTCATATATACTACAGAGCATATACTATATACACTGTAAATGTAAACCAAAAACAAAATATACACACTGTAAACACGTACAAAATATATATTTATATATATTATATAAACTGTAAACACAAAATATATAAATATATAAACATATACCGTGTATATATATACACCAAGTATATATACACTATATACATATATTATATACACTGTAAAGATTATATAAATAAATAAATAAATAAATATATGCGGGACGGGACGGGATTTGCGGGATAAGAAATCCTCGTCCCGTCCCGCATAATTTTTGCGGGACGGGATTCGTTATTTTTTTTCCAAATCCCACTGGGCCCGGGACGGGACCGGGACGGGCCCGGGATTTGCGGGATTTGTGCCCACCCCTAGATTAAAGTTTGGAAAAAAAGATAATAAATGGTGAGATTTTTGTGAGAGGGGTAGAGAAACTTGTAACTATTTCGGAATGGCTCACCGAAAAGGACTTGTGAGTAGTACTCATAGGTCCCCGGTTTGAACCTCAGAATGGTCGCTCTTTATTTACCAATTCAAGGTAGAGAAACTTGTGACAGGGGATCCGTTTGCTCCCCAGGAGGCCATTGAGGCCTTTCGGGATATGATGGCCGAATACCAAAATCACGGTCACCGGTCAAGCTATTTTAATTTCATACTCCGTATATTTTATTCACATTCGACAACATTGTCGTATCATTAAACACTGCAAGCATCAAATCTTTTTCAATTTGGAATTTCAGGAATGTCAAAGAGAATCTTCTTGATCATCAGAGAGGAAGGGTCCAAACATTTGTTCCTTACTAGTACAAATACAAATGCAACATCCGTGAACCAATTCAAAGAATCAACCATCAATATAGACTCTTATCATGTAGAAGACATCACGTAAAGGCGATAGGCGATGAAACAACGATTCACACGTATATATAACAATGAAATCGCGGGGGGTTATAACATATTAACTACGTCAGTATCCGGGAGAAGATGTGTCGAGAGAGGCAGTCAAACCTCAAACCCTCTCCATTAGCAAATGTCTCTTTATAAGTGTTAGATTTTTCTGGTCTGCCTCAATCTTCTTCTTCTTCTTCATCAATCTAAATAAGGTTCTCAAATTAAGCTAAAGGTTCTTATCTACTTGTATAATTACATGAGCAAACTAACCAACCCAAGGAACGTTAGGAACACACACTCGCACGAGCTTGTCATGTCACTCCCTGCTCTGATCCGTCTTCTTCAGCCTCTTGGCTCTGTGGATGAAGTCCATGATCACTTGTACCTCGTCCACTTGCTGCATTGTTTATGAGGTTACAAAAAAAAATTAAAAATTCCTGTCAGTTGAGAGATGGCTTAGAAGAAGGTGAAAAGGCGGTACCTGTGAAGCAAAGTGACGCTCCACAATACCGACCATCTGCTCCTTGGACGAACAAGAGTTGTGTTTCCCCTGATATGTAGCGAATCATGGAACGGTATAGGGTTGAGAAACAGTTGTTGTGGATAGTGAGAACATCAATTCAAGTATGAAAGAATATCACATACGAGGTGGAAGCGTCTCCAGTATCTCCAAAGCGAATTGCTTCCAAGCTTAGCCATGTTCACCCTCTGAATAATACAACACATAAGAGACGGTTTTTCGTAAGAATCTCTATACTGTCAAAATCAAGAAAGTTTCAGCTACGGCTAAATGGCTCTCATCACTGCCCAGCATGAGTTGGATCGGTCTTTTTTTAACCATTGAAGACGCAGAATGGATGATGGAAATAGTCGTCGACATTATTATCCAGTGTACGAATATTCAATAAATGAGAGATTGAATGTTTGGGATAAAGGGTCTACTTAAATTATTTTTGAAAACCCAACATTGTTAAAGTTGAATGTGGGGGACCAGCAACAACAAAGGGTTCGAAACTACTTACTGCACGAGGCGTGTGGATACTTGACAGGAATTCCTTGTTGAAGTTTCGGCTATTAGACTTCAGAGGTCCGGATGGAGCCCATGTTCTAGCATGTCGAACCCTCGGCTTACTCAGATTGTTGATGTTCACACTACTAGCTACAAGGAAATTACAACAGCCGGATTTCAGCGCAAGGATGAAAGGGTAATGCACAATGCAGGCATGTTTTGCATAAGAAAATGGTTTAAAAGGAGCATTTAGGTTTTCAAATTTACCAAAATCATTGTCCTTCTCAACCAACTCTGAGCTGCTGCTTGAGTTATCCAAGTCATCGTCTTCTTCATTCCCCGTCGGAGGCTCTAACACGCTCAATGCATTCCTTTGCAGCTTGACTTCAATCCCGTTCTTCAGAACCTTCAAAAGTATTGTTTCGATCAGAATGATGCATTCAAATTGTTCACCGTATTGTTCGGTGCATTCTTGCATAGGATTGAAGGAATAATATCTAGTCCACATCTTATATATATACTTTATGCTTCATTTTTATAAAGGGGGAAAAACTCCTGATTCACATCTAGTGGATTTACATGAGTTGAAGAAAAGTACATCTACAAGTTTGGTGATGAAGCAAAAGGCAGGAACAAAAGATTCAAATTTCAAATTTCAAAATTCAAAACACAAAAGCCACAAATGCAGTTGACCAAACACTACCCAATTTGTCAAATTTTCTTTTAATGTACTCCTCTAAACTTCACAATATTTTGTAATGACTTGATAAATAAAATAAAATAAAATCCAAAACACTTTTATAGAAATGGAAAATATAAGTTCAAGGAATGCAGCAAGACCAATTTTTAAAAAGACAAAAAAAATGGCAAAATATCAACTGCTCCATTAACTGTGTGATCACTTGAGCAAGGTTAATGTGACTCCTCATTCCATTCACATGCTTTAGCTTGGACTAATTGAAAATAGCAATCCCAACAACTCCATTTCATTAATTACCAAATCAATTCAAATTTCATTATGTCTCTTATAATTGATAATTGAACATGAAAAGATGAATCTCTCTTTCACTTTCACAAAAATTCAAAGAAGAAAATATTATATATGAAATTGAGGAGAGATTTGTTTTTGTAATTACCAGCCAATGCCATCCGCCAAGCCCAACTGCTTTCTTAACAACACCTTGCAAGCCCACCAATACAGACTTAGTCCTGTTGTTTCCAGTCACAATCACCTTGGTGTGCCTCGGCAGTACTGAAAGCTCTTCATCCCCACTTTCCTCCCTAAATGGTGAAATCACCCTTGAAGCTGCACACAGCTGGACCTGGGACTCCATTCTCAACAAACCCTAATTATCGAATTCCCCCAAATTGAATCACGAATCACGGAAATTGGATTAACCCAGATGGCCTAATTTCAATCCCTGAAGACCAAATTCCTTGTCTCCTACAGACTCTCAAATTTCAATGCCTGAGAAATTAGGGGAAAAAAATACAATCAGCTTATGGAATTACAAGCACTGAATTTAAGAGAGATCAAAGGAGGGAGAGGAAGGGGGTACAATACTTGAATAAGTGATAGACCTGAATCCATGGATGCTTGTTCAATCTGACATTGAAGTAAATACAAGCAACAGTTCGTTCTCTGTAAGAAATAAACTCAATCACGAGCAACGACTAATGAGCATTAAATGCGTTAGCAAGAAGGCCTCCTCCCACTCCCACCTTCATCATTCCTCATCCGAATCCCACCTGCAAGAATTTCAAGAGCCCAATTCAATACAGATTGAATAAAACAGAGGGGAGCTCAAATTGCACGGAAACCGAGGAAGACAGAGAAATCAAGATCAAAGCGAATAACACACAATGGTGTGAGATTGAAGAGATGAGAACGAAATTGAACTCACACGCAGTTCGATTTGATCACTGAAATGCAAAACCCAGTTCCATTTTGCTGGAAAAAAAAAACAAGAACTAACGGATCTAATAAATGAGACGAGTGAGAGAGCAGGAAAATGAGAAACGGTTACTATTTCTCCTCACACACTCTCTCAAATTCCACGCGATTTTTCAACTCAAAACCAGACGATTGCTGTGAAGTGATTCAGTAGAGAGAGAGGGGGAAGGGGAAGGAGTAAGGACACGCACTAAATGCTTACCAACTGCCATGGAAACGACCTGCAATTATAGTACGGTTCTCTGGACCCGCCTGTATGATGTAGTGAGAATTAAACCGGTGGAACCGGTTTTACCGGATGTAGCCGGTTCGGGTCGATGGGGCCGGCTTCTTTTGGCTTGGCTTGCCTTCCTCTTCCGCCTTTTTAAATTTTATAATTGGATTATTGGATATCTTTCGTACAGTTATCAAAAGATTTGGACCAGGTCTTTTTTCTTCTTTGTTTTTTTTTTTTGAAAATTTAAAGAAAATCACCACCTAAATATAAGATATTTCACTTAATCACTCCGTAAATATAAAATTATACTAGAAAACAATCCCTTAAAATCTTAAATAGTCTCTATTAACAATCACTGCTCGTTACCTATTTTTATTAACCTAGCATTAAATATGTTATATTTTAATATTTTTCAATTAAAAATATGAGTTTGCTCCATTTTATTTGTTATAGATAACCTTTTTATCAACGATTAATTATTGGATGATAGTATTTAAGCTGCAAATAAATAATAATTTAAATTTATTTTTAACTTGATAAATAGAAATTAAGATGTCTAATCCTATTATAAGTAAAAGAGTAATTTGCATAATATTTTATAAATTTATAAATATTTTAAAACACAAATTGGGATAATAATTATATGCTATATTTATTATTATTTTTTAAAATAAAGAAAACTATCCTTAAAATGTAATCCATCTCTTAAATTCAAATTTAAGTATATTTATAGTCAATTTTAAGTTTAAAAATATTAAAATATAATATATTTAACGATAGCATAATGAAAATGGATGAAGATGTGGTGATTTGTAAATAGAGATCATTTAAAGGGGGTTTTCTATAATTGTGAATTTAAGGGATGCTTATGTGAAAACCTCCATATTTAAGGAGTAATTTTATGTAAATTTCCCTTTTTTTTAAATAGTGGAAAGACGATGCAGAGGACAAATGTGTTGGTTGAATTGTGCTAATGGAGAGGTAGGAGACTTTTAAAAAAAAATTGAGCCTAACGATTCGAGCACGTGATCAAATGATCTAAAATACTTTTATCTTATCCAGTCCTATACACGGATTTGGGGTTACCCATGATCCAGCGGATTCAAACGGGTCCATGATTTGACGAGTCCATGATCCGATGTGTCGATGACTCAATGTGGATCCGGATCGACAAGTTGCGGGTTGGGGTAGGTTATCGAGTGTTGGTTAGGGTCGGAGGGTTTTCAATCACAGACCCAATGAAGCAGACCCGACGAGTCAACCTTATTTTAGAAAAAATAGCCTTGTGTACATACATACATACATACATACACACACACACATATATAGAGAGTAGATCATATGTACTCAAGGCTTATTGTGTATCATGTACACAAATCCTAACCGTGGATTAAGTACCATCTAAAGGCTGAGATTAATTGGTAAAGTTGATTAATTGAAAAAGAAAAATGGAAAATAAAACCTCACCTTCAACCTAAGATGCGCGTGAGACCATTGTGCGACAAAGAGAGAGAGCCAGGGCGGCGATGATTCGATATGTCCTTCACGGGTTGGAGCGGGTGGTGGGGGCGATGGCAAGGCCAGCCTTCCTGCCGCTGCTCCTCAGTGGGTTTCTCTGCCCATGATTGAAATTAGGGTATTTTGCTCAATTGATTATTCGATCTGTCCACCTGGATGGTGGTGACCAGCCCCGGCCTTCCCCGACTTTCTACCTTCATCTAGGGTTTCGTCTTGGTATGTACCCAAAAGTGAACCAATTGTTTGTGATTTCATTGATTTTTAGCTATAGTTTAAGCAAATTGGCATGTGACTTTCGAATTTGCTACAAGGAAAATTAGCTTGCTTCTCGTTGGATTCGATTTCTCCTTTTTTCTATTTTTTTTTTTGTTTTGAATCGACATTTCTGGGTTGTTTTGAATCGATATGGGTCGATTTTGTATCAGGTGGTGCACCAACTATTGCTGCTAGATTTTGCCGACCTTTCTTTCATAATTGAGTTTAAGATCAATTGTGAAAGTGACAAAACTAGTTGATTTGATTATTAAGGTATATTTCTAGTATAATCGTGTTTAAGTTGAAGGCTATATTTCTTATTCTTTTTGATAAGATATCTTTTGTTATGTCTGATTTATGTTGGTTCGTGCACTAACCTCATTCTTGGAAAATTACTCTATATATTCTTTCTTAATTTGCTAGGTTTTTTTTCTCTTGCAAGCAATCTTCATATTTGATCAAATTTGTTCTTAAATAAAGTTCCAATCGAATTCATCTTTTATGTTTCGAAGTGTGAAATTGGCTTGTTGCATGTTCAGTTGTAGCTTGTATTTCCTTTTAACTTTGCTCCTCTAAAGATCTTACGAGTGTTGCTTACCTGATGTAGGATCAAGTTCCTCCTTTCCCATCAACTTAAACTCCAGTAAGTGATATATTTGAATGATTTGATAGAGAGCCCATAGTTGTTGTCATTTTTGGTAATTGCTTAAGTTCTTGTTTAGCAAGTCAGGTCCACCGAGAAAGACTGAAGGGAGAAGATGTAGTTGTTAAAGTGCAAAGGCCTGGGCTCAAGGCTCTTTTTGATGTCGATCTGAAAAATCTTAGGGTTAGTTTCTTATTACTTGGATATCGTCAATGTTGATAATGTAAGCAGTTGATTTGTTCGCAAATGTTAACTCTCAATCAAATAGTTACTATAAATAATTTATTAGAATGCTGAGATTCCACACAAATAATGAAAAAAAAAACAATCGAATAATCATGTGATACCATCGAATAATCTATCGATAGCATCGCATAATCTATTGATACAATCGAATAATGAAACAACCCAAATCACAAATAATGAAAAAAAAAACAAATCTTGTCGATATATTATTCGATACCATCGAATAATCATGTGATACCATTGAATAATCATGTGATACCATCAAATAATCCAACGAAACCATCGAATAATATATCGACACGGTCGAATAATCTATCGATAGGATCGAATAATCATGTGATACCATTGCATAATATATCGATACGAACGAATAATCCAGCGAAACCATCGAATAATATATCGATACGATCAAATAATCATGTGAAACCATCGAATAATCTATCGATACAATCGAATAATCCTGTGATACCATTGAATAATCTATCGATAGTATCACATAATCTATCGATACAATCGAATAATGAAACAACCCCAAATCACAAATAATGGAAAAAAAACTCACGCGCCTCTCATAAAGAAGTGGGGCTGAAAAATTATTGGGGCCCACAATTTTTTTAAATACAAAAATTGTAAAAGTGGCTTTTAATCTCCACCCTCCATCTCAACTAATAAACGGCTCTGATTTGTGTACATGATACACGTTAAGGCTTGAGTACACCGGAACTAATGTTGTTGCAGGAGGATGGTCAAGTATGAAATATAAATAAAATATAAACCAAACTGACTCCCTGTCTCAGCAAATAAATACAAGACTTCCTCCCGTTGTAGTAGAAGGTAGTCAGAATCGATCCACGAGAAAGCGTGTCAGCGCCCGCCTTTTCAGTTCCGAAACTCAGCAGATCTCGACCAGAAGCGTACTCAACTTCGAGTAAGGTACTCGACTTCGACTAGGCTGTCGACCAAAAACAGAAACAGAAACAAAACAGCAAACGAAAACCAACAGAAAGTACTCGACCTCGACTGATCCTACTCGACGTCGACCAAGTCGTACTCGACGTCGACCGCGCTTTGTCGATTTCGAGTGAAAACAGAAACGAAAACCAAAACTTTAAATTGCATAAAACTAAAAGTAAACACGGAATTTGTAATAAAAAATCAATAAACTAAAAAACTTCCAAGATCAGGGTTTCAACACCACAACGATAACCATGTAAAATAACACATAAAGACAGAAAAAATCATGCTTTTCATCAAATAATTTTTGTTATTAACAAATAAGAATATAGAGGCTTTCGCATAAACCCTAATTGTTACTAACCCTTTTTCACATAATTAATCGAAGTTGCATTAAGATCATTTTCGCTTCAATAACACAAACAAGGATCACCTTCAACTTTCGCAAAAGAATCACGCTCATAGGGATAGAAGACGAATTGCATCAAAAGATTGTACCTTTACCACATCACCTTACATGGCCACAGTCGGGCTCACCCCGACCCTAGAAGTTGGGTGGCTACTCGCTCTTCATCATCAAGAAACTCATCAACTAACAAAAAAAACTAACTTGCATTAAATAAACTAAAGAGAACTTACAACCGATCGAAGACAAACCGTCTCTCAACACTTTCTCTCCTCTCGCCACAAGCTCTCTCTTTCTCTCTTACTTGTTCTCTCTAGAATTGAATTGGAATAAGATACCTAAAACTCAGCCCCTATGGCTTTATTAATAGGCTTCCAATCCTTTCTAATCATAGTAGGAAACTATATCTATATCTGAACTTTCTATCTAATAACATAAAGATAAAACATTATGATAAAGGAAATAAAGCTAATGTGGATAAATCCCTTCCATCTTGATATATCTTCTCTTGATTAGATAAAATATCTTGTTCCTTTCCTTGCAAGTAATCTATCTTCTCCATACTCCACTCGATCTCGGACTCGGATTTGGCCACTAGATCGTACTCGACTTCGACTAGAGTTAGTCGACGTCGACTAGAACTTTTCCTCCTGGGTTGCACTCGAGCTCGGACACCTTCTGAACTCGACATGTGTACTCGACTTCGAGTAGGTGTACTCGACGTCGAGTAGCTCTGGGCTCTCGAGTGGCTCTGCTCGACTCCGGGTGAACTTCTGGCTCGGGATGTACTCGACTTCGACTAGACGTGGTCAACATCGAGTAGAGCTGTTAGCTTTCAGCATTCTGCTCTGTTCTTGAAACGCACTTTCCCGAGTCCTCGTTCTTCGGATTGACGCATATTACCATGCGTTGGAAAGCTCTTTCCGAGGGCTACAACTTTCATGAAGACATCAAAGCTTGATTCAGAATGATGAATGGTGAAAAGTGGGATTTCCTCAAGCTGCACCATCCTTAGCTTCTTCATGACTTTCCTTTACGCTCCAAAGTGCGCCCGATTTCTGCGAAATATAACAAAAACTTGTGTAGACCTCCATATATTGCAAATAAACATAAACTACACAGAATCTGTGCTATTTTAACCCAAATGTATGCAGAAATCGATATAAAATTTATAGTAAAACATGGCAAATTAGGCTCACAACAAACACCCCATACTTAAGCTTGCTTGTCCTCAAGCAATACTTTTAGTTGTCATTCAGGGGAAGAAATCAAAACTCTCAACATATTAGATTCATTGTCATATGTCCCTGCAATCAATTACCATCCTCGAAAAGGTACTAGTGTCACAAATCCATGCATGTGCAATAAAAAGCAACATCTACTCACAAAAGGAGGGTTATGCAAAACAATTCATAAGTGACAAAGCATTAATAATCAAGAGGACTTTAATTTAAGCTCAATAACGAGTAGATTGGTAAAAGGCTAAAGGTGGGATATTTTTGGCCATGTGGTGCTAATAATCCGGGGAAATTGAGTACTTTCAAAAATTTCATACCACATTCCTTCTTCCTTTGATTTCTCACCTTTCTCTCATTCGGTCAATGCTTTTTTTCAATATTATGCTTTTACCTCTCTAACCTCAGCACTGCCTTCTCGCGAGTCGCAAACACCGCCTCTATCGAGGAGTTAAGTCAATATTGTCAGCCCTAAATCGGAGTCCCATATTTTAAACTTAAGTGTTCAAGATGATTTACGATTTTTGTATGTTTTGGTCGAACCTATCCATTTTTTTTTGAAAGCACTCTAGAAGAGCAAACAACTCTGCGACCAATGGAGAGCCTTCTGCAAACAAAATAAGGTAAGACCAAAGAGATTTTCTAGGATATTTTCACCTGACGAAACTATGCTTTCAAGACAATTTGCGAGTCCTATTTGTACGGAGAGGTTCTACCTGCTTTTGCCGGCTAAATACATCGAAGGGACATATGCTTTTGGCGATTTTTGGGCGACAACTAGAGACATCATTGAAGTTTTCAAGTTGTAATTTTTATGAAGTTGCCTAAACTTTTAGTCATGCATGCATTCCTACTTCAAATATGTTTTGTTTTACCGCAATGGACATTGCAATTAACGACGGTCTTCACGTAGCTTCGATCCAATACGTTGTGGCGGATATGAGGGCGAAGTGGTTATAGTATTACACAACCATTCCTGATATTTTTCTTGTCGCAACGTGTTTAGACCCTACACTTAAGGTGAATGGTCTTCAAAGATTTTTAGAAAACTACTTTTAGATATTGGGGATGACCCCACTTGTAATGTACTTTGTATAGTTTCTAGAGCTAGATAATTACTTTAATAATTATATGATCTTTTTGCTAGAGATACTCGCCCATCTTAACTGTCTCCTACTGCTTTGAGCTCGTTGCGCATTAACATTACTGCGTGAACAAAGGTTCTTACTAGAGATATTTTTGGCATGAATAGAGTGAAGAGCTCGTCAAACTCTCACTCGAAGCTCGACGAATATTTATCTCATAACTTTGAGTTTGTTAGTGATGATGTCGAAGACTTCAACATATATTCAGAAATGGTGGATCTGTCCAAAAATGTTGCGGTTTTCAACAATCCCTAATGAAAATTGCAAACACAAATACTTACACCTCTCACACTCGAACCATAAATTTCACAAAGAGAAAAACCAAATAAGATTTTCACACTTAAATCCCTAATCGATAGAAATTGCAGTTTCACACTCAAATCCCTAATGAGAAATTGATAGAAATTGTAGTTTCACACTCAAAATGTAGCTTCAGTTGATTCAACAATCCCTAATGAGAAATCGATAGAAATCCCTAAATCCTAATATGTAGAAAACGGAGTTTGGAATTGTATAAATCGGTAGAAAATATCTTCAGCCCTTTAACGCCTCCCCTAGCGATGGCTCCGGCACTGCTGTTGGCGATTCTAGGTCGGTCATTGCTCCTCCTCCGGTAAGAAGCTTCAAAGAACAGCGTTGGGATCGGCTTCTCCTGGTGCCAAAGGGCGAGGTCGGGTTCTGGTACAAAGGGCGAGGTGCGGTGGCATGACTGATGTCGCCGACAGTGGCGATTCAGCGGTGGTCGTCCTGCTCGGTCGCCCTTTCCGATCCCTTTCTCTCCTCTCTTTCCCTTCGGTTTCACCACGAGCAGATGTGGGATGGATGGGTTAACAGAGGTTTCAAATTCTGTTAGATTTAACTCAACAAGGGCACGATGCGAAATTGATACAAACCTCAGGGGTACCGTGCGAATTTAGCAAAACTTTTGTACACCGTGCGAAATTCGCAATACCACAGGGGTACCAGGCAAAATTTCCGTTACTTTTTTCAATAAAAACATAAAATCTTTTATAGTTTTGATTCATGAGATAATATATACATGACGATTAGATCCATTTAATAAATCACTTTGTTATAATAATTTTATACATATGTAAAATAGATTAGCGGATATTAGATGCATTTACGTACCTTATTGTTGGGTTCGAACACATATTAGATGCATCTACATATCTTTTTGTTGCATCTAATATGTGTTCAACCCAACAAAAAGGTACGTACTTACGTAGATGCAATATTATAAGTTTTTAACCCCCAACACATTTTTAACAAATTTTAATTATTAATATACTTTTTAATCAGATCCATGTTATATATGTGCTCGAACTTACATTATGAGTACTATACATATCGAACTTCTTAATTATATTGATAATCTTCATCCAATTAAAAAAGAAAGAAGAAGTAGCTTATACTATTACAATTATTTCATGATTTTGAAACGGGTTTTCGGAATACTCCGCTATTTTTTACTGGAACCACCGCTAATCTTCGCAACCCCCTGCGGATCGAGTTCTGCAACTCTTTGCGGATCTTCCCGGACATCGTGCCAAACACGCCCTAAAAGTCCATCGACAAAACGTTCGCAAGACGTTGCGGAGAGAGGTCCGCATCCTAATGCGGAGTTCCCTAACCTATATGTTAAAAAAAAAATTCTCAAAATAATTACGCAAGAAGGTGCGTAGCCTTTTTTTTTTTTTTTTTTTTTTTGCTCCTTGGATTTGATCATTGGAAGGAGAATCGGACACAGAGTCGCAACCGGGTGCCGATATAACTCCGCAAGGAGTTGCGGAGTTAAATCGGTGTAAAGGCTGTTTGGCACAACGTCAAAAGTATTCCGCAACAAAGTGCAGACTTAACTCCACAAGGAGTTGCGAAGATTAGCGATGGTTCCAGTAAAAATTAACTGTGTATTTATCAATCCCCTTTTGAAAACAGTAGGTGACCTTTTACAATAAATTAAGTTTTTTATTTTAAAAAAAAATCTTCTAAATATTTTCATGTGCAAAAGGAGTATAACGGTATGAGTGATGTTTTGAAGAAAAAATATATATTATTACATGATTTTGTATGATTTATTATTTCTGGATGGATATGATTTTTGTTTAGCAAACTCCTTAAATTGATGGGTGATTTTTTTTTTTTTGCAATATAACCTTCTTCTATCATTTCAAGCAAGGCAGAGCATATAATATTAGTGGCATGTATTGTAGGCTATAGGTGGCAATTTAAGTGCATGAAAGCTTTACGTTTTGATTTGCTACAAGATTATAAATAATGGTATTGGTGTATTGTTAAAATGGAACTTTTTGAAATTTGTGTAATCCTTTGCTGGTTTGAAATTGCAAGGAGGGGCTTTTGGGTTGATTAAGCATGAGTTTGTTGGAAGTGGGTCATTCCCTACTTGATGTTTTTTTTTAAAGCATTTCACTTTATATTTTTTTTAAAAATAAGTAAGAATTTATTATCCGGTAAATTGAGAGGGAGTAAGATTATCAAACGAATTGAATGCATTTGAAGGGCCACCAAAAAACCCTAAATGTTCTTAATAGAAGGCGCGGGCACGCGCCCCTCTTTCCTTCTTCCTCCGGCCGCCATGCCTTTCCGCTCACAAGCATCAGCCTAAAGTCGGCCCCTCTGCAACCCCCACTTGCCCTGCCTTATCTCCACTCCTACCAAACCTGTCGAATCGGAAACTCCCTTCTCGCCCCCTCTATGCGTCTGCTACCCGTCGCCTGCGAAAGGCTAATGTTGGGGAGGTGGCACCTTCCGATTCGTGTGATTATAGGCGAAATCCGCCTGATGAGTGGATAATTAGGCTTCTTAAGGGGGTAATTATGTGGGATGGGATCGCCTTGAGGTGTCCGGACGGCTGTCGCTGCAGGTTCTAGTGGTGGTGTGGGTGACTTAGCCTCTCTCACTCTACTGTGTGCTATTCTCTCTCCAATCGGCCATTACTAATCTCTGTAAGTATACTCTCTCTCTCCTTAATTTACACTTGAGTACTGCCTTCGCCTACAAGCATCGGATCTATATAAAGCCTTTACAAGGCATTGGAGCTCACAACTCTCTTAATCTCCTCCTAAATAACGCATACTGGGTTCATTTTCTCGCTTTTCTATTGCTCCTTTTTTCTGCTTTCATGGCTTCCAAAAATTTTCTTCATGCTCTGTTGGAAACACAAGCTGACCCGAATGATCAATCGGCTTCTGTGCCAACGGTTCCGGTGGTGGTGGTGCCTGGTCCATCGGGGGCTCAGGTTGCTGCCCTACCAAAACCACCGCTGTCGGCTTCTGAAAAGGGGAAAGCAAAGGTTGTCTCGGAGGATCCACCAATTGGTGTGATCCCTCCAACTGTTGTGGTCCAGCCTGATCATACAAGCTGCTATACTCGGCTTGCCGAGTTGAGAGAGAAGAATCTTGCAGCTAATCAACACATCCACCTGTGCTCTCTCTTTTGGGGGTACACTGATTTCACGAGTCTGAAAAATAAGCTCCGGGGGGAGTGGCGCCGAAGCCAGGCTAGTTACGAGCTTGTGGAGAGGGAAGATGGGTGGTTTGATGCCGATTTTGCTTCTTCTGGTGATCTCAAAAAGGTGTGGGAGGAACGCCCATACCATCTCTTTGGCCAAATTATTGTTCTACATAAGTGGTATCCTACCTTTGATCCGCTCACTGCCTATGTTACACACCTTGATATCTGGGTAAGGATTCCTAAACTCCCTGTGGAATATATGTGTCGCGAGGCCCTCATTGAGATTCTGACTGAATACAATGGAGGCTCTCTAATCAGGCTTGACACGCTTTCTCATCAACGTATTCGTTTGGATTATACCCGGTTTTTTGCTAATGTCGATTTCAACAATCTCTGTGGCCTTATTTTGGTTCTTGATGAGGATGGTCTCCCCCTTGAGCTGCGTATGTATTACGAGGATTTCCCCATTGGCTGCGGTTTCTGTGGAGATCTCCAACATGTTTTTGAAGATTGCCCAGACAGAATTATCTTTGAGAAACCTCTTAGCGAGGTTGTGATTTGGGACACCCCGGCTGCTCAGGTTGATCCTGCTGAGGAGGGGTGGACCCGTGTGTCGAAGAAAGGGCAATCAGATGAGTCTTCCAACAAAAAGTCTAGCCACAAACCATATATGATGGGTATGGCCTCCGTCAAGGTTCGGTTTGCTCCGAATTCGAGATCCTCTGCAGGAGACAGCAGCTCCTCTAAGAATGATGCTCATTCAAGCCCGACTAAGGCGAATACGCCGAGAGCTGACTTGGGGCTCCCCGCTTTTGATGACGAAACCTTAGGGTGTTGCAAGGAGGCCGTGGGTGGCCTTGCTACTGCTGCCAACTTGCCGTCAGCTGTTAACCAGGCGGTTTTTGAGCCGGCGATGGAGATTGACATGCCGGCTCCGATTGTGGATCCTGCGACTGGTCGCACTGTGATTTTGTCTTCCATCGATGGGTCGAACGTCGACATTCCTAGTATGAGTCCGTCCCAGTCGCACATTCGGCACTTCAAGCAATTAGGGATCCATTCCCCTGGTAGTACAACTGATGCAGGGAAGTGGCATGGCAACAAGCCTATGGATGACTCTGCGTCGTCCTATCCGAAGAAGTGAAAAAATTAGTTTATGAAGTCACAACCCGCTTGCGTTGTCCGAGTCTGGTGTGTAGGGGTTAAGTCGTTTTTTGGGTCTTCCTCCCAGTCTTTTGGCTTTTGCTTACCTTGTGGGTTGCTCTTGTGCATTTTACTTGTTTTCAGCTGGTTGGTTTTTGCAAAGCTTCATTTTAAATGCCAATGTATTAAGCTTTATGGTTTGATTTGCTTTCATATTATTTATCAATATCAGGTTCTCTTTGTGTATGATTGGTCTCTTCTTAAAGCTTTTACACATTTGCTTTCTATTATCTATTGTTGGTTTTCGAGATACTCTCGGTTGTGCCCTTCCCTGTGCAGGTCTGGCTTAGGCTTGATGCTATACGTAAGCTGGGTTTTGCTTGCTAGTTGCTGCCTTACAAGGTCCTGACTGCTGCTCTTTGCAGTCACGAAGTTCTGTTCTGTCACAATGAATGTATGCTAGTGCGGCGTGGTGGCGTTGGGGGTTTACTGCTGTTGCTCTCTCCTGTTGTTGCTTCACACTATCGACTTGCCTAGTCGATTTCCTTATGCTCGTTTTGCGGCCTCTGCAAGTATTTACTACTTGATTGGTGTTTCTTTTTCTTGGTTTTGGTCTTGTTTGGTCTGTAATTTATTCTACCCTTTTACTGTTTTATTGTAACTCTTGTTTCGGTTGGGTGGTCCTTGTTTGGCCCCCACATATGATTGTAATCTTGTCTTTTCTCCCATTACAGTTTACACCTTATACTAAATTTAGTAATAAAGAGCTTGGGTCCCCCCCCCCCCCCCCCCATTGGAGACATCTCACACATTAAGGTCACACAAGACCAACTCCCCTCCACCATGAGCCTTTTACTAAGACTACTTGGCGCTCCAAAGCAAAGATTGGTGTCCGACACAACTTCTGATATGTTTAAAATAATGGTTTCTCTTCGATATTGCCCTTCCAAACTTTGCCTAAATACATTCTCTTCGATCACCATTGTATTTGGACTAAATAATTTCATCAAACGAACGATACATCATATGGTTAGTTTCATTCAGACGAAGCAAGTCAATACCACATTAGTACAAACAGTTTGCCTTAAAAGGTTTTTATGAATATATGCACTTGGAACTCACTCGGTATCCGAAGCCGTAATTTCTGAACTAATGTAGATATTTTTTGTCAAAATAATAATATCAACGTCTTGGCACTTTTAGAGACTAAAACTGACAAGGTTCCTGCCGAAAGCACTCTGCGTAAATGTGGCTTTTCTAATATTGCGTTTGATCCAGCAATCGGATTTTCTGGGGGGATTTGTCTCCTGTGGAAAGATATCCCCGCCTCACAAGGATCTATTGAACTTATTGCGGTTCACCACCGATTTATTCATTTTAACTACTCGGATTATGCATCACAACGGATTTTTGCTGTACTTGTGGTATACGCTCCTCCGGATGAGCGTCGCAAATCAGCCTTCTGGGAAAGGATCTCCCTTTACATACAGTCAATTCTTATTCCCTTCTGTATTATGGGAGATCTTAATGAAATAGCAACCCCATCTGACAAACTGGGCGGAGCCTATCCCTCGTCGTCGCGTTTCACGCGCCTGCTAGATTTAAAGAACAAACTATCACTTCTAGAAGTTCCATCCAATGGCGGCCAGTTTACCTGGCAACGTAAATCCAAAGATGTGGTCATTTGCTTGGAAAAACTTGATCGTCTACTGATCCACACGGACATGCTTACCATTTTCGATTCACTTCGCACACAGATCCACCCTTTTACTAGATCTGATCATGCTCCGATCTCCACAGATTTTCGTCACAACATTCAATCAAAGAATAGGCCTTTCAAGTTCGAATTGGCTTGGGCCGCTAGAGCTGATTACAGAAACTTAGTTTCTCAAGCCTGGAGAACAAACCCACAAGGTTCCTTTATGTTTAATTGCTTCAAAAGGCAAAAGTCCTTAAAAAACTTTCCAAAACTTGGCATAAGAATACTGTTCGCAACATTCATAACCAAATACTTGTAATGGATCAAAAGCTTCTGAAACTACAGGCTTCCATTATCTCAGACTATAACTCCAAAGATGTTAAACTCCTGAAACAATTGCTCAACAAGAGGGAACGTATGCTTGATTTTCATCGCCGCTATTGGAGCCAGTGGGCCAAAGTAAAACATACCAAACTTAACGACTCAAATTCTGGCTATTTTCATAAGATAGCGACTGCAAAGAGAGGCAGAAAAATGATCAAATCTATAATACTACCCGGTGGGGAATCCTCTTCTGACTTCCATATAATCCAAGAAGAATTTGTCTGAGACTTCAAAGCTCGTTTCAAAGCCTCGACGACCCCTGTATCGGATCTGACTCCGGACTTAGCGGTCATTCCAACATTAGTTTCTCAAACAGACAACAATATGCTATCGGCACCTGTAACAAACAATGAAATTAAAGCGGCTGTTTTTTCCATGGGCCCGGATAAGGCTCCGGGTCCTGATGGTTTCCCAGCTGGTTTCTACCAAAAATTCTGGCCTACAGTAGGCCCTTCTGTTACTAAAGCAGTTAAGGCATTCTTCACCAGCGGCAGGATACTGCGTCAGATAAACCATACGTTCATTACTCTGTTACCTAAATGCGATGATCCCACTACAGTGAACCACTATAGACCTATCAGCTTATGCTCTACAGTTTATAAAATCATAGTTAAAGTGATTTCATCAAGGTTAACCAAAATTTTTGATAAACTAATTCACCCACTACAGGGAGCTTTCACGAAAGGGAGATTAATCCAGGACAATATCTTGATAGCTCATGAAGCATTGCATTCGTTTCGGCCGAAGAAAGGCAAAATAGGCATGGTTGCGATTAAATTAGATATGGAGAAGGCTTACGATCGCATCGAGTGGCCCTTTCTGTTCCAAGTGTTATCAAAATTCGGTTTCAACGACCTTTTTATCAACAGAATAAAGGAATGTGTCTCAACTGTATCCTACTCGGTCCTCATTAATGATGAACCAACCACAGTATTTCCACCCACTAGAGGTTTGAGACAAGGAGACCCACTCTCCCCTTTTCTATTTATCTTAGCTTCTGAGGTCTTATCTCGGACGTTACATAACCAAGCCCTAGTTAGTAAGGACCTTGGTATCACTTTTGGGAAACCGGGGATCAAGGTTCCTTTCCTAGCATTTGCTGATGATATTCTGATTTTCTGCAAAGCTTCTCATTCGGCATGCTCTTCTGTTATGTCCATACTAGACAGATACTGCTTAATTTCAGGTCAAAAGGTGAATCTACATAAATCAAGCTTCCAAGCATCTCCTAATACGACTTCGGCCGCCATTACATCTACCATTGCAGTGCTTGGGATCCCCCAGGCAAAAAATTTCGACAAATATTTGGGTTGCCCGGTCGTTAACGGTAGGACCAATAGGGATACTTTCGCAGATGTGGTTCTCAAGACTAAAAACCAACTTACTAAGTGGAAAGCCTCGAATCTTTCTGCCGAAGGGAGACGGGTTCTTATCAAAGCTAATCTTAGTGCCAAACCGATTTTTCTTATGCAAGCGTTCCTGCTTCCTTCCCATATTCTACATGAGCTTGACAAGGTGTATAGACAATTTTTTTGGAACAAAACATCTACAGCTCCACCGCTGATTAGCTGGGACAAAATCTGTTCGGCCACAATGAAAGGTGATTTGGGGATTCATGAGGCGGAGTCTATGAATATAGCTCTCCAGATGAAGCTTCTTTGGAAAATTTTTTCTGAACCAGACAATATATGGGTTCGCATAATTTCACAAAAGTACCTCAAAGGCAAAGATCTATCCAATTACAATAAAAAAAGGCCACACCTCGTGGCAATGGTCCCGCCTTATACCCAGGTCCCAGTTTCTTCCCGCTCTGCAGTGGCGGGTCGGGAATGGTGAAACCATTGATTTCTGGTCCCAAAACTGGGCTTTTCAGAAGCCGCTGAGTTCCAAAACACTAAGGACCATTCCGGATAACCTTAAAGGAATTTCGGTAGCTCACTTCATCACCAACCGACAGTGGAACAAAACATTAATAAAAGACTCTTTATTAGACATCCTGGCTCAAGAAGACATTGACCACATTCTTGGTCTTACTTTGCCAAGTAACCCTATCACGGATCGTCTTTATTGGGGACCCAGTAAAAATGGCTGGTTCTCGACCGCCTCTGCAAACTCCTACTTAACATAAAACAACGGGATGCCAGATTACGACTGTGGTTGGATCTGGTCTCTTGATGTGCCCCCGAAGGTGAGGCACTTCCTTTGGAAACTATCCCGCGATGGGTTACCGACTAAAATCAGGTTAATTAAATCACACGTGGCGGTTCCTACTGGGTGCGTTTTCTGTGGGAACACAAATGAATCGGGTGAACACATACTTCTTCGATGCTCTATGGCTACTGATTTGCTAAAAGCATTAAGGATCTAGATTTCGAGTCATATCACGGCTTCTGTCGGCTTGGGCCAGATAATTCCACTTTCTGCGATTAAAATTGCAATTGGGTCCAGCAAATTTGCTGCTTTGGCGTCAGCTTGGTGGGCCATTTGGTTCTTTAGGAATCAACTCGTGTTTGAAAAGACTACCAAGGTCACTATCAATGAGATTTTGCTGTTTCACAGCACTACCACACAGTGTTGGAATCAATCAAAGCTTTTAGACGAAGATCCAACCGGACCATTAATACCCTCACATAGGCTTCAGAATGGTACTCGCAACCAGTTTTGTAGGGGTAGCCCTTCGACTAACAGGGGAAAAGATCGGTCTGGGAATTGGGACAAACCACCCTCGAATAGTTATAAACTCAATTTTGATGGCTCGGTTCTCCCGTGTGGAAAATCCTCTTATGGTTTTATCATCCGTGACTCTGATGGCTTAGTTGTCTCTGCGGGTAGGTCAGCTTGCTCTAGTATCTCGGTCGTTTATGCCGAAAACCTCGGACTCAGAATGGGTTTGCTACGAGCAAAGGAGATGCAACTATCTACACTTCTGATCGAAGGCGATAACTTACTAGTGATTAACGCTCTACTGGGGGATTGGAAATGCCCCTGGACAATAGAGATGTTACAAGCTGATATTTTGTCTGATATTTCGTCCTTTTCTTATGTTGCTATTCGTCATATTTTTAGGGAATCCAATGCGGTGGCTGACTACCTTGCTCGTAGTGCCCATGCATCCCTTGCCGACGAAGCCTGTGAAGATGATCCAGAACTTCTTGTTCTCGTCTGTAAGGATGCGCTAGGAAGGGCCTCTGCTGCGGCCGACCCGACCTAATTTTGATCTTGCGTCAAAAAAGAAAATCAAACCAATTGAATGAGTTCATGACTAATGGCAGGCAGCCGATTTTCTAGGTTTTGAGGAATGAAACCCTACATCTCGCCCATTGGCTGATCAGCCGTCGCCGCCACAAAACCCTAGCGTTGCCCGACCCGCTCACCTGCGAAAGCCGAAGGCTAACCCCTCTGCAACTCCCTCCTGCCCTGACCGGATCTTCCCATGACCTACTGCGAGATGTCGATTCAGGCCCACTGGCTCTCTCCCCGTTCATGACGGGTTTTGCCTGTGCAAGGTCATTCGAGCGGTGGTGCCGCTTGTTGAATCGCTCTCGTCAGGGCATGGATCGCCCAATTGGTGGATTGTCCGGGCTTGCTCTCGGGTTTGTTTGAGGGTTGGGATTAGCCGGTGGTGGCCGGGCCGGCGCCGTCGTTTGTCTAAGTGGTGTGCGTGGTTGTTCGGTCCCTCCTCCTGTCCGCCGATCTGTTGCTCGCTCCTCGTTTTGCTGTCTGTGTACATTTCTCTCTATGATCGTGTAAGGTTAGATCTATTCTCTCTCCTTTTCTCTTTCCCTCACAATCAACACCAATCTCAATTCTATGAATCACAACCTACTGTGGGTTTATGGATTCACAATCCAAATTGCGGTGGCTGCCACTCCGTTGACTACTACCTTTCCTGGTCCCTTTTTGTGTATCTTACCTGTTGTGTTACTACTATGGCAGTAGCTCTCTCTTCTATATGCCCTCCTCCTTGTTTGTGGTTCTGCTGCATTTGTGGTTTGTTTTGCAGGGTTTGGTTGTGGGTTTTACAGCTTGGGCGAACTGCCTTGGCTCATAATCTCATCAATCATCGGCTGCCCTCTGCTACAAATTTTGATTCTCTGGATCTGTTGTTGGATTCGCTCTTGAACCTTGCCGGTTCATATATTTTTTATGCCTTTACAAGGTGCTGCTGTGATCTCACCTATACCAACACTGACCTTGGTTCAAGCATTGGCTCACAAGCCCTCTGCCTTTATCTTAATAGATTACTTAGGCCCTCACCGGCCATGAATTTCACATCAGTGGCTCTTTTCATTACTTATGTTTTTGAAAATGATATTGTTAGCTATTTACTCAGCCTTGCTCTCAAAATTGGGCACCATAATGGCTTACCGGCTTGCTATATGTTGTTTTACTCTGAGTTTTATTCTCTTTTAGAGGAATCCTTCTATGACCATTACTATGTCCATTTTCGATTTAGCTCACCTAATTACATTTTGGGTTGGCTTCTTATGCTATTTATATGTTATTTTATCTTTTACACTTGCTGTGTGATCCTTCTTAGTTACAACTCACTCATGTTATTGCCACAACCTGGCACTTTGTTCTTTCATTGGGACTACATCCCATTTCTTTTTTCAATTTTGGTTAGCACAATTGTAGTATACAAGAATCATGAGCTTTTACTTCATAATATTGGGATCCAAAAGATCAAGTCAGGCTTATCGCCCTTGTTTATGAGTTACTTCCAAGTTCAATTACCAACAACTTATTATACGATGGTGTTCTTTATTAGAATGAAACTTCAGCTTGGTTACATTTCAGTGCATATGATTACCAAACAATTCGGAAGGTGGCAGTTTACTGCTTTTGAACGGATTTCTTTTGTTCTGACTAACTCTGCTTTTGTTAGGGTTGTCTCGGTGCTTCTGGGGCTTGTTCTCTGCTGGTTATCTTGCTGCTCGTTTCAGTTTATGCGCTCCCGGCATTGGCTTTGCTTGCTTTAGACTCGGCCGACAACTTTGTCTCCTAATATTAATGGATCACAAGCCTCGTTGGATGATCTTCTTGGATCTTCAAAGCCCCACAAGGCCTTTGTAACACATCTAATTAGGTGGTCCTTGCTCAAGAATAATTTTTGCAGCAATCTATCTATTCCATCAGTCATGAATCGATCGGCCTTCTCACTACCGGTGTCTAGTCTCGGTTGTCTGGTAAGTGTTTCTTGCCCTTCTACAAACTTTATGTCTGTCTCGGTTGCTTACCAGCAAGATACTCATAATTATCATAATACAATATGCATATGGAACTACAATTCCCATTACATCTCACTGGATGGTTTAATCTATTCACCCATTCTCCCTGTACTGTCGTTCAGGGTGTTTAATTACTCTTTTTCTTCTACGGTTGTTATCGCTGTCCTTGCTGTCACTTTAGCTCGAGTCCCTTGGTTTTTGAGGTGCTCCCATACCTTGTCGGTTTTGGTGTTTCACACACCCACGGGAGGTCTTGCCTCTGCGCGTTTCTTCTCTATTGCCATGAGCTGTTGTACCCGGGGTGTTCGGGTCTTTGTTGTTTCAAGTCTGGCCTATGCGAGAGCCTTCTGCAACCTTCAAATATCAGATTTCCAGCTATGGTGTTTTGCCAATGTTTTTGCTCGGTTTCGGTTGGCTTCAACGTGCTCCATAGTTGGAATGTACACCAGTTTTTTTCTACAAAGTAACGCTCTCGTATGGTCTCTAGACCTTTTGAAGTTAATCTTCACTGGCTGGTTTTTTGTAATAATCTATTTGGAGTGTATAATCACTTCTTTGTTACCTCTTTTAATGTTGTATTTGGACTTACTAACATCTCAGTTCTCTTTATGGGACCTTGTTCTCCGTAAAAGGACTTATAAACAAAGGTTTATGTACTCTCCCAATTCTTACTCTCCAGGGGATGCTTGTCACTCGACGGCACATCAGAGCTTATTTACAATTCTAGTGAGCCGTAATCTCGATTACGAAAATCGTTTACTTAAGTCGGACACTGACAGGTCGACAGATCCTGGGATTCCCCCCCTCGTTTTAAACAACTCATCCCTAAGGGCCACACAGGACCATCTTGCTCCCACCACGAGCTGCGGCCAAAGCCAACCCAAATCATTAGTACAAACTGTTCGACCAAAAAGGTTTTTATAAATATATGCACCTGGAACTCACTCGGCATCCGGAGTCGTAATTTCTAGACAAATGTAGATATTTTCTGTCAAAATAATAATATCAACGTTCTAGCTCTTTTAGAAACTAAGACTGATAAGGTTCCTTCCGAAAGCACAATGCGTAAATGTGGTTTCTAGAATGTTGCTTTTGACCCGGCTATTGGGTTTTCTGGGGGAATCTGTCTTCTGTGGAAAGATATCCCTGCCTCACAAGGATCCATTGAACTTATTTCGGTTCACCACCGATTTACTCACTTTAACTACTCAGACTACGCTACAAAATGGTGTTTCGCGGTTCTTGTGGTCTATGCCCCACCGGATGAGCGTCGCAAATCACCCTTCTGGGATACAATCTCCCTTTATATACAGTCACTTGTTATTCCCTTCTGCATCATGGGAGACCTTAACGAAATAGCTTCCCCAACTGATAAACTTGGAGGAGTCTATCCTTTGACGTCGCGTTTCACGCGCTTACTAGATTTAAAGAACAGACTATCTCTACTAGAAGTACCATCTAGCGGGGGTCAGTTTACTTGGCAACGGAAATCGAAAGATGTGGTCATTTGTTTGGAAAAACTTGATCGCCTTCTAATCCACACGGACATGCTTACCATTTTTTACTCACTTCGTACACAGATCCATCCCTTTACTAGATCTGACCATGCTCTGATCTCCATAGATTTTCGTCACAACATTCAGTCTAAGAATAGACCATTTAAGTTCGAATTGGCTTGGGCATCAAGGGCCGATTACAAAAACTTAGTCTCGCAAGCTTGGAGAGCAAAAACCCACAAGGTTCTTTGATGTTTAAATTGCTTCAAAAGGCAAAAGTTCTTAAAAAACTATCCAAAACCTGGCATAAGAATACAGTTCGCAATATTCATAACTAAATTCTAATAACCGATCAAAAGCTCCTTAGTTTACAGACATCTCTTATCTCAAATTATAACAGCCAGGATGTTCAAATCCTAAAACACTTACTCAATAAAAGAGAACGAATGCTCGACTTTCACCATCGCTATTGGAGCCAGCGGGCTAAAGTTAAACATACCAAACTTAATGACTCCAATTCAGGCTACTTCCATAAGATTGCTACTGCAAAAAGAGCCAGGAAAATGATCAAATCTATCCTACTTCCCGGTGGAGAATCCACAGCTGATTTCCACACAATCCAATAGGAATTTGTCCGCGACTTTAAAGCTCGTTTCAGAGCCTCTTCGACCCCTGTTTCGGATCTATCTCCAGACCTAGTGGTCATCCCATCATTAGTTTCACAAGCAGATAACGACATGCTCTCGGCTCCTGTTACAAATAATGAGATTAAAGCGGCTGTATTTTCTATGAGCCCGGAGAAGGCTCCGGGGCCTGATGGCTTCCCAGCTGGTTTCTACCAAAAGTTCTGGCCTACAGTTGGGCCCTTTGTAATAAAAGTCATCAAAGCTTTCTTCACCAATGGCAGGTTACTGCGTCAGACAAACCATACTTTCATTACGCTTCTACCGAAATGCGATGACCCGACTGCAGTAAACCACTACAGACCTATCAGTTTATGCTCTACAATTTACAAAATCATAGCTAAAGTTATTTCAGCACGGTTAACCAAGATTTTTGACAAACTTATACACCCCCTCCAGGGAGCTTTCACCAAAGGGAGATCTATCCAGGACAACATTCTGATTGCTCACGAGGCCTTGCATTCGTTTCGGATGAAGAAAGGCAAAATGGGCATGGTTGCTCTTAAGTTAGATATGGAAAAGGCATACGATCGCATCGAATGGGCCTTTCCGTTCCAAGTTTTATCTAAGTATGGTTTCAATGACCTCTTTATTAACAGAATAAAAGAATGTGTTTCAACTGTATCATACTCGCTCCTCGTCAATGATGAACCAACCACAGTATTTAAACCCACCAGAGGTTTAAGACAAGGAGATCCCCTCTCCCCTTTTCTCTTTATCCTAGCCTCTAAGGTATTAGCACGTACACTGCATAACAAATGGCTCGCTAGTAAGGACCTGGGTATCTCTTTCGGTCGTCCGGGCATCAAGGTTCCCTTCTTAGAGTTTGCTGATGATATTCTTATTTTCTGCAAAGCCTCCCACTCGGCATGTACTTCTGTGCTGTCTATCTTAGACAGATACTGTTTAATTTCGGGACAAAAGGTGAACCTGCACAAATCCAGCTTCCAAGCGCCTCCTAACACGACTGTTACCGCCATAGCGTCTACTATTGCAGTACTTGGCATTCCCCAGGCTAACAATTTTGACATATATTTAGGTTGCCCTATCGTTAACGGTAGGACCAATAAGGACACATTCGTTGATGTGGTTCTCAAGACCAAAAATCAACTCACAAAATGGAAAGCTTCAAATCTTTCTGCCGAAGGGAGACGGGTGCTTATCAAAGCAAATCTAAGTGCCAAACCGATTTTTCTTATGCAAGCTTTCCTGCTACCCTCTCATGTTCTTCATGAACCTGACAAAGTGTATAGACAATTCTTTTGGAACAAAACCTCTAAAGCTCCACCGCTGATTAGTTGGGACAAAATCTGTTCGGACACTATGAAAGGTGGTTTGGGGATTCATAAGGGGAGTCTATGAATATAGCTCTCCAGATGAAGCTTCTTTGGAAAATTATTTCTGAACCAGACAATATCTGGGTTCGTGTAATCTCACAAAAATATCTTAAAGTCCAGAACCTTTCCAGTTATAACAAAAAAGGTAATACCTCGTGGCAATGGTCCTACCTTATGTCCATCAGGCCTCAGTTCCTCCCGGGTCTACAATGGCGGGTTGGAAATGGGGAAACTATTGATTTCTGGTCCCATAATTGGGCTTTCGAGAAGCTATTGAGTTCCAAAACACTCATACCCATACCGGTTGATCTTGTGGGCGTTTCGGTGGCTCATTTCATCACCAACAGCCAGTGGAACAAACCATTTATAAAGGATTCATTCCAAAACATTCTGAAACAAGATGATATTAACCACATCATGGGTATAACATTACCAAGTAACCCAATCACGGACCGTCTGTATTGGGGGCCCAGTAAAAATGGATGGTTCTCAACAGCCTCTGCACACTCCTTCATTTCTGCACACACCGGGTCGCCAGATTTCGATTGCGCTTGGATATGGAGTCTCGATGTCCCTCCTAAGATGCGACACTTTCTATGGAAAATCTCTAGGGATGGTCTCCCGACTAAAACCAGACTACAGAGGTCGCATGTCGATGTACCTGCTGGTTGCGCTTTCTGTGACAATACAAATGAATCGAATGATCACATTCTCCTTCATTGTCCTATGGCTACTGCTTTACTTAAAGCTTTACATATCCATATTCCAAGGCTTATTTCTTCTGGAGGCATGGGAAATGTATTTCCTCTTACTGCTATTAAATGTGCAATTGGGACTAGCTCCTTTGCCTCTCTAGCCTCAGCTTGGTGGGCCATGTGGTTCTTTAGAAACCAACTTGTTTTCGATCATACTAAGAAGGTAACCATTAATGAAATTCTGCTGTTACACAACACTACTACTCACTGTTGGAAACAATCAAAGCTTTTAGATGATGATCCGACTGGACCATTGATCCCCATACATAGCTGTCGTAGAGGTCAGCACTACCAGCCATATAGGGATAGTGCTTTGAAAGCCAGACCTCAGGATCGGCCCGGGAAGTGGGACAAACCACCACCGAATAGTTACAAGCTCAATTTTGATGGTTCGGTGATCCAGAATGGTAACTCGTCTTATGGTTTTGTCATCCGCGACTCTGCTGGTCTAGTTGTCTCGGCTGTCAGATCTGTTTGCACAAATATCTCGGTAATTTATGCCGAAAATCTCGGCCTCAGGATGGGATTGTTACGGGCAAAGGAACTAAACCTTTCTACACTTCTTATCGAAGGAGACAATCTATTGGTGATAAAAGTTCTACTGGGGGATTGGAAATGCCCCTGGTCAATTGAGATGCTACAAGCAGATATACTGTCTGATATTTCGTCCTTTACTCATGTTGCTATTCGTCATATTTTCAGGGAATCGAATGCAGTGGCTGACTACCTTGCGCGTAGTGCCCATGTCTCCCCTGCCGACGTTTGTTGTGAGGATGATCCAGAACTGCGGGTTCTCGTCCGGAAGGATGCGCTAGGAAGGGCCTCTGCTGCGGCCGACCCGACCTAAACTTTATCTTGCTTCAAAAAAAAAAATCAAACGAATTGAATATTATAATACAGTAAAAACAAAAAAAGTAACCAAAGAAAACGACCAAATGAAAAAAAAAACCCCGCAACCCTATAGAAATGTGAGCAATTATATATATATTGGTCTGAAAGTTTATATTTTTTTGAAAGGAGAATAATCGCAAATAATACTGACTATCCCTCCTAAATAAAAAAAAATAAGAACGTTAAATATTATCAATTCACATACAAATTATGACTTAATAAACCAATTTTGATATGAACAACATTTCCAATAAAAATTTAAGTGCTAATTTGCATTGACAAGATAAAATTTAGACTTAAAAACAATTATCTTAAAATTTAAGGAATGTTTAAAAGAAAATTTCATCTTCTTCCTCCATCTCTGTAGCATCTCTCATTCTCATGCATGAAAAAACTCTAAATCGAGCTATATATCCATCATCGTTTAACTTCTAGTGTTTACTATACCTGAACTATAATTGATTTTGGGCTCTGAGCCAGTCATAGAAGTTAGACATGGCCACGAGTCATGGATTACCCGTGATCAGCCGAGTGACGCTAAGTCGACAACCCGTCGGGTCTGGATCGACGTTTCGACGGGTTAGGCGGTTAGGCGGGTTCAGGTTAGGTAGTGAAATGCATCTTTATTGGGTATGCAACTCAATCAAAGGCTTACAGATTATACAACCTCAAAATGGAAGAATCATAGTAAGCAGAAATGTGATCTTTAATGAGGATGCTCAGTGGGAGTGGCAGGAGAAAGAGAAATGTATAGTTGCTCCAAGAAGTGTTGTTGTTGATGGTGCAAAGGAGGTAACTTATGAGAGTTATGGCTGCTAGTCCTCCATTTACTCCATCAACCTAGCAAACGCATCCAGTAGTGGGTCATGTCTAACAAGCTCATCTAGTGATTCCCCACCAAGAAGATACAGATCATTGGCTGAAATTTATGAGAGTTGTGAGCTTGCTTTGGTTTTTACAGAACTAGCAAATTTTGATGATGCTAAGAAAGAGCTTCAATGACAAGTGGCTATGGAGGAGGAAATGAAGTCCATTAGAAAGAATGATACACGAGAGCTAGTTGCTTCCTAAAGAGAGGAATGTGAATGGTTTGAAATGGGTTTTCATAACCAAATATAATTATGATGGGAGTATACAGAATTACAAAGCAAGATCAGTAGCTAAAGGCTATGCTTAGCAGGAAGGCATTGATTTTGAAAAGACTTTCTCACCAGTAGCAAGGCTAGAAACTGTGAGAGTGGTTTTGGCTCTGGCTGCTCAGTGGAAATTGCATGTGTTTCAGTTGGATTTAAAGTCTGCATTCCTAAACAGAGAGCTGGAGGAAGAGGTTTTTGTTGAACAATCTCAAGGCTTTGTCAATAAGGGTGAAGATGACAAAGTCTATAGACTGAAGAAAGCACTCTATGGATTGATATAACAAAATTGATGCATTCTTTTTAGAGAATGAGTTTCAGAGAAGTGAAAATGAGGCCACTGTCTATGTGAGAAAGTAGAACAAGGAGGAGTTCATAGTGGTGTGTCTATATGTAGACGACATCATATACTCTAGTTCTTCACAAGAGATGTTAAATGAATTCAATGTGGTAATGATGAGTGAATTTGAGATGACAGATTTGAATAAGTTGCAGTACTTCTTAGGCTTGGAAGTTAAGTAAGGAAAGGAAGGGATTCTCCTATGTCAAGAAAAGTATGCTCGTGATCTGTTGAAGAAGTTTCAACTTGACGGTTGTGATGCAGCTCCAACTCCTATGAATATAAATGAGAGATTGAAGAAGGATGATGGCACAAGAAGGGATGATGAAAAATTGTTTAGGAGTTTGGTTAGAGGCTTGAATTACCTCACACATACAAGGCCAGATATTGCCTATTGTGTGAGTATAGTTTCAAGGTATATAC
This sequence comes from Persicaria tinctoria, assembly GCA_037127255.1. NCBI lineage: Eukaryota > Viridiplantae > Streptophyta > Magnoliopsida > Caryophyllales > Polygonaceae > Persicaria > Persicaria tinctoria. The sequence goes on from JBANSL010000005.1 coordinate 24,910,955, forward strand.
ATAATCCAACAATGCAACATTTAGGAGCTGCTAAGAGGATTTTCAAGTATGTTTCTGGAATCTTAAAGAAAGGTTTGTGGTATGAATGTGTTGAAGATTTCAAAGTGCATGGGTACACAGACAATGATTGGACTAGTTGTGTGGATGATAGAAAGAGCACATCAGGGTATGTGTTTAGTCTTGCCTCGGGGGCGATCACATGAAGCTCAAAGAAGTAAGAGACAGTTGCATTGTCCTCAACTGAAGCTGAATATGTTGCTGCATGTCCTGCATGAAGACAAGCACTCTGGCAAGGAAGTTGTTGTATGATCTATGTTGTACTCAAGATCAAGCCACTGAGATTTGGTGTGACAATAGATCAGCAATAGCCATGACAAAGAACCCTGCCTTTCATGCTAGAACAAAGCATATTGATATATAACATCATTTCATTTGTGAGTTGGTGTCAAAGGAGAAGATTGTGCTCAAGTTTTGTGGAACAAGTGAGCAAAATGTAGACATGTTCACAAAGGCATTGAATTTTGTGAAAGCATTAGCTCTTTATTGAAAGAATTGGTATGAAAGAGTTTGAATCAATGGGAGGTGTTAAAATGTAGTGTGCTTCAACCTCATGTGCTAAGCTCGAGTTAGTTAGCTTGATTATCAATCAAGTTTTAGTTTTAGAAGTTGTATTTTGTTGTCATGGCAGTTAGTATCAGTTTTTTAATGTTCAAGTAATTGGTGTTAGTAGGAAGTTATCTAGTTTAGCAGTTACACAAATTGCAAGGTGAATGTATGGGGTCGATGATGATCAATCAATGAAGTGAGGCAGTTAAAAAATTGTTCTGTGTGTGCTCTGTGCTTCGCATACAACAATTGTAATCTTCCTCCTCTCGATTGTGTTCAATTTTGTTATGCAATTTCAACAATAGGATGCAAAAACCTATGGACCGAAATAGACATGTTTTTGTAAAACACATGACATTCGGATTATGGAACTAATGGAACAAAGGAAGAATGACCACCATATAAAAAGTATAGCGAAAACTAGGGTTTGGCTCTATGAAATGGGCTTTGACAATTGGACGATTGGATGACATTTGTGTTGTCTAGAAGCGGTTCTAAGACCGCGTTGCAAATTAATTTTATGCAAATGGATAAACATCGAAAAGTACCGACCCGATCCGAATGCCCAAATTTGATCTGAATTTTTTTTACCCAAACACGAAAAACCAGTTTTTTCCTGGGTCACCTGGGTTTTGATCTAGTGAACCCGCTAACCTGATTTCTTAAAACAAAACTTTGACCAATTAAAATTTTAAAAGTCAAGAAAATCCCAAAGTTGTATTAGGATAAGTTCAGTAATTACCATATTATTAAAATTAATTGATTTATAATTATATATTATTAAAATTATTCATGGAAATTCTCATTTATATTTTATAATTACAAGCACTCGATCTTTTTTCTTCAAATCAACTTTTATATTTATTTGTATTGTATATTACTCCATCTGAATAGTAATATTTGATTTTTATTTTTCAACGCGTTTTTTTAAAAGCTAAAAAACTGTATAAAATATTACTATAAAATTTTAAAATAAATTTATACTCACTATTAATCAGTATGAAATAATTTTAAAAAAATTAATTAAAACTTTGATATTTTATATAGGTTTAAATTTTATTAAAAAGCATGAGTAATAATAAAAATAAAATATTTTCGAGCGCTGGTTGCAGGTAGACACTTTTTTTTTACAGTAGGCAAGAATTAGATCGACACAGCGATCTTAAAGCCACCAAAAGATGGCTTGTAAGACCCTACGTAGAGGGTCGCCCGTCAGAAGAAAAAAAAAGATAAGATTACTTATACATAAACTTATAACTAAAAATGCTAAAAAATAGAGTCCTTGCAACTTGAGATCTGGTTCGGTGAGCCCTTGCATCTTGAGATTTGGTTTCGCGGCTTAGATAAGTTACATGCAAGCAGATGAGGTAGTTGATTTTGATCGAGATCGAAGGTGGTGATCGGAGGTGGTGGAAGTTGGCGGTTGTTTCGAAACAGCGCCGAGGGATTGAACTTTTGGATTTGGATTTTTGAATTTGTAACAAAAACTAAAAGGAAAATTTTGGTGAGGGTAAAGTTTTCAGAGTGGGGAATTTTTTCGTTGCTATAAGGAGGACGGGTGGTGGCATCAGTGACGCCGAGCTATGGAGAGTCGAGGGCATGAAGGCTAATTAGATCTGTCAAACGGGTCATTCAGGTCGAGTCACTTCGGATCCCAAGTAAAACGGGTTTTGGATATATTCGGATTGACTCGAACTCGGGTTTGATCGGGTTTCGGGTAATTTCGGGTCGATTTCAAATTTGTCAATTTTTTCTTTTTTAATTTAAAAAATCATGATTTGATAATTTTACAATAATTTTAAAATTCTAAAATTAAAGATGTTGTTCATAAGTTCTATTGGTTGTAACTATATACTATATCTGATATAAAATATTTGATTTTTATTAGTTCTCATAATTTTTAATAAAATATAATAATATATAAATATTAAAATTTTAAATAATTTTTTAAAAATAATTTCATTAAAAATTTGATATTTTATACATTATTACATTTTATTAAAAAGAATTTGATTTTTATTATTTCTTGTAATTTTCAATAAAATGTAATAATATATAAAATATCAAGTTTTTAAATAATTTTAAAATAATAATTTCATGCAATTAGTAATAAGCATAGAACTATTTTAATATTTTTTAGAATTTTTATCTTCTTAAAAAATGTGTTGAAAAACTAAAAATCAAATACTATCGATAAGACGGAGTATTACACAATACAAATAAATATAAAAGTTGATTTAAAAATGAAAGATCAAGTGATTGTAATTATAAAATGTAATAAATTAGAATCTCCATTAAAAAAATTAATCATAAATAATTATAAATCAACCGAGTCAATCGGGTCACCAGGTCAATCAAGTAAATCGGGTCAAAATTATCGGGTCAGTCGGGTCACAGGGTTGAAACCTAGATTACCCGGAAAATTTCAAGGATTTCGGGTTTGGGTTGGAAAAAATTTCTAGGTTCGGGTCAAAACATTTCCGGGCATTCAGGTCGGGTTGTGTTTTGACAGATCTAGCGACAATGGATACACAAGGAAAGCAACTAAAAAAGTGATTTATGAAATCTTTTCAAAGGTCACTAAGACCGGGAAAACATCCTAGCAACCTGTTGGTGGGGGATTTAGACCATACAGAACAAAATAATATCTGATGATCAAAGCTTCATGAATATATACAAAAACAAGAATGGTTTCTAAGAGAACACTTAATGAATTGGAGAGTATCAAAGCAAATACATTGTGAGGAAGAAGAAATCAAAGAGCTATGAAATATCCTGAACCCTAGAAGAAGAAAGCACATTCGTAGAGAAAGTGTTCGTGCATGCGATGCATTGTTACGTGGGTATGTTTCAACCCTTATGGTAGAAGTGTTGGCCTTCCACTCGGATCTGGTTGCAGTTGCGGAGATGGGGCTGACTAGGATTGCAGTTGATGAGGATAACCTAATGGTTTATAAACTCAATCAAAGGATTGTGGACTTGTACACGGAAAATTTAGATGGCAATGGAGGATATTCTAATCCTGATCCGAGGCTTCGTTGAAGTGTTTTGCAACCATGTTTTCTGTAAACTCAACTATGTGACTGACAAAGGTCCACATCTTAGGTTTTCGATAGACGGTGCTTATCTAGTCGCTTATCCAGAGTTTCATACAGTCTACAAAAATGCTATTGTGTGGTGAGTCACAAGGGTATGATACAAGGGTGTGATATACAATTACTGAACAAATGTCTTTCCCGTAGGGGTGGTATTTGAGCTGAACGAGCCGAGCTTGGCATGTTCAAGCTTCGTTCATTTGGTAAACGAGCTTAAGCCGAGCCGAGCCGAGCCGAGCCGAGTCCAATTTTTAAACGAGTTTTTTTTTTATATCAAGCTTGGATTGTTTAAGAACTGAACGAGCTCGAGCCGAGCTTTTTTAGAGCTTTAACAAGTTCTACTTGGTCATGACATATTAATTTAAAGAAAATTTTCAAATTTTCATAAAATTCGAGCTATTCGAGCTTAAATCGAATGAGCCGAGCTTAAAATCCTGTTCAGGCTCAGCTTGTTTAGGTAAGTGAACGAGCTCGAGTCGTGTTTTTTTTTAGCCGATCTCGAGTCGAGCTGAATCTGTTCATTTCATATAACAACCCACTTGCCTCTTGTGTGTTTTTGGGGTCTTCGTCTTGTCCCCTAATTGGATTCTCTGGCTGATGTCACCCCATCTCTGAAGGCCTCTTCCATATCCCCATCGCACATCTCTTCCTCCTTCTACCCAATCCCGCCACCCACAATCCTCTATTTCTCGGTTTGCCTCCATGGTTGATTGGCTTGTGCTCGGAGTTCGGCTGGTGTCCCACTCCTTCAACTTTGTCCGTCTTTCGTACTCTTCGTTCATCTTTCCTCATCGGATCTGTATCTCCCCTCTTCTCTGGCCTTCGTCGCCACATGGGCCGCCCTTGGCTTCCCTTGGCTCGATAGTGTCTCATATCTGTTTTGCTTTGGGCCCGTCTTGTGTGCTTTGGGCCCAAGCAGCCCGAAACCTTGTGCTTCGGGCTCAAGGAAAGGTCTTGGGCTCGAAGCACAACCCGAACCATAAAAAAATTAAAAAATAATCGTATACATATTTATATATATAAAAGAACAAAAGCTCGAAAAGGCCTTATTAAATCCCGCAAGGGATTGACTAAATCCCGAAAGGGCTTGATTAAATTCGGTTGGCTAAATCTTTTGGTGTGTTTGCACGAGCAGTGTACGGCTCTACATTCGGCGTTTCTTGGAGGTCTTCTGCTTGGTTGAGGACGTGAAGTTTGGAGTCGGGACTGGATGGGGTCGAGGTTGTGTTCAGGGCGACTCCGTATCCGGAAAAGGGCTTCCTTGGAGTTTCGTATGCACTTCCCATATGAGATAGATTCTTGTTGTACCACTGGCATGCGGTGCTACTGTTTCGGTGGTGCTTGACTTCCTTCTTCGCCATCGTTCGCAACCGTTAGGAGGAGTTCCTTTTAGGTCGATCTTGTTGTAGAATTGTTTTTGTTCGTTTCTTTGCACCGTTTTCTGTTCTTATTTATGTTTAGGCGGTTTACGCCTGTCAATTCGTCGGTCTCTCGAGATTCAGAGTTGTCTGATCTCGAATTCTTACTTAATAAATTTTTTTTTTTTTTTTTTTTTTGAAGTTTGGAACCCTGTAAACAAATCACTGTTAAAATGCAGGGAAAACGTTTTAGCCTGTAAAGGGGGTGTACGAGGCATGAAATGCTGTGACACTAATTATTCAAACAAAAAGTTGGTATAATATCCTGCATCCACATAGTGCCAAATGGTGTCACAGGCTTATGTAATCATGCATCTTAGATACCCACCAGCCTCTGTGGAGGATACATACTCTGCCCAATTTAACCCAACATAGCTTAGCTTTATGAACAAGTCATTCTCCACTACCCTATCAACCTCATAAAACCAGCACCTTAAACAAGTAATAGCGTCTTGTTACGCAACCATCCAATTTCAACTCACAACTACTTTCTTTGTATTTGTAGTTGTGGATGGACCAGCTAAGGTTGCTACTCCCCTCTTTTGGACTATTCTGCAACCCACCTTCCAACCCATATGCCTCCCTCCTTATTGGCCACTTGTAGCTAATTTGAACCCATCTCCTATTTGGCTATGAAACAAACAAATTAACAAACCCACCCCCATTTGGGAAGGTTGGCAGCGGCGGACACAAAGGGGGTCCATGGGGTCGGACGACCCCCTTCCCTCTAACATATACTAATGTGTTCATCTTGTCAATATCTTCATTTTGATATATTATTTGCTTAAACCTAACAATCAAACCGAAAAGTTACGATTGTTTAAAGATTGAATTCAAGTTAACCATGTCTTTGAATATAGATTGATGATTTGTATTTTGCTTAACTTCTCTATATCTTCAGCTCAAAATTTTCAAAACAAGATTTGTTCTATTTAAAGGAATCAAAAAGATGTTATTTGTTATTTTATTCCTTTTAAAACGAACAAAACAGTGTCCTTTTAGAACAAAATCATTTTGTTCTAATTTATAGCAGCATCACTTCACCAAAATTTTTTTTTTTTTTTATAGCAGCATCGACTGAATTTGTGTGTAAAATTGGACCTCCTTTCCACCCATTTCTGCGTTCATCACATTGCAGCGGTGGTGGTATGGAGATTCACTGCTGAAATATCTCAACTTTAGCACAAACTCTTGTAATAAGAGAGTTGTCGTTGCGTTTGCCTAATAACCACTAAAGTACCTGCAAGATTTGTATAGAGAGCATAGATAACCGGATGTAAGCTGTGGAAATCATTGCAAGCGACTAATGAGGATCAACTAGTCTAGGATAACAAGGATCCTGAGTTCTAGTGCAAGTACATAGAACCTATCCGAGTTCAGATTGAGGTTTTGTCATTCAGACTTTCACATAGGGTGAAGCACGCCAGTAGATTGCAAATGCCATAAACAAGAACTGTTGCAAACCATGAGACTGGGATATTGTACTGCTTAAGCAGTGGCAGTCACCAATCCGGAGGAAAAGAGATTACAGGTTTTTCATGGCTAGGAGCACATGGTTGGGTAATGAGAATCAATCCCTATGCCTTCTGTGGGATTCTGAATGATCAGCCCTCCGGCCATGTGGGGATTGAGATCTTGCAGGCCGCCTTTCTCTTCGGTGAGGAGGATCTCTATCATGACGCCGGTGAGGTGAATAGCTGCGAGAACGCCTCCGCTCTCCTCTCCCTGGATAATATTTGAACCAGAAAAGTGTTTAAAACCGACAATAAAGCTAAATATTTGAGGTGACGTGAAATAAGCAAGGACTATTATTTATGTTCAGTAATGAAAGATTAAGGTCAAATACTCCGGACATGTGAGACATAACTTAAGTCAATTGAGAAGGCACATTCAAACATTTCAATAAGTACGTTTGGCCCTAGAGAACTTGGAGTTAAAAATTAACATATTCCTGAATAACCCTAGTTTTACTTCCCCTTCCTGCCAAAAGAAACTCTACAAAATCAGAGCTTATTGCTTCGCTAACTTGGCAAATCCTAAATTTCTACTCAATCCATACTGAAGCCCGTGGTAAAAACCATCTTTGATGATAGTGATCATAACTGATGCTTAGCTAACTTGGCAGTCAGTTAATGCCCCCTTTCTCCTGCAACGTGATTCCTTCAAGATTGAAAGGTCAACAGTAAAAAAATAAAAGGTCATGTAATGCCTGAGAACGAAGCAACAGCCTCAAGTTACAAAGAGAGTGGTATGGTGCAGCATGCCATCTTGATCAGATCACCTAATAAGTTTTCTCACTACAACTTCAGTTAATATGCTACACAAGTACACAGTATGTTTATACACACAACTGAAGGCCTCGACTCGAAAAATTAGAGATATATAAAAACTTGACTGTTATGGAGGAGTCGTAGATTCAATAGCAACATTTAGCTGGAAGAATTACATATAAGTAGTATTCATGTATTCATTCTCGTGCAATATTCTTGATTTGTATATTAGGTACATACCACCATGTCTCTCTTTCAGACCCTGATATCTTCCTGGAGTTGGAGTCCTTCCACGACTTCTTTTTGCCTGACACATTTTAACAAAGCATACATAAAAACAAATACAACATAAAAATTTGCCCAATTCAATGAAAGCAATTTAGAAGAAGATATAAGTAGACCTTTGACCACAAAAGGCTGATAGCTATTTGTCTCAAATTAATACAAGACTCTTATGCAAATCCATGGAAACATTCAAATGGAAAAAATAAGAGCATGCAAGTAAATGTGATAAATATATATTTCCCACTCCCAAATATTCATACTGATTTCAAGTTTCAATAACAAAAATGAGGATGATAAAAGGACATGCCATATACTGAAACATTAATAAAGCAGCAAGAAAAAGAGAAAAGACCATGAAGGAGTATCAAGGCTTTTGATATACCAGTTAATTACCATCTTAGGGCTTTTGATATTAAAAGAGGGAAATAAACATCCATGTCATTTCCTGTTTCTGTTTCTGATGTAGAAATTGTATTAAGGGCCTACAAGCCTTGCATGTTAGTTGAAATTGAATCGATGATGATTAATGTCGATGCAGAACTCAAGTTGACTGGACTCTTTAGAGCATAACTGTGCATTCGATGGAGACAGAGAGATAACCTGCTGCCAAAACTTATTAGGCAACCCTTCCAAGGAACTGAAAGCACAAAGTTCAAATGTGCCGAATTCAAGACATTTGATAAGCAATCATTACCTTTTCCACTGTGATCATGCGACCTTCAAGCGCAGTACGATTAAGATATTTGATGCAGCGTTCAGCATCTTCGGTAGTTTCCATACTAATAAATGCAAAACCACGGGATTCTTTGCTGCGAGGATCAGTGACCAAATTGCAGTCAACAACCTAAAAGAAGAGTAACTAATCATTGTCAAACCAATCCAGTTCTAGACATATAGCAGTGACAGATGAATCAAACAAATCCTGGCAGATCAAAGCACTTGTTAAAGGTTTCAAAAGGCCAATATAACAAGGACAATAAACTGATTCAACTTCCAATAGTACCTACAAATTTGGGGATCAAACTACCCATTGTCATGAAGAAAAACCACCAGCTATAGTGCCATTTGCATTTACACCTACAGGACTAGCATAGCAACATGATGACAATCCATTCATCTAGTGAGGTGTTTTATAATTGAAACAACAGAGAGTGCTCTTTTGACTGTAACAGTGTAATAGGCTGGAGAGCCCGTGTAAGTAACACGAACATGATGGATTTAAATAAGAAAATTGGAACACCAGTCCTCTGACCACTAGCTTTGAACCGTTGCAACATTATCAATCATATCCATTGTAGGAGAAGAAAACTAAAACACGGCCTCACCTTTCCTTCTTTCCCAAAATACTTCTTGAGATCGCTGGAAGTTACTCTTGTTGATAAGCCAGTAACGTACAAATTGTTCCCCGGATTAGATGCATTTGGACTCCTTTACAAACGAAGAATACATACCACAGAGCGAAAAATTAAAGTAAGCATCCATCACAAAAAATCCACAGATCACAAAAAACCTAAGCCGGTTAAGAGGAGCAAGTATGCATCATAATCACCAAAGGCTAGCAAATCGGAATCAAATGCAGAACCCTAATATTTCCGTTTGATCCCATTCCAACGCCGAAAATGTACCTCGAACGGCTATGCCTAGACCTTGGCGGGGACCTAGAGCCCGACCTTGGCGGAGGTGACTTGGATTTCGACCTGGACCGCGACCTCCACCGATGGCCTCTTGGCGACGCAGGGCCCTCCTCTGAAGGTGACCTGAAACCAAATTCGCAAATTGAATAAACACGAAAAGGAAATTCTCCATGAAAATTGACCGAAATTCGGCGGAGTTTGCGAGAGGAACTGACCTTGCGTCTTTGGAATCCGACATCTGAAAATCAACAAGACCAAAATGGCAAGAAGGGATTAAATTCCGAGGAAAGAGGAAAGTTAGATCAACAAATTCGAAGTTCTAACATCTCAATCTACACACAAAAATATCAGCGGAAAAGGTGAAAATCGAACTGTTGATGCACAATTTGATGCATATGAAAAAGGCGGAAGGAGAGATTTGAGATTGAGATCGAGTTTACCTATCGTGGAGGTGACTTGTGACGAGGCGACGACTTGAGTCTGAGGAGGATGGAAATCAAAATGGACAGAGAAACTCCAACATCTGTATTTTTTCCCCTTTAAATTCTCTCTCCCTCCCCCTCTCTCTCTTCCTTTTTTTTAATGGACAAACAAAACGGCTTTTCAATGGGCACAACTGCACAAGTCTCATCTGTTGGAAGTGGGCCGGGTTATGGTCCGGATTGTAGGCCCATAAACTTACGATTTTTTTTTTAAAACTTACGATTGAATTACGGTAGAATTTGTAAACAGAATTTTTTTTTAAATAAACAAATTGTTAAAAGAATATTTAAGTGTTGATGTGGTTGAAGAAATAACTAAAGTCCTATTACCTTTAAATGTTTTTGAGGACAGATTGTACTGGTGGCCTGATAAAAAGGGGTGGTTCACTACCTCTAGTGCATGTAATCTCGTTACTAATACCGCCCATCAATCGGAAGACCCCAATTACTGGACATAGAGAATTAATGTCCCACCTAAAATTAAAAACTTCTTATGGAAACTAGGTCAAAAGGCCCTACCAACTTCGGTTAGACTGGCTCAGCGAGGGACTCCCGCTCCGACAACTTGTGTTTTTTATAATGACGCTTATGAAGACGGCATACACCTTTTCATTGAGTGTAACTGTAATACTGGGAAGAATTGTATTCCACCTAAAATCCGATAGGAGCTTAGCATAGTTATGATTAATTCAAGAGACGTCAGTCATATTCTTTCTTTTCTAGGACATAAACTTTCAACAACGGAAAAAGTTGATCTCACATTCTCATGGTGGACGGTGTGGCATTTGAGGAACCAAGTAACGTTCAACAACATCACCCCTCCACCACTCTCGAACTTCACGCACATTCAAAAAAGGCATACAGATAATTGGAAAAAAAAACATGTTCTTTTGTGGAGCAGGTCTCTTCGCATAAGGTTCTAGAGAGAAAAGAGATTCAACGTCCCAAGAAGACTACATAATGGATAAAACCCCCGGTTGGGGTATATAAACTGAATTTCGACGGGTCCGCTCGCCCTGACGCGAACAGCACTATAGGATACATTATCCGAGATTGGAACGGTGTAGTTGTTTGAATGGGACACAAATTAATTGATTGGTAAACACACACCCCTTATGTAAGAGGCGTTGGCTCTAAGGTTTGGAGTTGGAGAAGCAGTGTCTGCTAGAATAACTAAACTAATTATTGAAGGAGACTCCCTAATAATTACAAACCACCTAAATAATGTAAGCAAATGCCCTTGGGAAATTGAACTGTTGTTATCAGACATCAAACTTCAGTTATCTTGCCTGGGTGAAGTTTCCTTTGCCCACATTTCCCGAGTTGGCAATAGAGTGCCTGATAAGGTTGCACACCTTTGCCGCTCTACCAGGGGAGTTGTTTTATATAACAACATTGGTCTTCACGACCACATCCGTCAAGATGCTCTCAGATAATGCATTATCCGAATTCTTATATTATATATAAAAAAAATGGCGCGTGTGCGAGGGAAAAAAATATAAAATATATATTATAAGGCTGAACAAAAAATAATGAAGAAAGTAAAAATAGTGAATTATGTTAACAAATATATGAATGGATGAAATCGCTGCGTTAGACTTTGTCCATAGGATGAGTTTGGATTGATTAAGTTTTGACATCCGATTTAATTAGATTTTTTTTGTTGATTTTCGAATGAGTTTGGCTTGTTCCATTAGGATTGCTTGGACAGTTGGAATCCTAGCGGGCGAATCTAGATGGGCAGGAATTGAAAAGGGAAGTTAGGAGAGAAGGGAAATAAAAGAAAGGAGAAAATAGGAAATTCGTTGAATTAACTAAAATCAAACAGGAGATGATACGCCAAAAATGTCTTTTGATTTAAGGTAATACTAGTATGATCCTCGCGTCATAATGCGGTTTTTATAAATAAAATCTTAGTAATATGTTAAATTAAGTATTATAAAATAATAGTAAAAGTTCAGATAATTAAATGTTTTGAATTAAACTCATTGGTTGAGAAAAAAATTAAAGCTAGTAATATGTATAGATATAGATGCTAATATTAATTTTATGTTTCCTTATTATTAATTTTTATGTTTTGAATTAATCCCATTGTTTTTTTATAAAAAAACTACTAAAATTATAAATGAAAATATTTGGGTCAATATCCACTTTCATAAACCTATTTAATATTCGCCCAATCTAAATACTCCCCAAATCTTGTACGTCGGAATTGACGTGCAGGGTTGAAGTGAGTTAATTAATTTTTTTAGCGTGCTAATTAATTGGAAAGGCTTGCACGTTGGAATGGACGTGCATTTTTTACAAGGGATTTGCGGTGCATCTAACAACACCCTTAGTATTTGACCACCATAAATAAATTCATTTGTAAGTAAATGTCCAAATTGACCCAATTTGATTAGATATGGATATATTTTTAGAAGATATTAACTAAATTTAAATACTACAGTATTATTTAAGATAAGATTTAATAATTAATATATGCATAAGGTAAAATTTTATTCTAAATCTATTTAATCAATATATCTATATATTCATAAGATAAAATTTGACCCAATTTAATTAGATATTGATATATGTTTAGAAGATATTAACGAATTTTAAATACTATATAAGATAAGATTTTACCTATTGTATTATATAAGATAAGATTTTACCTATGTAACATATGTAACCAATTTTAGAAGATATATATAATAGATATAATAAATGATAAGTTGTATGTAACATATGACATCTTCTCCTTATCTTAATAGTAATAACCAATCAAAAAAAATTATCTGAACCTTAATCAATTTTAAGATAATAGTTTTCATAAGTTTTTAGACATAGATATATTTTGGAAAGATTTTACCCAGTTTTGTAAGATTTTGATTATAATTATATAAATGTTTCATAATACTTTGAATATATTAATGAGAATCAGTGGTAATTGTATTTAAATTGTGTAATAATTCAAAAGTGTTGAAATAAATTAATTAGCTCTCTAAACGGGTATTTATATTAAATTTATTTAAATTTAAAAAAAAACCGCACACGGTGCGGGTACTGAACTAGTTCATTTGTAAGTAAATGTCCAAAGTTTTTTAATAATACTCTTTCTACCCCTATATTAATTTTTAGGTTTCATTCAGATCTATTTACATGAATTCCACGCCTCCGTTTCTTCCTACTCATCCTCTACTTCTCTCTCTATTGCTGCCATGAATCGCCTTCCTCTTAGAGCATCTCCAAATTTTCTTCAAAATGGAGAATGAAAATCCATCTTCCCTAAAAAAAAATTTAACCCAAGTTCACCAGTTTCTCCATTTTGAAGAATTTTAATTTAATTTTTTAATTATAAATTAAATTTTAATTAAAATTTAATGTACCTCAATCTGATTTTGAGCATACAGAGCTTTGAAAATCTGTCATTTTACTGTTCGATTCCCCTACCACCAAGAAAATCACCACCAAATTAATGACTCTTCTCAGTCCAACGTGTGTTCTCCGGGCCTCACATATCCATTGGGGCAGCCCCTTGTTCATCCTGAGCAACGCCCTGTTCAGCAGCAGGAGCACCCTCATCGGGTGCACCAGCAGCTAGTTCTTCAACAAGGGCTTCCTCCTCGACAACCTCAAAGGAGCTGATCAACTCTTGCACCGTTTGCTCATCCAATACATGGAATGGTTCGTCATCACCTAACACATCGACAATGCATACAAAGCTTTTAAGTTTCTCGCCTTGGAGGGCCTCTCTTATGGCGAACATAGCATGCTTGATCAGCTCATCCCTCATACCGAGATGCGTCCTTGCAGGTCTCAAACCTACGCTCCAAGTACGTCTTTGCAACTTGTGAGTGAGAACCGATGGAAAAAACCTCGTATTCAAAGTAGTTTCCACTTGGGCAGTTGTAGTAAAGGTGAGTTCCAGTTTGATCCAGGCCACCAACTAACACGCCAACACCATAGGGCCGTTTCCATGATCTCTACGTGCAAACCATCCACCCCAAATAAAAGAAGAAAAATCATAATCATACACAGATAAACCAGCCAGGTGTGAAATCTGGTGTCAACAGAAAGGACTTGAGAAATTCAGAAATACTCTTCATTCTACTATTCAAGACATTTTGCATAAAGAACCCAACCCTTTGTCATGTTTCTTAACAATTCCAGTATTCCACATTCAAAATCATTTTATCCTCGTTAAAAATACTAAGAAAAATCATGAAATGGTCAAATATTCTCTTACAATACACATTTAAAATTGTATTGTGATGGGTATATTGAACATAATACACATTTTTATAATTCTTAACTATGTTCATTGAGCATGGGTTTTGTGCAGTTTACCTAGACATTTATAGATGTTTGAATCAGCAAGCATACACATTTTACTCAAATAGCACATTAATCTTAAGTTGCCATTCTTTCATTGTGTTCTTACCAGATGTTTTTTGTTGTCGAACAGGTGTTCTTAAACCAAAAGGAATGTGCCGTTGAATTGAGTGAGGACAATTTTGACAGTGGATTGTGCGCGTTGTTAGACAACTTGTTATCGAAGTGGAATGCAGCTGAAATAAGCCATCAGAGCTTATTTTTCACCATAAAAGTGCTAGAAAATAGCTGAAAAAACAGCTACTATTATGACAAAGATCATAGCTGAACACCATGATATTGTATCTTACTTTTTCACCATAAAAAAGCTAGAAAAGAGCTGGAAAAAACAGCCACTGTTATGACAAAGATCATAGCTGAACACCATGACATTGTATCTTATTTTTTCACTATAAAAGAGCTAGAAAAGAGCTGAAAAAGCAGCCACTGCTATGACAAAGATCATAGTTGAATACCATGACATTGTATATCTTATTTTTTCACCATGAAAGAGCTAAAAAAGAGCTGAAAAAAACAACTCATTTCATGATTTTTATTTGCCTTCAATTGTCACACTATTCTAGCAAATTGCATTCCATGGTCACAACAAAAGCAATCCTTGAAGAAAAATCAAAGAGGAAAGATGTAAAAATAGTAAAAAAAAAAAAAGCTCTCAAAGGGAAAAACCCCTTTAGGGCCGGCCACCCTCCGCCGCTAACTCATGTGGAATCCGGGTGCGTCCTCGACCACACATCGATGATAAAGCTCCCGATTTTGGTCTTAAATCCCGCTTAGCTGGTCAAAATCACCACCACTACCAACCTCTCCCACCGGTGCCGGCTTTCACATCGGACATCATGTTCGTCATCACCGCCGTGATGATGGCTTAAAATTCCCTCTTCGAAGGTTGATAACCACCTCTTCGGAGGTTGTGAACCCCTCTTCAGAGGTCGGAAACCCACTCCGTCGAACTTGAGTGATTTGCCTTGTCTCCCCGCTTTGCCCTCTCCTCCAATTTCGACGAAGAACACTTTAAAAATAAAAATAAAAAAATAAAAATAATATACATTGGTTATAGTCTCGTAAGGAAATCAAACCCCTCTCGTTTGAGCGTGTACTAAATCCCGTCAGGGTTGACTAAATCCTAATAGGGTTTTTTGGTGCTCTTTACTCGGGCGATATGTGGCTCTACGATGGTGTGGCTATGTGATCTGCTCTGTGGAATTGGTTTCGGCTGTCGGAGTTGGGATAGGTTGGGATCGTGGTGGTGTATTTCGTGGCGTCTCCACTTCTCGGGTTGACTGCTTCCCTAGAGTTACGTCTTCACTACCCGCAGGATAATTGAGTCCTGATGTATCGCCGACCTACGGTTCTGCTTCTGGGTGGGGCCTGGCTTCGTTCGTCATCTTCGTACACGTCCAGTTTGGTTTAGGTCTGCTTAGTTTCGTCTTTATAGAGTTCATTTGCTTGAGTTTGCACCACTATGTATTTTCGTTTGTTTTGGTTTTAGATGGTTCTCCCGTCTGCCGACTTCGTCGGCCCTCGAGTTTTCAGATATGTCTGAACTCGAATTCTTACCTAATAAAAAAAAAGCAATCCTTGAAACATCTTAAGCACTTCCCCTCATTGGGATACTCAATGCTAATAATCATCTTTTAGAGTTTGAAAACTCAAATATGTTCTCTCTTGCCTTTTGAAATTCTTTCTATTTGACCTCTAGTTGTGTTTACTACTTTGCATATTGGGGAACTACTTGGAATCATCTCACTCTCTAGTCTTATGTGATCTGGTTTTAGGGTATGATTTGCGAGACTGCAGAAGAGTTCCGAGAAAGTCTGGTGAACCCTTTCTCCAAGAGGTTCATGTCGGTTGATAGCTCAGCTATAGGACGAACGTGGTCTTTCTTGGATGACGTGATTCTAAGGAACATATTCTATCCAGGTGCAACAAAGGTTGTGGAGAATGGAAAGGGCTTGAAAATACTGCTAGGTAAAATCCATGCATTAGTGAACCAGCTACGCCTTGCCAGGAGTGTTACTTTTGCAACTTGTGAAATCAATATATATATAGTGTCGGAATAGGAAGCTAAGGACACCATTTTATAAAGCATATAAGTTTTAAATTAACTTTGAAAGTGAACCAAAATTATTTAAATTCCTTCCACAATTCCCTGTAAATAGCAAGTCATACTCCATATTTATTTGAGAAGTTAGTTTCAACTTGCAAGTATATACTCATACTGATTTCACATTCAAATTGACAGTGGGAATTTAACACTAGATATATGCCTTAACCGTTGACCCATTTCATGATTCAAGCTCATAAACAAAAGAGATGTATAATCAATCAAACAAAACCTTTAACACCTACAAAATGAAAGACTAAAAAAAAAAAGATATCAAGGTATGTGTCATCTAATCCACGTGCTGGGTTCCTAATTTCAATTTGGTACATCACACTCAAATTCAGAGATCAATGCCATTTTTTCTTGTAAGCCTGTCTTAATTTCAATTTGGTAAATCAAGATTTAAGCTTCAACTGTACTAAACTTGATCTAACACCACAGTACTTCATCAAATAATCATAAATTTTATTATAGGCATTTAATCGAATAATTTGAGTGCATCCTAAAAAATCATGAAGGTAATCCTAAATCATGAGATTTTTGTTATAGCATATAATTGTAAAGCTTTGACACAAAAAGTAACCCAAATCAAACACTGCCTGTAGTAACAAAGAAAACCTTGCAAAAGTTGATGAAAAACTCACCTTTTGTTCTAGGCAGAGAAAGGTTCCTTCAATTGCAGCTTCATTTTATGCAGATAAAGATTCCTTCAATTGCAGTTTTTTTTCTCAACAACGTGGGAAAAGGCAGGAAAAATGTGCCGCCAAATAATTTTAGCGTTGCTGCAAATATAGGGCAAGCACTTGGATTTGCCAGGGTGATCTCTATTTTGGACATTGGATTCGGGAAACTGTTGGGTCAAATATAAGCCCAATATTCCCCAAATGTTCAATTTTCTCCAAAATAGAGCATCGGTTGGGAATGATCTTACTCTACTCCTCTCTCTTGCTGCCATGAATCGGCGTCCTCTTTCTCCTCGCTCGTACTTAGATCGGGACGATTTCAGCGACGGCTCGAGCAGCTACAAGAAAGTGAAATCGCTGTCTACTGGTGGAGTGCTTGTTTCCTACGGCGGTGGAGGAGGAGGATTGGTTGGAGGATGATCGGTTGGAGGAAGTGTTGCGGAGTACATGAAGGATAGGGAGGAGTGGAGCGACTCGGCGATCGAGTGATTGCTTGAGGCCTATACGAAGGTAAATTCGGACGGTCTTTTTGTTTTTTTCTAGCTCTTCTGATTTGTGTCTAAATATTGGTGTTTGGAAGTGCTTTGACATTTGAGTTGGAATTCGCTAATTGATTTTGGTTAATTATTGATTACAACTTGTTTCCGAACATAAAGTAAAAAGAAAAAGAAATCTCATGGCTACCGACTATTTGAATTTATATTGCAGATTATTCTTTATTGATTTTGGTTAATTATTGACTACAACCACGACGGATTTAGGGGTGGGCTCGTATGAGCGCGAGCCCACCCCAATCCCAGAAAAAAATACGAAAGGTTAAATATATATATATAAAAAAAGGTCTAAATTAATTTAGAAGTGAAAATGGATCATAAAGTTTACCTTACCTAGTTGGTAAAGTATAAATGATGAACTTTTTCCTCTTTATCTAGAGCCCAAGGTTCAATTCCCAGTTTTTACATTTTCTTCACTTATTTTTAACTATCTTTTTATATATAAGTTCAAATATCTTTTTAAATTGAGAATAATTAATTTCAATTAGTATTGTTTGAATTCTATTTTAGTCATTCATTGGGGGTTTCCTTGAATTTTTTTAACTAATTATAAATTTTATTCGATCACTTCTAATAATATGGATAAATCTTTGAATTTTTTTACATAACCCTTCACAATTAAATTTATTTAAAGTTTAGCAAAACTTGTTTCATTATTTCTTAATTTTTAGCCTAAATCTCGCCCACCCCTATGTTACGGTCTGGCTTCGCCACTGACTACAACTTGCATTAATCAAAAATTCTGAACATGAAGAACTCTCTAATTGCTTAGCCTTTTTTTTCTATCTCTTCTGATTTGTGTCTTAAGATTTGTTCGGTTATTTACTCATTTTTAGTTGACTGCTTACTAGTGTTAATATAGCAAAACACGAACGGACCGAGAGATTATGTTGGTCAGAAAAGCCATTAAAACAGTGAGAAGACGAGCGGAAATTAAATCTAGAGATATCAAAGGGGACGAATACCATGACAGGAACTACGATTGGAGATCGGAAACAGAGGAGTTATCTTGCAGAGTTATCCTTTTGAATTTGTATTGCAGACTATTCTTTATTGATTTTTCTTATAATCAATTTGTATTGTAGAGTTATCCTTTTGAATTTTTTTTTGATTAGGCAAAAATTCGAGGCCAGACATACTGGACCTCGAAGGCTGACAAGTCGGCAGACGGATTACAGTCATAAACAAATAAAAATACAATAACGAAGATGCAAAATACAAGCAAAGCGTTCTACAAAGCGAAACTAAACCCAACTAAATCAGATGAGATGAGGACGTAGATGAACGAACGAAGTCAAGCGCTACCCAGAAGCAACACCGCAGGTCAGCGGTACATCAAGAGCCACTTGTGGGCAGTGAAGACTATCCTCCAAGGAAAAAATCTTCCGGGAAAAGAAGACGCCTCGATACACACTACCAAGACCCCGACATGCCTCGACATCGAACAACCATAACCCCATCAACCGGAGAAGAAAGTCCAATCCCCGAAAACGCAGAGCCACACATCACTTGCAACGAACGCACCAGAAACCCTAGCGGGATTTAAGCTAACCCTATCGGGATTTATTTATTTATAGTAAGATGATAATAATTTATTAATTTTATTTAATATGCAACCACTCCAACAGGCCACACAATTGGTCCTTAGGAGCGGGTCCTTGTAGTAATAGCTCCGCTGTTTTCGTTGAGGCCATGGGCCTTTGGATGGGGGTCTCCAAGGCCAAATCGTTGGGGATTAATAACCTTCTGATTGAAGGAGATTACTTAGTCATCATAAAGGCTCTTCTGGGTGACTGGGATTGCCCCTGGAATATCGAGTTGCTGATGGCTGGTAGGACTGTCGATTTATATACATTCTCTCATGTTTCTATTCGTCATATTTTCAAGGATTCAAATGATGTGGCTGACAGGATTGCACGCCTAGCCTACACTGTCCCTGCCGATGATAGCTTCACTAATGATCCAGAACTTCGTGTTCTCGTCCGCTCGGACGCGCTAGGAAAGAAGTCGGGTCATCGCGTGTTTCCTAATCCTTATCTACTTCAAAAAAAAAAAAAATTTGGGTCCCAAGGCCATGGGGCAAGAGTTATGATTAAATTTAACTTTTTTTAAAAAAATTATGATTTCCTCCCTTCGGGCCAGCTTTGGGCCCAAGCCAAACCCTTGGGCCCAAAGAACTAGATCCGGCCCAAAAAACAAGAGGCAGGTATAGGAAGGCAGGAGGTGGACGCATCAGAACCGCTAGTCAGGTACATCGCTCATGGAATACTGCAGGGGGAACTGGCAACCGGCCACGCCAAACCGGCGCCGGCGCCACCAAACGATGACGAGCAACAGCCAGCCGCCGCCACCAAGGCTAGAACCGGGAGGAATAGGAAAAGCCACATGAGAAGTGGGCGATTCCGAGGAGGATGAGGTCGAGCATGACATCAGTGAGACATACCCAAAGAAAGGGGTTGGGAGGGAGGACATGAGAACCTCAATGGCAGGGCCGGGGATGGTCGGAGCGGCTGTTATGGTGGCAATCGATAGCGAAACCGACACGATTAGGGGAAGAGGACACCGAGGAGGGGAGCCATAGCCAGAGAACAAGGAGGTAGAAGGCCATGGCCAGAAAAAGAGCTCCCCGAAGGAGGGCTTCGGACTAGGAAGAAGAAGGTCGGAGCTGCACGCCAACACCCTGGAAACCGGAGAAGAAGCGGGCTGCGATTTAAGCTCCGATGAGGGAACCTCAGTCGAGAGCGGTTTATTGCCTCCGAAGAGGGGTTTATTGCCTTCGAAGAGGTGTTGTTGGCCTCCGAAAAAGGGTTATAGGCCTCCGAATAGGGTTTTTTAGGCCTCCGAAGAGGGATTTTTAGGACCGGCGATGGTCTGAGCACCGACAAGGAGTACGACACCCTCCAGCGATGGCGACGTCTAGTGATCGTTGAAAGATATTTACTCCATAGGTTTTTTTTTCAAAAGATAGCGTTTGAAATGAGTGGAAGACACTTTTTTTGGTGACGCTACTAATAACCGTAACGAACGGATTTTGGGAATTTCTAAAATGGGAAATTTTCGTAAAAGCCCGTCCTCGAGCAATTTCTATTTTTGGAAAGTCCTTGGAAAATGTCCCAACATGCTTTTAAGATTCAAATTGGCGGATTCTAAATCTTATTTATTTGATTTCGATTTTGAGGTTTCCGAGTGTCGTTTGAAATGAATTTGGAATTTCGGTCGGATTTTTGGATGTGGAGTCATGGAATGAAACGTTGGAATTTAAAGTCGGAAGAGCGGAATCACTCACACTCTCACCCTCTCCACTCGCCTCTCTCTCTCTCTCTCTCTCTCTCTCTCTCTCTCTCTCCTCATAAAGTGTTTTGTCTTCTTGTAAATGAAACCCTAGGGAGCCTCCTTGCCTCCACTATATAAACACTAATCCCTAAGTTGATCTCTCATTTCACATCACTCATTCTCAGCCTCAAAAATCTGAAACCTAGCCTCCAAATGGATCCTCACACTTCACCCAAAACCCTAAATCCAAAACCCTCACTTTTCCCCGCTTTAAACCAAAATCTCCAAAACCCCTCTCATCTTTTGTGTTTCTCTGACCCAAAACCCCCTCAAATTCACCCCAAGGAGCTCTAATCTCATAAAACAAACCTCAAAATCAAGCTCAGAAAGCCAAAATCGAGCAAAAAGCTCGGATCTAAGGAAACTCAAGGCCGCAACTCACTCCTCTCGCCGTCAGGACCAAGAACCCAAAAACGAGTGTTCTTCCTCGCGGTCGCGGTGTTCTTCCTCACCGCCGTGACTCCGATCCCAAAACGTGTGTTCTCTTGGCAAAATGCTTCGTTCTCCCTTGTTTCTCCTCCTTTTTCGGATCCGTTTATTGTCATGTGTTCCTAACTCCTTCCTATACCTTCCAAGGTCAAGAAATCCTAGATCCATCGTGGTTTGGTGTGGATTCGAGCCCCTTTTCACTCATTTTTCAGTTTTGAGAAAAGGTAACTCCTTCCTCTCTTAGATCTTTCGATTTCAAGGTTGTTTCTCAGTAAAGGTGCTCTTTTAACTCATATTCAACCTTTCTAGGCTCTGTTGTAGCAAGAAATCATCGGATTTAAGCCTCCAAGACCTCTCTCCCTCAAGATCTTCGAAGAGCCTCCAAGAGGCTAGGTAATCCCTCTTCCGCTCTCCTCTCTAGTCTTGTTTGGAGTCGTTTCATGTTGGTTGCATAATATTTAGAGTAGGAAAGGTTTTAAAACAAGTTTGAATGAAAACGGGTTTGAAACGAGCAAAAACGAGCAAAAATGGACAAGACCAGGTTCATTCTTGCCGCGGCGAAACCATTTTCGCCGCGGTGAGCAAAAACCCACATGCCAGATGTTGAAGACGACCTCTCGCGACCACGAGTCAGAGCCAGTGAGAGGTCTTCTCGCGGTGGGGAAACTAGGAGGATGTCGCGGCCACGACATGCCCTTTCGCGACCGTGACATACCCCTAGTGGCTTGACCGAGTGATGAGCGGTTTTTAGTCGCATAAACCGTATCAAAATAAAACTCAAACCTACAAACTAGTATAGCAAGCAAGTAAGAGGTCGATCCCACAGAGAAACAAGTATTTCTTAGCAATGTGTATTTACCAATTAGTAGAAAGGGGGGTTTTGGTGATTGAAACAAAAAAAAGAAAGCAAAATAAACTATAAACAGATTGATGCAAAACAATTTAGAGAAGATCGCTCTACCTACAACTATCCACTTTATTTGGTTGAATTGATATTGTAACTTCCTCTTGTCCTTTAGTTTTCCTATGAATGCCCTTGTCCCGACCTAATATAGTTACTAGTCCAATCAGTCCTAGAAACCCTTATCAATCGAACAGTTCTAAAGAAGGATTTAACCCAATTGATAGCTTTAAGTTCAGAGATTAACCACGGTATTTGCAATCCCTAAAGAGGGATTTAACAACACATCCAACTTCCTACTCATCCAATTAGTTCAATCAGCCCTAAAGGGACAAGTTTGCTACTTGGGTTAGGGTTCGCAATCAGGAATCTACAAAACCCTAGGAATTGAATCGATCTAACAAGTTGGCCAAACAAGATAGAACAAAACAATAAACAATCAAGCACAAAGAAGTTGAAACATTCAAATATAGGAAATAAGGAACAAGATTAAGAAATTCACAATTCAATACAAATAAAGCTTCAAATTGTAGATAGAAGGAAGAGAGTTTAGCCGCTCATGGCGAACATCGCTCTCAATCTCCAACTAAAATCGTCTTGAATTCT
The DNA here is from genome assembly GCA_037127255.1 of Persicaria tinctoria. Classification (NCBI taxonomy): domain Eukaryota; kingdom Viridiplantae; phylum Streptophyta; class Magnoliopsida; order Caryophyllales; family Polygonaceae; genus Persicaria; species Persicaria tinctoria. Next base: position 24,933,732 of record JBANSL010000005.1, read on the forward strand.
AATCTAATGAATGAATAGAATAGAAGTTGTGAAAATAACATAAAACTCGGCCTTATAAAAGTCTAGGCGGCCACACAAAAGGAAAACACAAAACTAGGGTTTTTAATTAAAACGGCGTCGCGCTGGCAACACGTGCTGCGGCCGCAGCATCCTCACCGGCGGCGGCCGCAGCACACATGCTGCGGCCGCTGCATTGGTCTTTTACGAAATATCCGTCTCGAATTTGCTCTTCTTGTCAACAGGAAAGTGGTAGCTCTTTAAAAGAGCTTTCCAACGCATAGTCATAATAGTCAATCGAACAACCGAGGCCTCCAGAAAGTGCAAAATAAGTTCAGCATGTCTGACGACAACTTCTGCAGACTTGTTCTTCGTTTAGGTTCGCTTCTTCTTCTCATGACATCTTGAGATCTTCATGTAAGCTTCTTCGATCAACTAGACATTTTCATCTAATGCGTTATCAACCCATGTCTCCTCCTCGGATCCACGATTACCTGAAATAATCAATAAAAGAATGTAGATTTCGACTCCAACCACACAGAGAACAAATATGCAAATTATACTTAAACCATGCATGATATGCATCATAACTAAGCTAAATGCAACCTATTATAACTCTCTAAATGCATGCTATCACCGAGCCCCTACCCTATACCTTGGACTTCCATTGTCGATTTTTGATCCGATTCTTTTCGAAATGCTTTAAGTGAGAATGATTTGGGGAAACGAGCTTTTGGAATATTATTTTAATATTAAAAAGGGGATTTTGAAGGAACTTGAATTATCGGATTTTATGCTTGAAAATATGTTAAAGGATGTCATTTCAAATGTCGGGATTCTTTGTCTTGGTTTTAAGATCAAAGCAGGTTTCGGGAAAGAAGTTTGGAAATATTGTTAGTGAGATTTATCGATGGTTTTGGATTGGAATCGAATTTAGAAATCGTGGGGATATTTATTTTCCAATGACTTTTTGAATTTAGAAATCGCTCGAGGACGGGTTTTTTCGAAAAGTTTCCTCTTTTAGAAATTCAAAAATCCGATTTTTACAAGCACCCCTCTATTTCTCTCTGTATCTCAACCCTACTTGAGGGAATGTTAAAGAGTGTCAAATTAGTCTCTCTGTATTTCTAAAGAGTCCCGACACATAAAATGTACAAAGTGTGGAAATTCACACACATGGGTTTGCACCAATAGCTCCAAGCTAGGCCAAGGCAGGATGATGTCAGGTGTTACTTCATTCAAATCTCTTTTATGTTCGTCCTCACCAGTAGGTCCAAGGCAAATGCTAGATGGTCTCGCATACTGCCTGCAATTTAGGTAGTAACACTTCGGCTATTTTCTTACAATGCAACACTTCTACTATTTTCTTACATTGCAACACTTCTGCTATTTTTGATGAGCAGTTAGGTCCAGGTGAAATTGAAACTCATCTACTGAAGAAGATAAGGAGACAGAGGCAACTGGACACATTATCGAAACTATCAAACGACACATACTAATTTTTGTTTGCTATGTAACTACAAATAGTTTACACTGGAGTGAAAAAAGTCAGTGCACCACATGTGCACTTTTAAATTTATTGATGCATGTGCTTGTTTTCTTTGTTTTCGACTACAGTGTTGATAACGATCACAGTTATTGATGTTTATAAACACTATCATGAACATTATTCATTTAAATGTGAAAGTTGTTTATTATTTTATAGAATATAAAAAATTGGGTAGGGAAAATCTGAGATGGTTACTATTATTTGTGTATACATGAAATATTTTTCAATGATAGAAGCATTACTCAGTGAAACTCTAACGATTATTCGTTTATAGAAGTCATTTTTTTAATCTCAAAACATCAACTATGAGAAGTTTAAGTCAAATTTAATGATTATTCAATTAAATCCGGCGCATTATTCAGTAGAATTTATGAAAATTTGCATGGGAATATGCAACAATTACAATTATCCTCGATAATCTAATGAAAGGTGGAATATGAAACATGATTCGGTGAAATATGAATCATTATTCGTATAAATCGTAAGTATTGTTTAGGGGTTTAGAGTTTTTTTATCTGAAATTGATGGACAAAAAAAAATTATTCAGTAGCATGTGGAAAATTATTCAGTGGAATTGGTAAATTTTGATATGAAATCGATGGAAAAAGAAAACATAATATTATTCGGTAGTATGTGAAATATTATTCAGTGAGATTGACAAATTTTAAAAAACAAGGAAATCAGCTCTAAAAAAAAGTAATATATTTCAACTATTTAAATAAAAAAATTGGGATCCATATTAACTCTCTTCCACATTTCAACTTTTGTCGTACAAAAAAACCCACATGTGTGCATCACACAAATTGGATTGGAAGGTGGGCTTGTTTTAGCATCGCCCCCATCATTTTGTAATTAAAAAAATAGAAAAATCCATATTAATCTAAACTATTCATTTTGCATCAATTAAGTGTCTAGATTTGTGTACAAGATATACCCTAAAAAGTATGTACACCCAAACGACCATATGTACGTGTATTATATATATATCCGGTTATGAATATAACCGATATATAAAGTCACAAATTTTAGCCCGGTTCTGAATAAAATCAGGCTATAAAGTCACTACGTAATTTTGAAATATGAGTTTTTTAGCACGATTTTTAGGCTTGACCGAACTATAAAGTCATGTGTTATTTTAAAATTTGATTTTTTAGCACGGTTTTTAGGTTGAACCGAGTTGTAAAGTCACCGTGTGATTTAGATTTTTAGCATAGATTTGAAATAAACTAACCTATAAAGTAGTCCTCACGGGGTTTTACCACAATTTGAGGTTTTCACCGGGGTCAATCCCTATATATATATATATATATATATATATATATATATATATATATATATATATATATATATATATATATATATATATATATATATAGGAACACACACATGTAACTTTGCACAAGCAATACTCAATGCATTGTACGTTTTGGATTTTTATTTAATAAAAGTTTTATTGTGTATAATCTGTATTTTATTACTTTTAACTATAATGTACTCCTTCTGTTAAGAAAAACATGGCGTTTTAGAAGTAATCTTTTGTTAAGAAAAACATGTCGTTTTACGTATTTTGGTGTTCACTTTCCGAAATTACTCTTGTAATGATGAGGAATTTGTTAGTTGTGTTTTTCAATAAAGTGAAAAAGTAATAATTGGGGGGTATAAGTGTATTTTTGTTTGTTTTTATTTGCTTTTTTAAAAATGCACAAATGTCTAAAACGACATGTTTTAATTATCGGAGGGAGTATAATCTACAATAGTTTCCTAAATATCTTGTAACAATTTTCATTGAAATTAATACTTGAAAGTAAACGTTTCATTATTCTTCAAATGTAACATTGTTATTTAGATGTAACATATTTGATCAAAGGTAACATGCTCTATTAAGGTAATGTTTGCTTTGAAAATATAACATTTCATGCAAATGCAATAGTTATGGTATCAAATGTAGCATTTTAATCTCACTAATCAACCAGTGTTAAATTAGTTAGTAGAAACTGTTACATTAGGACCATTAGGTCAAATGCAATAAGAAGTGTTACCTTCTCCCTAATATAACATATTTAAAGAATAATGTAATATTTTTTTGGTGAAACATTAAGCATTGATTTGCAGTAGTGTATATCCATAATGCAGTTTAGTTTAAGGCCATTTTACATAAATTATATGATCAAGAGAAAAAGTAACATATATTCGGTCAAAAAGAAAAAAAGTAAAATGATATTTTGATACAATTACATATGCAAGGGGGAATTGAGTATTTTTTTCGTTCATATTTAATTTAATTTAATCCTATATGTAAGACATAAAAATATGATTTTGTAAGCCTTCTCATTCTTGATATGTTGACAAATAAGAGCAAAAACTATTTAATTTGAAAACAAATTAACCTAAAATCAACGATAGGATTAAATTAAATTAAATATGAACGAAAAAATGTGCGATACATATTATATATTTTCTCTGTACTAATAATATAATTAAAATCACAAACATATACGCAAATATTTTCCATATTAAATATGAAAGTATCCTTTTAGAGAGTTGTATAAGAACTAAAATGAATTAAAATGCACATCAAACTGGATAAATAATTTTGGAAAAAAATAGAGTAAAATAATATTGTATGTATTTAGTAAGTATCTATTTCAATTTTCTACTTATTTAGCAAGAATTTCAAAAAAAAAGAGGGATAATCTTCCTTCCGTCGTTGGTTGTTTGAATGGTTTCCAATTGTAGAAGCCAAGAGAGGCTGTAAAGAACATTCCTTTCCTTATTTGTCGCGTCCATTTCCAAAATTACTGCATGATATATTCATCATTTTATATTCCACAACAGAAACTCCTTGCTAATAGAAATCTTGATTTCACAAATTTCAAAATTAAATCAATTGCAACAAATTCAAGAGTTGGAGATTTGCCTATTGAAGTTTTTATCACCTACAGTGGATTTATCTGCCTTTGGATCTAAAAACTTGCAAATTGCAGAGAAATTTTAAAGGAGGAAAATTAGAGATTAACGATGAATCAAACGGAGTACATGGACAAGTTGAACCATAGGCAAGAGTATCGCCACATCTGGCATACAGATCTCATGCGAACGCTTCCGACTGATCCTGCTTGTGAGTTTTATTATACCCCTTGGTCGTCTTTGTTTTTCAATTCATTGATCCCACATTATATTGTTGAATTTCATTTGATTCCTATGCTTTTCTCTTTCTTGTGCAGATTTTTGCTTCTCGATGTTCTGGTGAGTTTGTTTTCACTTTAAAATTAATTGACCGTGAATTTCATCCTCTTTCTTAATTTTCCTTAGCATTATGCAATTTCAACAACCCACACATTTGGAGTTGTTAGGTTTATTCTTGCTTCTTCTCTTGGTTTTGGCTTATTTTGATATAAGTTTATTTGAAAATTGGATGGATGCACTTTTTACTCTTAGAATAGTAATTATTGATGGCGACTGATGATTGGAGGAATGTGATAATCTCTACTACTAGTAATGCACACATGATTGTTTGATGATTGGAGTATTCCTTAACCTTTCACCCACAAAATCTTTGATAGACTAAAGGATGACTATATTTATTCCCAAGAAGGGTCTCTAGATTATTTTCCCGATGCTCAGAAGTTGCTGAATGAATTTGTATTTCTAATCACAATTTCCCTAATGTTATGTAATTGGAGCAACTTTTAAAATATATCGATTCTCTATTCATAATGAGGGTTTTTGCATATTGGATTGTTCATGTTGTTAGGGATCTCTCAAATGTTATGGTTCTTATTTGTTGACTAATAATTTACTCATTATAAAGAAAGTGCATAGCAAAAGTATAACTTCTTTGTGTCATTACTTCCCTTTATGAACGTCAAACCTCTCAATGTAACTTATCTACCACGCCTTTTGTCCGTTATAGTGCACCTTGTGCATCTTTCATGCTACGGAAGCGTGCTCTTTACAACGATATGTCAAGGTAATCACTGTTTTGTATCATTTCAAGGCTTGGTTGGTGAAGTTAGTTTTGACTTATATCTGTTTGGTTGTTTCTGGTGTATTATAGATACATGTGTTGTGCTGGCTACATGCCTTGTAGTGGTCACTGTGGTGAAAGTCGTTGCCCTACATTCTGTCTTGCTACGGAGGTATGGAAATCACTCGTCTAACATTATTGTTATTTTTAACTATTTTGAATCTATGTGTTGAACATCTATTACTATGACAGCTTGCCTTTGTTCTTTGAACAAAAGAAGTTGTTCTATCCACCAATGTCGATTTGATATCTTTGATGCAACCTTAAAGAAGGAACTTATTAATGTTATCACTATTTATATCCACAAGGAATTTAAACACTATCATTATACGCGAAATAGCTTGCACACTAATTCATTAATTTTACTAGTAGTAGACAATCTTTACTATTGTAGTAATTGATAGATAATCTGCTCTAGCGTATAATCACATATATTGACCTAGCCGACCCTAACATATATTGTTAATGAGGTCCATATGTCAATGTGTCAACTCGTGACCTGTAAGTATTATTACACTATATAAGTTGCATTATATGTAAATTACTAATAGTTTTCCTTTTGGAATTTTGCAGGCGTGTTGTTGCTTTGGAAATTCAGTAGCATCAACACGTTTCCTGCTACAAGATGAATTTAACATACAGACAACACAGTGTGACAATTGCATCATTGTATTGCCAACTCTTGCCCTTAACACTCTTTAATTCTTCACGCCTCTTGTAGTTTCTTACTATTTTGGTTGCTGATGATCATAGGGATGTATGCTTTGCTTGCAACAACTTGCGTGTATATTCTCCATCATTGCCATGATTGCTGGCAGTGACGAGCTCTCCGAAGCGTCACAAATGTTAAATTTGATTGCTGACCTTGTTTACTGCTCGTAAGACCAATCAATTTCACTTCTTTGTTCATGCTTATTTACGCCTTGAGGCTGTCATATTAAGTTTGGGTTTTGATTTCTGTAGGGTTTGCACCTGTATGCAGGTATGAGAATAGTCATTTACAATCCATTGAGCACTCATATTGGGTAATAGTAAAACAACCATTCTCTATGGAATTAATTGGTCATGATTTGAACACTATTTTGTAGACCCAACACAAGATTGAAATGGACAAAAGGGATGGTTTGTTTAAGCAGCATCCAATGACAGTTCCCCCAGCTCAAGAAATTTCTCGTGTGGAGCAACCATATCCTACCGAATACCCACCACAAACACCACCAGGTTATCCACCACATCAACCATATTACGCTCCACCTCCTCCTGGAATGCAACCTCCTCCACCGGGATATCCGGGATCTCAACAAGGATATCCACCACATCCACCGCCTTATCCACAAAACTATCCGGCTCAAGGCTACCCTGCCGGTGGATATCCTCCTTCCGGGTACCCACCAGCTGATCAACCACCCAAGTGATCATAGATTCGATCAAAGAGTTAATAACAAGACACAAATTGTTATCCATTATGGAATTGGGTTTAACAATGGCACAAATCTACCATATGTTCCACAACCGAACAAGAGTTACTACCAACAAAGCACGAAAGCCAATACTAATCCATGATGATACGGCTAAGAACTTATGTACAAAAGACACAAATATGCGCTTGTATTCAAGAGTACGTTGTGGCATTATACATAGCTTTTGTTGTAGCTTCGTTGATGTTACCTACCCAATAAATCACTGGAAATGATCAAACATAAATTTCAAGCCATTTGTTTTCTTGCCATATCAACATAGTTTTATACTTTTTGTTAATGATCATCTTTTTTTTTTATCATGCTCCCTCTCATACAAGACTTGAACATTCAACCCGTGACATTGAAATATCTAACTCAACTAACCAGAAGGTACTTTCCAACTAAAGAGGTACTTTTTGGAACAGTATGGTCCATTGATAGAGGGTAAAATCGTTGTTCCCTTTGAAAAATAATAATCCAAACTCACTCACTAGTAAAGTAGGTAAGTTAGGAGTCGATCCACATAGAGATACCGTATGTATGTGTTTTCTTTGCTAACTTAAAGTAATGAAATAACATGATTTAGAAATATAAAATAAGCAAAAGAAGTAAAGAGTCAAATGATTGCAAAGTTGATAACAATAAGAGTAAAGTGCTTGGCTCAATTCATGATCCTTGGCTCAATTCCTAGTTATTCCAACTTTGGTTTATTCACGATCCTTGGCTCAATTAATATACAACCCTAACCCTACAGGATTTAACATACTAATAACACAAATTCCCAAAGTACTTGGCAAAACGACAGTACCAACCCTCATAAACAACTAGTATATGTCGAAAATTGTCATCCCCTGATGCGGTTCGGGATTGATGATGAGGCTTCCAATCATATTTCAGGTTGGATGAAGGGTGGTGAGAATAGTCGAGGGTAGCATCGTAAGGTGGATGGCCTCTAGTGTTCTTGGCGGAATAAGAACACGGACTGGTAGCGGGATATGTAAACCCTAACCCGTAGGCCTCTTACCTTTGGATCCATTTTCGTCAATCTAAGAACCCTTAGAATCGCACTTCGGGGCAATCGATCCTTCAATACCATCCCTTTCACTAAGGTATCTCATTTAGCCTCTCACCGAAGGTTTTATTCCCGGCCTCTCACCTAAGAACGAGATTATTAACCCGAATCATTGGAAGCTAAAATGATCACTTTTCCTCAAATTCAACGTGTCTTAACAAAAACACCAACTTACACTTATGTATTGTCATTGAATTATAGCTCAAAAAAGAAAAAGAGAAGAAAAGAAACAAATAAAAAATTAACTAATATGGCCTAGTTGGTCTCTAATCCGAAGTGTAGGATAAAGGCGGGCCAACCCCTTGGGTTGGATTTAGACCATTATGCCAAGCTAAAATTGTATTAAAAAATGCATGACATATTATTTAAAATGCATAAGAAGATCGGCCAAGGTTCAGTGTCCAGGCTAGCCATGGAGCCGATTCGGAGGTCACTTGTAGCAATGTAACCTCGTGTAGTGGAGAGTCCACTAAGGTAAGAACCGAGTGACCAAGTAGGCGAGCTCGAGCTCTCGTCAATGGTGGAGTAGTCCGAGGTAAAAGTGTCTCTACTTCAATCTCCTCCGCATTAGCATCTTCAATAACATCCATCGAAGCTCCATCAATAACACCTAGATCTCCCACCTGGTTTTCAGATAAGCAAGCTCCCTCGCATGTCGCATCATGATAGCATCTATTTAGCGATGATTACAGGGCATGTTTGCATCGGGTTTAGGGCCTTTGACTTAAGTATTATATATATTTTTGGCCATTTTTGGTTTAGTTTGGTGGAATCGGTGTCTACCGCTCGTTTGTTATGATTTCACGTGCTTTTGAGTGGTTTTGGCGCTAATGAGAGAGTTATAGGAGAATGACAAGCTTTGAGGTTTTTCGGTGCACTAAGAAGGCGTCAAAGATGAACTATGAGGGACGGAATCAAGGATGTGGAGCACGGAAATCGAGGCGATCTTAGCAAAAGACAAAGAATTAAGGAATGTCAGACACTCGGTCGAGTGGATTGGCACTCGAGTAGGTTTATGCTCGAGTGGCCTCCAGAAGACAAAAAAGAGCTCCACTCGGCTGAGTGCCCTCAACACTCGACCAGGTTTATGCTCGAGTGGCCCTCAGAACAAGCCAAAGGTCAACACTCGGTCGAGTGCCATGGACACTCGATCTGTCTTATGTCTGAGTGTCTCTCCTGAACCCTTTTTATTCCGTTTTTTATTTATTTTTATGGAGGGGGTATTTAAGGGACGTTTTTTAGAGGTTGAGGTGGCCGGAAAATCTGACATTGTAGAGACCTATTTAGAAGCTTTGTGAGATTGGAAATTCTTGGAGATACTTTTGTTCGATTCATCAAATTCTAGTAATTTTCGTTGTTGTTTTTGCTGTTCAATGTTTATCTTGCCAAATATGATTGAATCAATCATGAACTTCTCCATGAGTTGCTAGATTTCTTGTTCTAGGGTTGGGATTGTCCTGATAGTGCAGAAATAGGCTTGTTCTTAGTATCTCTCGAATGATTTCTAAATTAGATTGTGGTTTAATCATGTTGTGCTTATTCTGATTGATGAGAGTCGACTATATCCTATTTAGGGTTTGAAATCGAAAGACGAGAAACCTAAATTTGAATTTAGATGGTTATTTGAGATCGAAAGGCGATTAGGATCCATCGGAACTACACGATTAAACCCGAAGTTTATTGATCGAAAGTGAAACTAAACTTCTTAAGGATTCACAGGTTGTCATAGACGTTCTGGGAAATTTATATATTATTCAGAGCCGAAAGGCGATGTTAGTGTGATTATTGCCTAAAACTCTACGAACTTAAAGGGCCTGAATCGGTTGCTTGAGCCCGAAAGGAGAATTGCTAACCGATTTAGGCACATTCGTGCTAAACCCGAAAGGGGATGCGCGGTTACCTTAGATAACCTACCTCCACAATCTGATTTCGGAATCACTCGAGCAAGAAAATATTTTATGCCTATTGATGATGCATTGTTGGTAAATCCTTAATCCTAGAACGCCTTCCCTATATATATTTCTCAACACTTAATCGGTTTTCCTGGTTACTTTATACACAAACACTAAAAAAATCTATCGTTTATTCTGAACTTGGCTGAACTAGCTCAATATTACAATCGATACTCCTCCGGTCCTTGTGGATACGACACTTGATTACTACAACTGAACCCCATACACTTGTGGGTGTAGGTTTTTAGCTTATCAAGTTTTTGGCGCCATTGCTGGGGACCGGTGCTAGTAGTACGTCTTTTTGGATGACTAGTTCTCTAAGTTCTTTTTGTTGCTTTGATTTGTTTTTCTTTTTGTTTTTTGGCCTCAGGTTGTGCTTTGAATGCAAAAAAAGAAAGGCTCTAGCAATCTAGTGCCTTTTGATCCTGAACCTGAACATTCCACAAAAGAAGAGTTGAACGACAAGCTGCTAGAGCTGATACGATGGCTGACACTATGTCAAGATTGGCAGAATTGGAGCGGCAAATGGCTCAGAGAGATCAAGAAAATGTCAAACTTCGACAACAGCTAGCTGATCAACAATTACAGCTCGGCCAACCACAAGGGCCGACAACTTTAGGAGAGAGGATGGATCCGTCTCAGTTCTTACCACAACCAGGTGTTGTTCTTCCTGCTTTAACACTCGTTAATTTTGAGCTGAAGCTTGGATTGTTGAATATGATAAGGCAAAATATGTTCAATGAGCTTCCTTTTGAGAGTCCTCATCAACACATATCCACCTTCAAAGAACTGATGGATACGGTGAGAGTTTAAGGTGTCGCTCCTAAAGAGCTATTATTGCGATCATTCCATTTCTCGCTTGTAGGCAAATCAAGACACTGGTATAACTCTATCCCTGCTGGCACAACCACCACTTGGGAGGAACTGTCATCTGAGTTCCTGAATCAATTATTCCCTCCAGCCAAGACTGCCGAGATGAGGCGGAAGATAAATGCTTTTCTGGTTGGCGATGGGGAGAACATCCATGAATCGCGGGAGAGATTCAAGGATCTTTTGTTTGAGTGTCCTCACCACGGGATATCAAAGCTGAATCTGTTAAAGATTTTCTACAAAGCTGTCAGTGACAACACTAGAGTGCTTATTGACTCCTCATCTAGAGGAGAGTTTTTGGAAATGGGAGCTGAAGATGCTTGGGCGTTCATCGAGAAAACAAATAAAAGGTGTGGGAAATACTCGCAACCCAGAGCACTCTCTGCTGCCAAAAGGGGTGCAGAGATCTATGAGGTGGACGCTGAAACTTATAAGGATGCTAGATATGACTCATTGGCTACTGAAATTAAACGCCTAGCCTCAGTTATGGGGAAGTCCTTGTCTACCAATGAGGTGAGTGTTGCGGGCTCTAGAGCAATGCCATGCCAGTTCTGTGGATCCCAAGATCACACTATTTCGGCTTGTCAGGTCTACGCATCCCAAGGTGATGAAAGTCAAGAGGAGGAAGTTGGCTACATGTGCAACAACTTCAATAGGGGTCAAGGGTATAACCGAAACTTTAACAGCTATAACCCTCGAGTGAGGGACCACCCTGGTTTCTCTATGCCAACAAGCAAGCTGCAGAAGGACCGCCTCCTGGTTTCCCACCAAAAGCCCCACCACAGAAAGACAAGATGGAGATAATGATGGAGCAGCTTATGGGAACCGTTAAGAGTCTAGCTGGAGAAGTGCAGAATCTCACTAGGGGGCAAAAAATGCTTGAGACTCAAGTAGCTCTGCAGGCCAACAACACCGCTAGGCCTGCTGGCCAGTTTCCAAGGAAAACAGAAGATAACCCTAAGTGACACATTTCTGATGTGTCCCTAAGGAGTGGTAAGCAATTGGAGGATCTGAGTCCTTTCGAGCCAACTGGAGCTTAAGAGAGTGCTAAGGAAGGGGAGAAAGTAGCTGAATAGGTGACAGAGCCACCATATGTCCTGTTGTGAGCCTAATTCACCATGTTTTATACTTACTTTTATATCAATTTCAACATACATTTTATACATTTGGGTTAGAATAGTACATATTCTATATAGTTTATGCTTATTTTCCAAATTATGGAGTCTACACTAGTTTCTGTTTAATTTCGAAAAAATCGAAGCATTTACAGAAATTCGGAGAAAGGATGAAAATCTCAAAGTCAACTACAAAAAGGCTGAGGTCAAGAAGCAGCTGAGCAAGGACAAATCGAGCAAGAAATGAGAAAGAGCACTCGACACAGTTCTAGTCGACGTCGATTAAACCTAGTCGAAGTCGAGTATGATTGGACACAAATACACGAAGTCGAGCAGCTGACCACTCGAGAGAAAAACTCTATTCGACGTCGAGTAAGTTATTCGAAGTCGAGTACACACGTCGAGTCCACCAAGTGCCCGAGCTCGAGTACAATCCAGGGGAAGAAAGTGCTAGTCGACGTCGAGTAACTCTACTCGAAGTCGAGTACCCCAGTGACGAATCCGAGTCCGAGATCGAGTGGAGTCCGAGAAGATAGACGACTTATAAGAGAAGATATGTGGAATTATATCCATCCACATGAAGATCTATCAAGTCCAAGAAGGATTTATCCACATTAAATAGTTTCCTTATAGATTTATTTCCTTTAATCATTAAGTTTTATCTTATGTTTTTAGATAAATAGATTTAGATCTAACTAATCTAGCTTAGTGCTACATCTAGCTAATCTAGGAAAGGAACAACTATATCTATATCTAGATATAGATATAGTTGTTCCTTTCCTAGATTAGCTAGATGTAGCACTATAAATAAAACCCTAGGGGCTGAGTTTTATTCATTTAATTCTAGTTCCAATTAGTAAGATATCGAGTAGAGAGAGAGAGAGTGGAGGCCGAGTGGAGTTAGAGAAAGCGAGAGCGGGATTTGTCTTCGCTCGGTTGTAAGCTCTATTTTATTTCATTAATCCAAATTAGTTCCTTTTGATGAGTTTCTTGATGATGAAGAGCGAGTAGTCACCCAAATTCTAGGGTTAGGGTGAGCCCGACGATAGCCATGTAAGGTAATGTGATTAAGAGACAATCTTTTGATGCGATTTCGTCTTCTATCCCTATAAGCATGATTCGTTTGCGAAAGTTGAAGGTGATCCTTGTTTGTGTTATGGAAGCGAAAGTGATCTTAATACAACTTAGATTAATTATGTGAAAAGGGTTAGTAACAATTAGAGTTTATGCGAAAGCCTTTATTTTCCTACTTGTTAATAACGAAAGTTATTACATGAAAGGAATAATCTTTTTTACCTTTGTACATTATTTTATATAAGTCTTTAGTTTATTGATTTATTTCCCACCAATTTCGTATTCCTGTATTTTGTTCGTTGTGAGAAAGTTGCGATTTTTGATTCTCCCGTACTCGATTTCGACGACACTGGTCTACGTCGAGTGGTACAGTAGTCGACGTTGAGTACCTTCACTTGAGATCAACTGTCTTTTCTTCGTTTTGCGTTCTGTTTTCTCAGTTTTGCAGGTTTTTACTCGAGTGAGTGGTCGACGTCGAGGACACCTATTCAATGTTGAGTACTTCCTAAGTCGAACTCGAGAGCGATTTGGAAATTAAAAGGTGGGCGCTGACACGCTTCCTCGTGGATCGATCCTGACTGCCTTCTACTATAACGGGAGGAAGTCTTGTATTTATTTACTGAGACAGGGAGTCAGTTTGATTTTATATTTTATATTTATTTTATACTTGATAATCCTCCTGCAACAACATGTCCCACCTCCTCCTTACAAGCCACCGCTTCCATTTCCACGAAGGAAGGCTCAAGCTGAGATCGAGAAGCAATACGGGAAGTTCTTGGAGGTGTTGAAGAAGCTCTACATCAACACCCCCTTCACCGATTCTTTGTCTCAGATGCCTTCTTATGTGAAGTTTTTGAAGGAGATCCTCTCTAACAAGAGGAAGCTAGATGAGTGCCAGACATTATTTCTTAATGAGGAGTGCAGTGCCTTAATCCAAAACAAGTTGCCACCTAATCCGAAGGACCCAGATAGTTTTGCTGTCCCTATTTATTTTGGTCATGGTCCTTATTATAAAGCTCTATGTGATTTGGGAGCTAGTACAAGCTTGCTTCCTCTCTCTATTTGTAAAAATCTAGACTTAGGAGAGCTTATTATGGCGAACAGGTCCATAGCCCACCCCGCTGGTATCTTGGAGGATGTTCCTATAAAGGTGGGTAAGTTCTTTGTACTTGTCGATTTTGGTGTCTTAGATATGGACGCCAACATTCGCTGTCCTGTTATTCTTGGAATGCCCTTTTTGTCCACTGCAGGTGCTGTGATTGATGTCCGGAAATGGACTTTTTCCTTTGAAATAGGGGATGATAAAATTGTTTTTAACCTCCCTAAATCTTTGAAAGCCCCTGTTTTTTAGGATGAATGTAGCAGGATTCATTTAATAGACGAAGGAGCTCAAGATGTCATGACAGAGGTGATTGAGCGAGACCCTCTAGAGCTATGTCTTATGGAGAGTGTGACTGATACTGGTGACGATGACCTACTAGCTGAAGTAGTTCAGGATTTGGAAGCTGCTGTGTAAGACCCTTAAACTGTTTTTGAGGTTTTGCAAAAAGATGATGAAGACTTGGGAGGTGCACCTAAGTTGGAGTTCAAGCCACTTTCTTATACTTTGAGGTATAAATTCTTTGGTCCTAATTCCACTTATCCTTTTATTGTGAGTGCTAGCCTAAGTCTGGATGAAACTGAAAAGTTGTTGCATGAGCTTAGACTGCATAAGAAGGCTATATGATTTGAAATGGATTAGCCCGTACATGACACCATTAATGATTGGAAATGGATTAGCCCGTACATGTGCATGCATAGGATTTTGATGGAGGATGATCATAAACCCACCCGAGAGCATCAAAGAAGGCTTAACCCTAACATGAAATAAGTTGTGAAAAAGAAAGTGCTTAAACTGTTAGATGCTGGTATTATTTTTCCTATTTCTGATAGCAAATGGGTTAGTCCCGTTCATGTGGTTCCAAAGAAAGGAGGGATGACTGTTGTCAAGAATGATAGGAATGAATTGATCCCCACTAGGACTGTTACAGGTTGGAGAATGTGTATAGATTATAGGAAGTTGAATGCCTCCACCCGAAAAGATCATTTCCCCCTTCCCTTCATAGATCAGATGCTTGAGAGGTTAGCTAAGCATTCTTATTACTGTTATTTGGATGGATATAGTGGATTCTTTCAGATTCCTATCCATCTGGATGATCAGGAAAAGACTACTTTCACTTTCCCTTACGACACATTTGCATATAGAATAATTCCCTTCGGTTTGTGTAATGCCCCAGCTGTTACTTTTCATCGTTGGATGATGGCCATATTTTCTGATTTCATTGATGACATTATGGAAGTGTTCATGGATGACTTTTCTGTGTATGGTTCCTCTTTTGATGCTTGCTTGTCTAACTTGTCTCGAGTCTTGCAGCGTTGTGAATAATTGAATCTTGTCTTGAACTGAGTGAAATGTAATTTTATGGTAATGGAATGTATTGTCCTTGGTAATTTGGTTTCTAACAGCGGTATTGAGGTGGATCGAGCTAAGATAGGTTTAATTGAGAAATTACCACCTCCTACCTCGATTAAGGGCGTTAGGAGTTTTGTAGGCCATGCTGGCTTCTACAAGAGGTTCATTAAGGATTTCTATAAAATTGCTAAGCCTCTTTCTAACTTGCTAATGAAAGATGTTGCTTTTGATTTATCTCCAGAGTGTCATGAGTTCTTTTGCAGGTTGAAGGAGGCATTGGTCTCAGCTCCTATTATACAGTTTCCTAATTTGGATCTTTACTTCGAGATAATGTATGATGCCAGTGGTATGCTGAGGTACCATGGTATGCTGATTTTGTGAATTACATTGTATTTAATGAGTTGCCGGGTGATCTGTCATTTCAGCAAAGGAAGAAATTCTTGGAGGACATTGTGCATTATTATTGGAGCGAGCCATACCTCGTTAAAGGTGCTCCGATGAGCTTTTCAGGAGATGCATTCCGAGGGAATTAAGAAGTTCTCAGTGTCATAAAAACTTGTCATTCTCTACCAATTGGAGGTCATGCTAGCACCTCCAAGACTGTGGCCAAGGTATTTCAATCTTGTTTCTATTGGCCTGCTATGTTCAAAGATGTTAGGGAATTTGTTGTTTCTTGTGATGCGTGTCAAAGGACAGGGAATATCTTGAGGAGAAATGAGATGCCGCTGAATAGCATTTTAGAGGTTGAGTTGTTTGATGTGTAGGGAATCGACTTTATGGGACCATTTCCATCTTCTGGGCCGTACAAGTATATACTTGTGGCGGTGGACTATGTGTTGAAATGGGTTGAAGCTGTGACAACTCCCACCAATGATGCTAAGGTGGTCACAAAGTTCATCAAGAATGTGATCTTCTCGAGGTTTGGAGTTCCTCGATTTCTGATTAGTGATGGCGGTTCCCATTTCATTGAGAGAAATTTTGAGGCTTTGCTGAAGAAGTATGGGGTTCATTGTTGTGAGCCTAATTTGCCATATTTTAAACTTACTTTTATATCGATTTCTGCATGCATTTCATACATTTGAGTTAGAATAGTATAGATTCTATGTAGTTTACACTTATTTTCCAAATTATGGAGTCTACACTAGTTTCTGTTTAATTTCGAAGAAATCGGACGCACTTTGGAGCTTAAAGGAAAGTCATGAAGAAGCTAAGGAAGATGCAGCTGGAGAAAACGCCGTTTTTCACCATTCATCATTCCGAATCAAGTTCTGATGTCTTCGTGAGAGTTGTAGCCCTCAAAAACAGTTTCCCAACGCATACTCATATGCGTCAATCCGACGAACGAGGACTCAGGAAAGTGCGTTTCAAGAACGGAGTAGAATGCTGAAAGCTGACGGTTCTAGTCGACGTCGACTACGTCTAGTCGAAGTCGAGTACTCCTGAGCCCAGAAATCCACACGAAGTCAAGCAGAGTGCACGAAGAGTTCAGTTCTACTCGATGTCGAGTGCTACAGTACTCGAAGTCGAGTAAACCCGTCGAGTCCAGAGCATGCCCGAGCTCGAGTGCAACCCAGGAGGTGAAGACCGTACTCGATGTCGAGTAGCCCAGTGATGAGTCCAAGTCCGAGATCGAGTGGAATCCGAGTTGATCAGCCTACTTCTACACCAAGGCACGAGATATTTTATCCATTTAAGTGAAGATTTATCAAGACAGAAGGGATCTATCCACATTAGTTCTAGTTTCCTTATAGATTTATTTCATTTATCATTAATGTTTTATCTTGTGCTTTTAGATAGAAAGATTTAGATATAGATATAGTTGTTCTTTCCTAGATTAGCTAGATGGAACAATATAAATAAGGCTTTAGGGGTTGGATTTTAGAATCATTCCAATCCAAGTCACAATTAGAGTTTCGAGAGTTAGAGAGAGAGAGAGAGAGAGCCCGAGTGGAGCAAGAGAGGCAAGAGCGGATTTGGCTTTATTCGGTTATAAGTTTTATTTGAGTTTATTAATGCAATTTAGTTCCTTTTTGTTATTGATGTGCTTATTCATGATGAAGAGCGAGTAGTCTCCCAACTTTTGGGATCGGGGTGAGCCCAACGGTGATCCTTGTTTGTGTTATTGAAGCGAAAGTGATCTTAATACAACTTGGGTTAATTATGTGAAAAAGGGTTAGTAACAATTAGGGTTTATGCGAAAGCCTCTATTTTCCTATTTGTTAATAACGAAAGTTATTTGATGAAAAGGCGTGATCTTTTATACCTTATGCATTATTTTATATGGTTATCGTTGTGGTGTTGATACCCTGATATTGGAAGTGTTTTAGTTTATTGATTTTATTTTCACCAATTTCGTGTTTGCTTTTGTTTTTTTGTTTTTAGTTTAATGTTTCGGTTTTTTTGTTTCTGTTCCACTCGAGATCGACCAGCATTAGTCGACTTCGACTGCTACAGTAGTCGAAATCAAGTAGGGTTAGTTGACTTCGACCATATTTGCTTTGGTTTGCGTTTCTGTTTGCTTCTGTTTCGCAGTTCACCCGACTAAGTAGTTGGCGTCGAGTAACTTTACTCTAAGTCGAGTGCTTCCTGAGTCGAAATCCGATGTGAGATTCGCCTGCTACCTGAGATCCGCTGACACGCTTCATCGAGGACCGATCCTAACTCTCTTTTGCTACATCGGGAGGGAGTCTTGTAATTATTTACGTGGGCACGGGTAGCAATCATTCGCGCCTTAGGTTGTTAGATCTCACGTTTTTCCTTGAGTTTTGTTTTGCAGGTGTATGCGCCGTTCTGGTCAACCACCTGAGTTTGACAACTTAGACGACCCAGAACGTCTTATACACATCCACTCTAGATAGAAAAGGATCATGGTAGAAATAGAAACACAAGCCCAGATGATCGAGAGGCTTCAGAGGGAACTAGCATCCAACAATGCTGCTCTCGCCGTTGAGAGAGCACGCACTGAGTGGGAAGCAGAACAAATGAGGCAAGCGGAAGCTGAGCTTGCCCTATATCCAACTACTGTAAAGGATTACATGCACCCGACTCCGATAGTGCCTGAATCGGTTATTCTAGTCCCTCCTAATGATTTTGAAATTCGTATTGCCTTCCTTACTGAAATTAAAAATAATGCTTTTGAACGGAGATTTAATGAATGTCATTTAGCTCATATTACTACTTTTGCTGATATGTGCCAAACTATTGCTGAAGGCGCTACTCTTGAATATGCAAGAAT
The DNA here is from genome assembly GCA_037127255.1 of Persicaria tinctoria. Lineage (NCBI taxonomy): Eukaryota > Viridiplantae > Streptophyta > Magnoliopsida > Caryophyllales > Polygonaceae > Persicaria > Persicaria tinctoria. The sequence continues at coordinate 24,952,535 of JBANSL010000005.1, forward strand.
GAAAGCTTTTCGTTTGTCTCTTGCAGGTCCAGCACTAAAGTGGCTTGAAGGTCTCCCTCCACGATCCCTCACAACTTTCAAACAAAAGCCCGGGGAGCCGCTAGCACGAGCATGAGATCGATACAAGGACCTACTGTGATCCTGCCCTACTCATGGGCAGCCACCATATGTCATTAAGGAGATTTTCTACAACTCTCTTGATCTAGCCAGCAAAGTAATGATCAATCAATATACTCAATATGAGTATCTGACGCAAACACCAGCAGAGGCATGGCCATCCATCGAATGGCCAACCAACTTCGACAACACCTATCGGGCTCCTGCGAATTACGATGACAACAACTATGCAAGGTCAGCCCCGTCCATGCTCCTCTATGAGCCTTCTAAGGAGATAGATCCAGACGTCAATGAGCAATACTACAAAGATCAGAATCACAAGCTCTTCAAGCAAGTCAGGTTTCTATCTTTTAGCCAACCTTGCATTGAATGCGACTCACAACGGCACAACACTCCAATGTGCCCACATACAGAGAAAGTCAGGCTAGCAGAAACTCACGAGGAGGTAGCTTACGCAGGGGGTCCCAATCGCTATATGGGGGACCAAAGGTCCTACCAACCACAATGGAACCAAGGTGCCCATAGGAACCTCACACCATACAGAGCTCCAGGACATACGGAGAGAGACCAGCGGAAAGACGATCTACAGATGATCCTCGACGAGATGAGGAGAAACCAGGCACAACACCAGCAATCCACCAGCGCTATCCGGACTCAACTTCAGAGCCTCAACACAAGGTTTGGAGAGATGGACATCTGGAAGCGGAACATAGAGACCCAAGTGGGTCAACTCACGACACAGATCCCAAGACCATTAAAAAAGCTCCCTCGGCATACAGATCCAAATCTTAAGGGGCAATCCGGACACGTCGCCGCAGTAAAACTAAGGAGCGGACACCAACTACACGAACCAGAGATCGGAGCAGAGAATGGCAAGGGTGAACCTCTACTCAACGTCGACCACGACCTACTCGACGTCGACCACCCTGCACTTGACATCGACCAGCGTTCACACGAAGTTGACCAGAAACTCGACGAGGAGACTTCTGCTCGACAACAGCACTCGACGTCAACTACTATAGTCGTTGTCGAGGACCTTCCTGTCGACGTCGAACACCCTTTTGCCCCTGTCGACCACATTCCAGCACCTTCGATAAAGAAAAAGCTGCCATTCCCAATAAAATCTCGAAAGGATCCAGCAGAGAAGAAGTTTCAGCGATTCGTGAAGATGCTTCAGAGGCTCAACGTCACCATTCCTTTCACCGAAGCCCTTCATGATATGCCATCATATGTAAAATTCCATAAGGAGATGCTGAGCAAGAAGCGGTGAATGGCTGAGATCGCAGAGGAGTGCAGCACGATTGACGTCACGGAGAAAAGTCCAGATCTAGGTATGTTTTCTATAACCATTGGATTTGTTCAATACAAATTTAAAGCTTTATGGGACTTGGGAGCCAATGTGAGTATAATGCCTTTATCTATATGGTCCAAAGTAATGCCTTTATCTATTTAGAGCCCGTGGATGCTAAATTATACATGGCGAACAACACTGTAGTCATCCCTACAGGCATGGTGGACGATGTGCTGGTGCAAGTAGGTAAGTTCTTTGTCCCTGCTGATTTCTTAGTTATTGATATGGAAGAGGACCCTGCTTGTCCAATCATTCTAGGAAGACCCTTCTTGACGATGGTGGATGCCGACATAAGCGTAAGGAAGGGAGTACTCACTTTCAACATCAGAGATGAGGTAATTAAGTATTCTTTTAATAAAACTGAAAGGCATACAAGTCCCATGGAAGAGGTCAAATCAATATCAGTCAGGGACATCACTTGTAGGGAGTCTAAGGTAAGAAATATGACCCCCGAGTAGCTGGGAAAGAAGGACATGGAAGCCCAGGTAGAGGAGATCATGGCCATCCTGAACGAGGAGAATCTACTCGACATCGGCCAAGGTAAGTCGATATCGACTAACTATTTTTCGGACGCTTTGTCAGGTCTTAAGTATGGGATCGATGTCGAGTACTCTAGTCGACGTTGACTAAATCCCGAGCCCTCCACCGACTGCACCCTCGTCGAGCAAATCACCCGAAGCCGAGCACTACTCGACATCTACCAGACCGGGGACTTGACCACTTATATTCTTCGACGAGCGATCCACTAGACACGACGACGTACTCGACATCGAGTACCTGTACTCGATGTCGACTAGACCAGGAGGTCCCGAACACTGATTTCGCTAAGGTAAGAAAAGGTATGGACATCTCTTCTCGTATTTCAATTAAAGATTTATCTATACATGAGAGAGTTTTGCCTTGGCATGTGGGATTATGCAAGGTTTCCAATGATGATCCCAAGGAGTATGAAGTAAGTGACAAAGTCAATGTTGCCAAATCAAAGGATCATTGGTTTTTTGTTGTACGAGGAAATCGAGAATGTAAATTAAATATGAATAAAATAAAGCAAACTAGATTCCGTCCCTTGCAAATGATTACAAGACTTCCTCCTGATGCAGTAGTGGGAAGTCAGGATCGATCCACGAGGAAGCGTGTCAGCGGATCCTAGGTAGCGGTGGAATCTCACGAACATAAGCCGACCACAGGTTGTCGATCTCAACTAGGGTTAGTCGACAGAAGATCGGACAAGTCGAACAGCGCAGCAGCAGTCACAGGCGGTTAGTCAATATCGACTAGGCTTTACTCGATATCGAGTAGACTTGTCGATGTCGATGATGTCTGTGTCGAGTTCCTGCACACAGAAGCTATGGTGATCTGGGATCGGGGATCAGTAACTCGATATCGACAAGGGGTAGTTGATATCGAGGAGGGCAGAAACTAAAACAAAATAAAATAAAGACAAAGGCTTTTGGGATTCGAAAATAAACTGTATAAAAGAAAACTTCCAAGATTGGGGTTTGCAACAACAATAACCAAGCATGCATAAGGCAAGAATAAAACGGATAATCATGTAAATTGCATCAAAGGATTAAGCCTTCGCCTTTACCAACAATTAGACAACTCTTTCAAGAAACCATAATTGTCTCTACCGATTTTATGTTTACAATCCAAGTTGTTAGCATGGACCTCCGATTATGGGTAATAAACATATAAAAAGTAGCAGATGCTTAAAACATGATAAAAGTCGGATCTTTACCTCAAATACGCAGGGCTATCGTTGGGCTCGCCCCAACCCCAGAAGTGGGTGGACTACTCGCGCTTCATCGCAACCTCAGGCATTGATTGAAAGGAAATAACTACTTGCATTAAACCAAACTGAAGAAAGTACAAACCGAACAAAGCCAACTTGCTCTCGCTCCTTTGCTCCACTTGGCCTCTCTTTCTCTCTCTACTACTACTTCTCCTACTAAAATGGAATTGTTGTGTGATGGAATGAATAAAACTCAGCCCCCTAAGGCCTTATTTATAGGCTTCTAATCCTTGCTAATCAAGGATAGAAATCTCTATCTATATCTAAATCCCTATATCTAAAAGCTTAAAGATAAATAAATGGGATAAAGGAATTATATCCAAAAGGGAAATTATATCTAAAAGGCTAAAATATCTTCAGTGGATAAATCTTCTCCTCCATGGATGAATCTTGATAAACTTGGATAGAATCGGATAGATCTTGATAGACACGGACAACCTTCGGCCTCAAGGAATCCAAAACCGCGTCAGACATCTCAAACCGCGTAACGCGGCTCAGGGTCCCTTTACTCGATATCGATTAAAGTCCTCGATATCGAGTAGACGGGTTCGTCAACTAGGCTTCATCGATGTGCTCGGGTAGCTGGTCCTCGATCTGCTTGGGTGCTGGCTCTCAGGTGTTGTCGATATCGAGGAGCTTACTCGATATCGAGGAGGTTGGCTTCATCGACTTGGCTGGCTCGGCATGTCGGGCAACTGTCTTCGACACTTCTCGGACAAGTGCTCTAGGTTTGTCGATATCGAGGAGTTTCCTCGATATCGAGGAGAATGGTCTTCAAGGCTTCTTCCTCGACTCCACGCTTCTTCCTCGACTCCAGGCTGGTCTTCAAGGCTTTGTCGATATCTCGTAAGTAACTCGATATCGAGGAGTGTCCTGGAGTCGGGTTGCTTCGTTCCTTAGCTTCTCGACATGGCTGTCCTCGATCAGTGCTGTGCCCGGACATCTTTAGTCGATATCGACAAAGACTCCCGAAATGGCTCCATATTCTGTAATATTAAACAAAAACTTATGTAGATCTCCATTTCTTGCAAATAAGCACATATTACATAAATTCGACATATTCCCAACCCGAAATTTTCAACATGGCTATTTTAATAGACATCAAATCACCCCATACTTAGACTTGCTCGTCCTCAAGCAATAACCAAACAATAACCAATACCTACAACACATCCTTTAAGTCTTCACCTTTGTCAAAAGCAACATCTCAAAAGTAATAGCAATGTAAGACAAGTGAATTGAACGTCATCACACATATATGAGCGATCCATAGGCATAGGCAATATAAATCCAACCTCACCAGGGTAAAGTGTTTTCACTCAACTCTCAATGTGTTTAGGCTATGAAGATCAACTCTCAACTCAATTCCATGTACAATCTCATAAACATTGCAATTTAAATATAAATCTACTTCGCAACCAATTATGTAAATGCAACAAGAATTATCAGGAGGACTTCGCTCAATAGAAGTCTTCAAAGAAGATTCCATTTGGCGGGGTTGTAATGGGGCTTGGTAAGAAATAAAAGGGTATGGAATTATTTGGCCATGTGGTGCTTAATAAAATTAGGGAATCAAGACTCCTAAATTTCCAACACAACTCAACCAAACCATAACTCTCAATCATATGCATCAACCAAACTCTCCAACTTATCTCAATGAAGTACGTAACCTTTCAAACTTAATTAACCTCTCCAAAGTATGAATCTTGCGAAAATGAAAGAAATAAGGTAAATTTGGCTCATGCACTTTATTCATAATCACAAACTTTTCTTTCTTTCTTTCTTTTTTATAAAAACAAAAATAACATAAGACTAGTGCATTTATAGGGTGAGCCAAAGATCCTTTTACATAGTATGTATAGCAAGATAAAAATATAAAACCAACCCATATTTCAATAAATTCAAAAATCCTCCTTACTTGAAAATGAAACACAAGCTCATTTCTTCCACAAACCATTATTTCAACCAACTCTAACTCTTAATTCCCAAATGGGGGTCAGACTCAATTTGGCTAAGGATAATTTTGTGGAGTTTATAATAAAAGTCTCAGGCTAATGTGCTGGCTTCAAGCAAGGATAATGCAGGGTAGGTAAAGAGAGGATAAAATTGGCTTAAAAGGTGCCTCCATCATTTAATTCTCATTCACATAAACATATAAATGCATTGGCTTTGAATAACTATCACAACATTTAGAGATGCATAGGAAGAGTAAATACACTCAAGAAAGCAGAGGGATTTTTAATGTTTTCCCTATAAGGCAAAAATTCTCACTGGGACAATTTTGTTGGATCTCAGCCTTTAGCTTAGGATCATATGTGCTCAATTTCATCACAAGTTCACAATCCATTTAAAAACAATTTCGAGGACTTAGATTAAACCTTCCAAACATGCCATAGGATTTACATGATCAAGTAAGTCATTATTTATCATCATAGGACATCTAAGTTAGGGTATAAAAACTAAGGCAATGCAAAAATGAAGCATGCATTTTTTTTCTTTTTTCGACATTTTTTATTATTTTATTAATTTTTTATGTAATTAAAAAAAAACAAGACTAAAGTATGACAAAAGACTTAAATGCATAAAACTTAAACATGAATGCATAATATAATAATAAAATTTCACCATGTAAAACCAAAAGCAAGACTAAAACATATAATAATGATAATGAGCATTTCCCCCACCCCATACTTAAACGATACAGTGTCCTCACTGTATAAAATCAAATAAAAACATGAGTAAAGGAAGGAACTCACCGAATAACGCATCGAGGAGGGCAGAACAGGGCATATCGAGTGAACGTTTTGTCGATATCGAGTACTGTACTCGATATCGAGTAGGCTGTCTGCGTCGAGTGGATTATGAAGTCGAGGAGCTTCTTCTGGCTTGGTCGATATCGAGTTGGCCTACTCGATATCGATGAACTTCTGGGCTGCTCCTCTTGGTCGTTGTCGACTGGTCTAGTCGATTTCGACTGTTCTTCAGGGACTTCTTATTCCACCTTTCGCGATCCTTTAATGCTTGCCGACCTAAAAGTGTTAGATTGCACACAAAGACAAGACTTTCCACATGAAGTATTCTAAAATAAACAAAAAAAAAAACAAAAACCAAAACCAAAATCAAAAGTTTCAAAAGTCCAGAAATTCAAAAGTCATATATACATGCTCTAGATTTTAGAGTCGCTAGGCCGACTTCTTCTTTTATGCTCAAGGACCGTTAATGTAGGGCCCGCTTGTGCTTGGCCCTTCTCTTGGATCATCTAGGTCCTCATTGTAGTATGCAACTCAGCTGACAGGTGGTTGCTTGCATAATCTTCCTTTTCTTTCTTCTTTTTCTTTCCAGCTCTCAGTTTCCACAAATTCTCTCACCACGGAGCCTTACCTCCCCTTAAATTATTGATAATTTTCTTAATGGACTGAGAAGGAGTAGACTTCATACCTGAACTTATCTTTTCGGGCGCAAAACAGAAATCTTTGGGCTTGGGGTTAGTCGATATCGGGCAGGAGTGGCCGATATCGAGTACAGGGACGCCATACTTAGGCTCTTGGCAAGTCTGGTGCTCAGTACAGGAAGTCGATGTCGACGAAGTTTGGTGGATATCGAGGACAGGTTTGGTCGATATCGAGGACAGTTTGTCGATATCGAGTTGGCCTCTGGTGCTTTCCTCCGTTGTTTGTTTGATCCCGTGGTTGTTGATGCTCTTCACCTCCAGCCATGAAATTTCCTCTTTTGCAGGGCCAAAAGAGAAGTCTAAGACCTCATCGCCTATTATTTTGGAGTTTAACAATTCTTCCGTTTTACTGGATGGAATTTTAATGAATTAAATCTACAAGAACTACTAAGTTCGAGTTTTCAAGACTAAAGTGAAATCTCAGATTTATGACTTATAACCCCTTGCTTGCTTTTGGTCCAAAGATGAAATTCTTAATGATACTTGGTTGTATTCACCAATTTTCGCAAGCATAGCCTCGGCTACAGCAGCATTAACTGCATTTTATATGTTTCGCATCTATTTACTTACGTTTGAGGGTCATTTAAACGTTCATTTTCAAAATTACAATGGAAAAAGAAACAGTTCCTTCTATTCAATATCCTTATGGGGTCAAGAAGGACTGAAGCCTATTAAAAATAAAAAAAAATTTCGTTTATTACCTTTGTTACCAATCAATAATAACGAAAACGTTTCTAAGAATTTACACGGAAATATAAAAAAAACGATGCAACCCTTTCTTATTATTAATAATAATTGTGACAATACAAAATTTTCGCCATACCCTCACGAATCGGGTAATACTATGTTATTCCCCCTGCTTGTATTGATTTTATTTACTTTGTTCGTTGGATTCATAGGAATTCCTTTCAATCAAGAAGGCATAGATCCTGATATATTGTCCAAATGGTTAACCCCATATATAAACCTTTTACATCCAAAATTGATCTTAAAGAAGATCTTCTATAATTTCGCACGTGAGGGGTTATTTCTTGGTTTCGTCCAGTCATTAATAACTTGATTATTTTTAGATAATAGTAGATAGAAACAATGCTCGTAAGGAGTCCTATTGAAACCAAGAAATATAGGCTTGCCTGCCATCCACACCAGAATAAATGGAGTTTTCCGAAAAAACCTGCTAGTGGAGGAAGACCTCCTAGGGATAAGTGATCCAATTTTTTTCATCGGGTCCGAGTAGAGACCAAAGATCTTGAGCGACCGATCCGATGATTGTGCTTGTTCTATCAGTCAGATCTTTCATTTTGATTTCTGTTAGTGAATAATTTGTCCAATCCATAGATCGGGTTTGAATGGATGATTCATGAATAATCTGATTATTTATTATAGACTCTTTTTTTATTTCACTCGAATCCTCTCTCCATTTTTTTTGTTCTTTTGGGACCTTTAGAAACAAAAATTTGGTTCTTTCTTTGAAACTTTTTAGAACTCGAAAACTCCATTTTCTAATTGCTTTTTGGAGTTTTTTCAAAGGGGGTCCAAAATAATAACTAAACAAAATACCAAGTCCTACGAGAGGAGAACCAAAAGGACAATCAGTTTCCAGTCCCCAAATCGTTAAAAAAGCAGCAGGACTTTCCTGCTTTGCATTTTGATCCCTATGAGAAGGTCGTATCTTAGATCGGTGCCAAGGTTTCAGACGGAAAGGAAATCGTATCATTATTTGTATACCCTCTGTGGCCCAGTTTTGGGGAAAAATTCCATTTCTTCCTGGTTCTAGTACTGACAGATCATTATAGGTGCATGTAACATACACTTCTTTATTCATCTCCCTTATATCCTGCTCCCACTCGGACTCTTGGCGTAATAAAAAACGGACAATATTTTTAGCTAGTATCAACGAAGGTAATACAATAGATTGTCTAAGCCTCGACTGATTAGTAAAATCAAACCTCTTATTCCATGAGCATAAATAAGGATATCATAGAGGTCTGATATTCTTTCTCGTGTCCTTTCTATTCGTTCCATTTCCGTCTGCCCGTCCCGCCCCTTTTCCATTTCATTGACTTCTTTTTGAATTTCTTCGTAGCTTTTGTTTTCCTCCATGTACATTTTTTTTTTCAACCTTTTTATTCTTTTTGCTACGCTTCCTTTTATACCTTTTCTAAAAATGTCTTGTATTAGGTCGTAAATCTCAATTACTGATAATATGAATGGTTCGAAAAGAACATCCCAAGAAAATCCTACCCTGTCGAAAAAAAGTGGGGAATACGGATATAAGGGAAACATTTTCCCCGTAAGGGTTTTACGTCTTTGAACACGCATAGAACCTGTGATTATGTCTCGACGAAAATCCGCTTCATAGGGATAATCTATCATATCCACTTCTTCTATTTCATCAGGCTTCGTCATAGTTTTGATACTAGGGTCGGCATTCTCTGCTTCCTCCGGACCCCGCGTAAAAAGAACTATACGTTTCGCTTTCCTCGAGCGAATTTGATGATCTACTATCCACTCTTCCCCCTCTTCCGTTGTTGCAATTTTTCCGAGTTGTTCTACCTCGCTGAATAATTTGTATGACCATTGGGGGACTTTTTTATTTATTCCAATCGATTTTTTTCGAGTTGTTTTTTCCATGGGAGGAATTATGGCTGTATCGCATATTGTTTGAATGATGGGATCAATTATGACTCTTTCGATTAAAAATTTCAAAACTTTTTCTGGATCTTCTGAATCAATTCGTCTTTGTTCCGGAAATAAAGAAATTCCTTTCAAATTGGATGTTGATTCTTCAGCAAATTCATCGATTAAAAAACTCAATTCTCTTGCTAATGCTTTTTTATCCAATGTATATATTTTCTGTCCCAACTTCTCTTCCAATTTCTGGTCCAATTTCTGGACCAATTTCTCTTCCAATGTAGCTATTTTCCCTTCCAATTTATGGTACGATTCCTCAAAATTATGAACATTAAGTTCCTTACCCTTAAAAAGAAGGATACTATGAACTTTATTGAGTTTATTTATAAAATTTGTCTCTATCGAATTTTTGACTGAAGTTTCATTTAGGATTGAAGGTAAAAAAAATTTGTTAATTATTCCACGATAGAATCCGTTTAAGAGAGGATCATATATTTTAGGCAAGTATTCTTCTTTAGTTTGATTATTGCATAATCGAGTCTTTTTTTCGAGTACATCCAGATAAGGAGATCCTCTGTCCAGGGCTTCAATTCGATCTCTAAACTCGTTCCTTAGGTTCCTCCATTTTTTTTCATTGGTATAAATCCAACAACAAGAATTATGCAGTTCATCATAGAAGAATTTATCCAGTTCATCACAAACGAATTTTTTTGTTGTAAAAAAAGAAAAATACATTTTTTGTCGTAGCATTTCAAAAAAAGCGGATAAACTAGATGGATATGTAAAAGAAATTCTTCGTTTTCCATCACTTTGACATGTATAAAAAAAATATTGTGACATTTCATTTCTTACAGCATGTTCGAATCGAGAATTTTTTATATATCGCAATGGACGATTGCATCGTTTATAATCGAAAAGAAGATTCACAGCGGGTTTTTCAAATCAGAAGAGGTCTTTATCTTCTTCTTTTAAGTGAAAGTGGAATTTATCCTTTGTTTTGTTCTTTCCATTCACTCGGATCCTTTCCGTTTCATCGATTTTGTCCGGATCCTCCCTTTCTTCAGAAAAAGGGGAAGGAGAAGGATCTTCTTCGGTGAATCCCTCTTGTTCCTGTTTAGACCCCTTTGTTTCGAAAGTTGTTTCTATTTCTACATCTCTTTCTTTCTCACTTTCCCCCCTTTCTGTCGTTTTTGAGGTTTCTTTCAGTTTCCTACTAAAAATGGGTGACGGCATTCTGCCTAAAGAGTAGACACAGCTAATAAATAAGAGAATACTAAAGATTCGATCCATAGAATCTATCAAGTCTAACACAAAGTACTTCAATTCTGACACAAGGTACTTCAATTCTGACACAGAGGACTTGTACTTCTTATACCTCTTAGATCGAATAGGTACATTAATAGCTCGAATAAGTACATTAAGAAGGTACGTATTAGATCGAATAATCGATCGAATATAAAAATTTTGCCGTATCCAGACGAATATCAAGCCAAAACATTTCATGAATAAAATGTGACCAATTAACCAACCAACAAAACTACTTGTTACAAATAACATCTTGTTGTTGCATCGAAACATATAAATGTTGACTAATCTGGCTAACATTGAACTTGGTAAAACGAAATGGTTGAATAATTGAAAAATGAGATTATTCAGGAATACACATTGAATGCTGAGATTACGCATTAAATTTCTGGTAGTAGATCCATAATCAAAATGATTGCTCCAGAAGAAATTAAACAAAATATAGGGTAGAGCTAGGAAAGTTATTGTATGAGGTCTACCCAATGCTAGATGCAGAGGCGTATAATAGATCGATATGAACATCATGAGCTGTCCCATAATAAAACCGGTTGTTGTTGCTACCTTCTTCTCGGCTCCTTCTTCTCCTTCTTCCATAACCAGAGTTCGGAAAAGGACAAGATAGGAGGGCCCTATGGAGAATGTGGTCAGAAATCCATAATAGAGTCCGACCACAACGACCGAATTGACTATCTTCATGCATAAGTTACCTAGTAGAAAAAAAATCATGACAAACCCCCTTTGTGATTTTGCAATTTCTGAATTATGATTATTATATAATAAGTTTTGACCCTCTTATTATAAGATAATCTTTGACCTTATTATTTGACCTTATAAAATTCGATTATTCTTATATTAATATTATTCTATTCTATATGATTTTCTTATATATGATAAGTTTTTACCTTCTTATATGATAATTATTCTATTCTAAGATAATTGTTTAACTTATTTGTTTGATTCTAGATAGAAATAGAAAGAGATAGACAAAATTATGAAGTTTATTATGCTTTAATTCGTAAGAAATTATTCCTTGTCTTCGAAAAGAATCTTTTATTTCATTCTTAAGAAATAAAGATGCTCCGTCATATTGAAGGACAGATCTTAACTTATACAAGTTAATAACCTGGGTTTGTGATAATTTGTATAATACATAGGCCAGTGACACGAGGGATAATTTAAAAGAAACCCCCGACTTCGTCTGAATCTTATGACGAATACGTGAAGGTGAAAGTTTTTTTTGTATAGTTGAAAGACGCTCAATTATCTTTTTCTCTTTTGTATCAAAAATATTTTTTTTTGAATTTACGAAAAAGTTTGATAATGATCATGGGCCTATAAAGACTATTAGTAAGACGATTAATGATATATGGAAAGCTCTCTAGAAGGATATCCGTGTATATCCTTTCCACGATCCATTTTAAAAAATAATATGATTTACGGATTAATCGATCATTTCTTCTTTTGAATATCTGAAAAAGATTTTTTAGCGATGCTAATTTTTGAGCACCATAACTTGTTTTGTTAGGACTCATATTTATCTTTAGAGTTCGAAATCCATTTGTCATGTCTTTTTTAATTCTTTATATTTGATTTCTGATTGTGCTTGTTCTATCAGTCAGATCTTTCATTTTGATTTCTGTCAGTGAATAATTTGTCCAATCCATAGATCGGGTTTGAATAGATGATTCATGAATAATCTGATTATTTATTATAGAATCTTTTTTTATTTCACTCGAATCCTCTCTCCATTTTTTTTGTTCTTTTGGGACCATTAGAAACAAAAATTTGGTTCATTCCCTTTTTATTACAATAGAAGAAGAAGTGGTGTGGATTATTCAAATTAAAACGACTAAGACATGTTTTTTGACATTCTCTTTCCTTCAACCCCGCAATATTATTGTATTATGTTATTTAACATAACACGACTAGTTGAAGGAAATTATCCTAAAGGAAAATGGATTATGGGAGTGTGTGACTTGAACTATTTATTAGGCCGTGCAGATATATTCCTCTTTCTGCCACATTGAAATTCACAAACAAATGTGTCTTTGTTCCAACCACCGTATAAGCTATATACAGACGATAGGCTGGTTCGTTTGAATAGAATTTTTTCTATGATCAGCCCCGAATCATGTCATGCATGAACAGGCTCCGTAAGATCCAGTCGAATCAATGATCAATGATTTGGCAGAATCCAGATTCCATTTTATCTATTTCTTCATTTTTTTAATGGTTTGTTTTAATAGTATGGAAATGCATTCATTTCCTCGGCGAGTATCCCTATTACTCATTTTATAAGAAAAGATTATTTTATGTATATAAAAAATCCAGATAGAAAATATTTGGATACGAAAGGTCTTTTTTTATCTAAAAATTAATAAAGATAAAGAAAGGGTGCCCCTATATACACCGCAAATCCACGATTAGTGCTGTTAATGAAACGTCGAATATAACGTTGTAAAAACGTTCGATTTCACGTTGCAGCAACGTTCATTTCGACGTTTTCATTTGTCCTACACAACGTTGTGAATTGAAGGAAGTTGGGCGGGTCGGACACTTTAGCAACGTCTAATCCGACGTTGCTAAAGTGGGCCTCGTCGGGCCAGAAAGCAACGTTCAATACGACGTTGCATTACATGGAACTTACAATCAAGACAACGTCAAGTCTGACGTTTGTACCAGCAACACTTGGATCAACTTTGAAGTTCTACTATCTTTATTTTTGTTGGGTAGGATGTTGGCGAAAACTTAGTGCGATGCTGCATCTTTTATTTTGTTGGAGCGTTTTGCCCCTCGCGGAGGGTTTTCAAATATGATTTGTGGTTATTTCAGGGAAGTCACATCTGTTTACATGAAAACTTATAGACTGCCTCATTTTTCATATTGATGATAGACGATTACAACATAAATAACTTAGTAAATAAGTTTTTCCGGGTCGCTGCCATGTCACACCTCAGCGGAAATCATTGTTGTTCTCTTCCTTTGATGGTGAATTATTCTCCGGCGGCACTACGACGACCCGGAAGCGAGCGTTGCCTAAGTAGCTAAACATCAAACCCGCGCCTACCCGCACGCCACGCGATCTCGCGAATGTATTCCATCCTTGTGCGAGCCAGAGTGCTCCGGAGCTGTTGCGCTCTACCCGGATGCTGGTGCCTCTCCTCCCTGGCCCATTAGTCAGCGTTATTCTTTCGACGCCCCCCAGCCCGTATTCTTCCTCGAAGTTGGAAGGCAGAGGCTGCAGATGTCAAGATCTACTTAATGAGTTTGGGTCCGTTGTAAATCGGATGTGAGACCGAAGGGGGCTTACCAGAATTTCTGTGAGCGAGACGTCTTCTACCCACCAGAAAAAATCCCTAGGGCCACTCCCTGTGACTGAGAAGAAAGGTCTTGGTGTGTTACCGACCGCCATCTCTTATTCTGTCAAACGAGATGTTGTAATTTCGACCCTAGCATGGCGTAATTTATAGTGAGAAATCCTTTCTCGTTTTTTGTGAGGCCTCCTTATACAACGCCAAATATGACGTTGCTAACAACGTTACATTAAACGTTGGTAACAACGTTACATTAAACGTTGCAGCAACGTTTAATTGGACGTTGCTAATTACGCCATCTATAAATACACCAACATTTTGCGTTATTGGCATACACGAAACACACGTAATGGCATCAAGCCCAAATTTCTTTGTCAAATATGCCAAGTTCAATGATGGCACCTGTTTCGTTGTTGAAGTGGGGAGACACCCTCGTCCGCCTAAGGAGGATGCTTGCAACGGCAAGCATATGAACTATACACATTATTTTCGATGCAATCTACTTTCTGTGCAGGTTTATCGTATCCTGGAGATGTCAACACAGTTGCAGTTCGGGTGTCAAGAGTGTGCCGACGACCCTGCATCGTACTATACACGGATGATTGAGCAGATAACGGATATCCTGGTCGTTTTGTACGACGACATGTCTCCGTCGCGCTGTCGCAGAGTAGCAGAGTATGCAGTTGATACAGTAGTGCGCCCTGCCCAAGATCTGATGACGACATATGCGTTCCAGCAGGTGCAGATTAGTATATACCCAAACATTCCTGAAGAGTCGGTCGGTAGTTGTTCCGTTTAATACAACAACCCTTGTTGAAATGTAACATTAAAACCCGTTTGTAAATTTAGATATGGGCCCAACTGATGTTTGTTTTGGTCGAACGATTGCTTTTTTTATATTGTTTCTACGTCTTCATAACAACAAACACTCAACTTTCAACTCTGAACTTCATAGAAAAGAAAACAAACAAATACGACACAGATAATTCCAACTTTCATGACTCCTAAACATGGTGTAGAGGGCGACCTTCCTGAATCCGCAAAGCTCTAAATCTATCAAATTGGTCTTGGAAGGGAGTATCCCATCCGTTGACACTCGGGTGATGGTGTGCCGTCCATTCATGCGCTGGAGGAGGTAAAGGGGCGTTGGGATGTAACCATATCTGCAAAAAGGGCAAAAAGTATACTATAATGTTAAGCGGGGTAATTAATGATAGTTAATTTATGGTTGGAGTGAGATCACACTCACCGCTGCGAAATGATCTTGGTTGCCGATGCATGCCATGCCCAGTATGGCCTCTTGAGGTGCGCCATTTGGTTGTTCGATGTACATAGGGAGGCATGTGAAGGGCATGTGCCAAGATAAGACGACAAGGGGTACCTGGTAGACGGTTGCGAACACAAGACCCATGATAGGCAACTCGATCCAGTATCTCCGGTCACCTCCCACTCTGCTGGAGT
This sequence comes from Persicaria tinctoria, assembly GCA_037127255.1. Taxonomy (NCBI): domain Eukaryota; kingdom Viridiplantae; phylum Streptophyta; class Magnoliopsida; order Caryophyllales; family Polygonaceae; genus Persicaria; species Persicaria tinctoria. The sequence goes on from JBANSL010000005.1 coordinate 24,967,960, forward strand.
AACTCTGTAGGTCGACAAACTCCCGGACCGAATACCCTCCCATGTAACAACCAGCATAAAGGTGAACGTTATGCTCTAGATGGTTACACAATAACCCTTTCATATCTGCGAATCGTGCCTCCCCTGGCCGTAACATCAGCTGCGCCAAAGCTCGATATCCGCAGTGACCATCTGCCACGGTGTTGACGGCCGCCGCAATGTGCCTGAACATGAAAGGGTCCACATTGTTGTCTCCCCAGCTAAATCCCCAATACTGTGCGTCGGACGGATGTCCGGAATGTCGGTCCCTACCGTGGCGATCTGCTCTGGCTTCCTCCCTTTCAAAATTCACCCGATTTTGCTTAGATCGCAAGGGATTCGTTCTGCACGGGTTCCTCCTCCCTCTAGGTCTGCCCTTTGCCCATATGCTACCCCGCTCCGGTGGGTGTAAATCAGGGTCACAGGCTTCATTAGATGCAGTGTACGAAGCCGACCTGGCATAGGGTAAGATCGCATTGTCCGCTTCATCCCACGTCAGATCCATCCAAAATGGGTGGATGTCGTCAGGTGTTATTTGAATTCCTTCATCAACAAAACGCTGAACGTCGTGCACACAAGGTATCCCATGGCATATTCTCCAATGACGGTCGACGCACTCTGGAGCTACTGTTTTGGAGACGACTTTCCTCCAATGACCGTAGAGAAGTTCGAAACACTTCTTTGAAACCACGTGCTTAATCTGATCGAATAAGGGGACTACGTGGGTGTGCTGCACTGTTGCAGGTAACACATTTCTTGAATACGTTCCTCTGCTTGCGATTTACATTTAATAAGTGCTCTAATGGTTTATAATTTTTAGGCATGGATCTGGTCGTACTTCCCTTTGGCCGCGTGCAGGAGCAGCCATTGGCCGTCATCCCTCCGTCCTTCATGCAACGCCCGTTTCGCCTGCAGAGGCGTTACATCTTGACGTTCGACATGCAGCACCACCGTTGGGCAGCTCAGGACGATGAGAGATTCTACCCTGTCACTTGTCACAAGAGGACGATCGAGAGTTGTCAGGGAGGCGTCACAGCTGACTACCTCGCTTGGTTCCAGTCACAGAGTCAAGGTCATGTGTTGCCCACGACAGTGGTACTACCCGGTGCTCCTCCGACTGCGCCTACCCACCCAGACGACGACATACATTTTGTGTTTTGTCGGTATGCTATATTTGTGTGTTTCGTATTGTTTGCGTTATTATTTTCGATGGTTTCTACCCGATCACAACAACAAAAAATCACATGCAAACGCTTCACTTCATAGATTAGATCAGATTTCACATCGATGCATTACTAAAACTAACAAATTACATACATCGAGGCATTACTGAAACTAACAAATTACATACTTCGACGCATTACCACAACTAACAAATACAACATCGATAACAACGTAATTTCTTCTTCATATCAACCATACTATTCTTAGTTCGTCTTCGGAACTATTTTAATCTTTAACTCATTGAATGGAAAGGTGGCGACCTCTTTAGTTGCTCCCCTCATTATTATTCCTGCCATTTGAACCACGTCAACGTGGTCACATCTGTTTACATCGGCGAAGAATGACCGGATATGTTGAAGTAGGAGATCACCAACCTTCCACTCGTAGGCTCCATGAATGCCCGGATGAAAATCATTGCACTCTAGACACCCGACCCGCAAGGGTGCAGAAATGTGATTCTCTTTTTCACAAACGACTTGAAACAGTGCGCATGGATGCATGCCTCTGTATTCTGGACTGCTGCAAGCACATTTGGACTCCTCCGAGGGCATTGGGTACCGAACCCTTTCGATTGCATAATCAATTCTGCCCGTGGAGCCTACTACTCCAGTTGTAACCGGCTCCATGGAAGGATTGAAAATGTGGAAGGAATGAGAATGTGGAATTGTTGTGTTGAGCTATTCAAGTCCTCATTCCCTTTTATAGTAGTGGTTGGTTACCTGGAAGTAGTCACAACGTCAAATCTGACGTTGTGACAACGCCGAATCCGACGTTGTTACACCCTGATGGAGGTATCAGCAACGTTAAATTTAACATTGTAGCAACGTCCAAATAAACGTTGCTAAGCCCGAAGGAGCCCGTTGGCATCCAGGGTACAACGTCAAATTAGACGTTGTAACAACGTCTGATCCAACGTTGTTACAACGTCGGATCCCCTACCCCTTGGGCAATTTCCCCAACAGATGAAACGTCAAATTGGACGTTTTTGCAACGTCTAATCCAACGTTGCTGTAACGTCCAATTTGACGTGTCATTTGCGGTGTATATAGGGAACGCGTAAAGAAATCAACCCATCCAATCAAAAAAATAAAAGAAACCCCTTTGATTGGATGGGAATGAATGAAGAAAGACTAAATCGTCCTGTATCGAAGCCGATACCTTGGTTATTCCCACAATTTGAGTTATTTTTTAATGTATATAAAATAAATATATGGGATATTTTAAAAAGTGAACATCTTTATTATTCCCGTAAAATTGCTAACAAGTTGTTTGGCGTTTTTATACGATACCCGCGATTCCTCTCGAGTTGTAATTCAATACGCAAATTGATTAGTTCCGTCAAGGTAGCTATATGTTGTGTAGTATCAACGATTTCCACATAAGGCGGTGCGATGATATCTTGAGCCGTTACACACCCAGGTCCCCGAACAAAAATAGACGCGTCACAGGTTCCATATAAATTGCTTCTGAATACAATTTCTTTCAAATTCATTAAAATTTCATGTACTGATTCTTGAATACCTACTATAGTAGAATATTCATGTGGTACTTTCTCAGATTTTGCGCGTGTAATACATGTTCCTTCTATTTCTCCAAGCAGAGCTCTCCGCATCGCAATTCCTATTGTGTCGGCTTGACCTTTCATAAGTGGAGATAGAATAAAGCGTGATCTATGTCCAACAAATCACACCTACTAAGAAAAGGTCTTTTGTTTTGGTTCGACCCGTAGTCACATATGAAATAACGGACGGTATAAGTTTATCAACACTTTTTCCTCAGGATCTGCAACTTCGAGTTGTCAATTATATCCTTTATGGAAATGGAAAGCCTATTCAGGGAATTTATGACACAAGTATTCAATTAGTTCGGACTTGTTTAGTATTGAATTGGGACCAAGAAAAAAAAAGTTCTTCTGTAGACTGCTGATTTTGTGCTTGATTTTTCCTCATCTCGTCGAGGATAATCTGCAGATCGTTCTTCCTTTGATCCCTTTCTGGATGTCCTGGAGTTCTGTATGGTGGGGGGGGGGGGGGGGGTTCCTAGGAGGACCTTGGTTCCACTGTGGTTGATAGAACCTTTGATCCTCCATATAGCGATTGGGACCCCCTGCGTAAGCTACCTCTTCGCGTGTCTCTGCCATCCTGACTTGCTCTGTGTGTGGGCACTCAGTAGTGGTGTGCCGCTGTGATCCGCATTCGATGCAAGGTTGGTTGACAGAGAGATACTTGACTTGCTTTTGGAGCTTGCGATTCTGGTCTTTGTAGAACTGCTCCCTGACATCTGGGTCAATCTCCTTGGAAGCTTCATAGAGGGGCATAGATGACGCTGGCCTGGCATAGGGGTTCTCCTCATAGTTTGTGGTAGACCCATACTTCTTGTCATAATTGGTGAGCTTGTCAAGTACACCCCATGCGTCAACTGGTGGCATCGTCAGATACTCATATCGAGTGTACTGGTTGATCCTGTCCTTAGTGACTTGGTCAAGAGAGTTGAAGAAGATCTCTTGAATGACGTAGGGTGGTTGTCCATGAGTAAGGCAAGATCACAGTAGCTCTTTGTATCTTTCCCATGCTTTTGCCAACGGCTCCCCAGACTTCTGTTTGAAAGCTGTAATCTTCTGGCGGAGGAGTGCTGTCTTGGCAGGAGGGAAGAATTTGTTGAGAAACTCTTGCTTCACTTGGGCCCACGTTGTGAGGGTTCTTGGTTTCAGCCCTTCGAGCCATTTCAGTGCAGGTCCAGCGAGAGACCATCGGAAGGCCTTCATCTTGACATATTCGAGAGTGGTACCTTCAGCAAGAGTACGCCACATGTCAGAAAAATTTGTAATATGTTTAAGAGGGCATTCATTAAATTTTCCATAAATAGCATTATTTTTAAGTTCTATAAGGAATTGAGTGCGGATTTCAAAAGAGTTTTCAGGGATTAGAATAGCCGATTCAGGCACGACGAGAGTCGGGTGCATATAATCCTCTGCAGTGGTTGGGTATTGGGCAAGCTCAGCTTCTACTTGCCTTGCGCGCTTAGCTTCCTGTTTCCTTCCTGCTCTCTCAGCGGCGATAGTAATATCCTTTGTGGCTAGTTCCCTTGTAAGCCTCTCAATCAGATGTTCTTGTGTTTCTGCAGCCGCCATGGCTCTTTTCATTTTAGCTTGGATGTGTATAAGGCGCTCCGGTTCGTCTAAGGCGTCAAACTGAAGAAAGTACAAACCGAACAAAGCCAACTTGCTCTCGCTTCTTTGCTCCACTTGGCCTCTTTTTCTCTCTCTACTACTACTTCTCCTACTGAAATTGAATTGATGTGTGATGGAATGAATAAAACTCAGCCCCCTAAGGCCTTATTTATAGGCTTCTAATCCTTGCTAATCAAGGATAGAAATCTCTATCTATATCTAAATCTCTATCTCTAAAAGCTTAAAGATAAATAAATGGGATAAAGGAATTAAATCCAAAAGGGAAATTATATCTAAAAGGCTAAAATATCTTCAAGTGGATAAATCTTCTCCTCCATGGATGAATCTTGATAAACTTGGATAGAATCGGATAGATCTTGATAGACTCGGACAACCTTCAGCCTCAAGGAATCCAAAACCGCGTTAGACATCTCAAACCGCGTAACGCGGCTCAGGGTGCCTTTACTCGATATCGAGTAAAGTCCTCGATATCGAGGAGACTGGTTCGTCGACTAGGCTTCAGCGGCGTGCTCGGGTAGCTGGTCCTCGATTTGCTCGGGTGATGGCTCTCGAGTGTTGTCAATATCGAGTAACTTACTCGATATCGAGGAGGTTAGCTCCATCGACTTGGATGGCTCGGCATGTCGGGCAACTCTCTTTGACACTGCTCAGACAAGTGCTCTAGGTTTGTCGATATCGAGGAGTTTCCTCGATATCGAGGAGAATGGCGCTCATTGTCTGGTTGTCTGGTCAGGTCGAGCAGCACTCCTCGGCTCCTCGATCGGGCTTCTTCCTCGACTCGAGGCTGGTCTTCAAGGCTTTGTCGATATCGAGTAAGTAACTTGATATCGAGGAGTGTCCTGGAGTCGGGTTGCTTCGTTCCTCAGCTTCTCGACATGGCTGTCCTCGATCAGTGTTGTGCCCAGACATCTTTAGTCGATATCGACAAAGACTCGTCGATATCGAGGAACTTTCAGCTTCCGTCTTCACTTCTTGGTTTTCTCCCGAAATGGCTCCATATTCTGTAATTTTAAACCAAAACTTATGTAGATCTCCATTTCTTGCAAATAAGCACATATTACATAAATTCGACATATTCCCAACCCGAAATATGCAAAGTGTATAGAATATGAAGCTAAACTGTGCATTTCAACATGGCTGTTTTAATAGACATCATTTTGCCAACAAATTCAACAAGAAAAAGATGGGACTGATAGCATGCATTTAGGTAGGCATAATAGGTTGCATTTAGCTTAGTTAAGATGCATTTCATGGATGGATTAAGCATGATTTGCATATTAGTTCTCTATGTTGTCGGAGTCGGAATCTACACGCTTTTATTGATTATTTCAGGTAATGGTAGATCCGAGGAGAAGACATGAGTTCATAACGCATTTGATGAGAATGTCTAGTTGATCGAAGAAGCTTACATGAAGATCTCAAGAGGTCCTGAGAAGAAGAAGCGAACCTAAACGAAGAACAAGTCTGCAGAAATTGTCGCCAGACATGCTGAACTTGTTTTGCACTTTCTGGAGGCCTCGGTTGTCCGATCGACTATTATGACCATGCGTTGGAAAGCTCTTTCAGAGAGCTACAACTTTCATGTTGACGTCGAAAGCTAATTCGAGACGGAATTTTCGGGAAAAACCAATGACGTGCCCGCGCTGCAACTTGACGCGGCCGCGCTGCACATGGCGCGCCCGCGCTGCTACCCGACGCGACCACTCTGCTAGGAGGAAGTGGCCGCGCTGCTGAACAGACAGAAGAAGCAAGATCCAAGTTGGCGCGCCCGCGTCAGTCCTGAAGACGGATTCTTATCCGATTCTGTTTATCTTATTAGTTTTAATATTTTATTATTATAATTGTACGGGATGTTAAACCCGAGTTTATTAGGTTATATAGGCCGAGAAGGCAGTAGAGAATTAATGAGGTTATTTTCCAGAGACGTATTTTCCCTTTTGTTCATCTCACAAACCCTATGGAGAACTAACTCTCCTTTGTTGCACTTGGTTCTTTGAAGCCTTCAATTGATTTGGTTGTGAGTATTCTACTCTTGTTCGTCCTTTGTTAATTATTTCGATCTCCTGAGCTTATTGTTTGATTGCTTATTATTGATTTATCTGGACTGATCACCTAGGTTTATCGATACTAGTCATATTGCTAGGGTTTCCAATTCCAGGTTTGGGGTTGTAGATTCATTGTAGCAAACACAATCTCCATACGCGGTTGCTGGTGGTAGATTGTGAGGGAGATTCGATTACAGGCTATTTTAACGGGTTGTTAGAATCGCTTGTATCTCATTATAATTCATGTTTGAATGCTATTGCTTTATTATTTGGTGAAGGTTTTCCCTTGTAATTTGGTGATAAGTGCTTTTAGGACTGGTAGGACTAAAAGCTATTACACGATCTGAATTGAGAACAATTACTGGACATTAGAACTTGAGATTCATAGAATGCGATGATGAACCATCTCAATTGTTGTGCGGATAATTACCTGGTGTGATACCTTTCCGTCATATATTCGCAACCTTTACTTGCAACTTGTTCTGTCACTATTACTCACACACAAAACTCCCCCTTGAATCGGTCACTTTTGGGTAATAATACTTGCTTTTACAATTGATTCTATTTCCCTGTGGGTTCGACCCTAACTTACCTACTATACTTGTTATAGTTTGCATCTTAGGAATTTACTTTGATTTGGCATAACGACTTTAGGCCTGTCAAATTTGGCGCCGTTGCCGGGGAAACGGTTTATCTTTGTTCTTGTTTGTCTTATTACCTGTGTGTCTTGTGTGTTAATTTAGCTACTAACTTTTGTTGTGAACCTATCTTACGGTTCACAACACATATGCTACTAACAGTTTAACATGTTGAGATTATCGCAGTTCGAAGGTGAAGATTTTCACCTATATCTCGATAGGTTGCAGAGGTGTGTGGACATCCGCAATGTGCGGGGTTTCCATGATAGTTTGCGAGATATGGTTGTCTGCGTTGTAGAGGGAATGACTGCTGAGACAAAGGCACGTGCTATATATATGAGCGGAGGAAGTCTAGCAAGGTTAGGTTTGATGGGAATTTGGGATCTTATCTGCTACATGGGTCACCAGGCCTTGCAGGAAGTGTCATTTGCCCAAGAACCTCAACCGATGGATTACTTTTACGCACCTTCGGATGATCTATCCATGTCCTCTTATGAGGGGAATGAGCAATTGTGTCAGCAGATCGCGGAATTGGGTGAACGAGTGCACCAAATGGTCCAAGTGGGGAATGAGATACCAACTTGTGAAGCAGGTGAACTACCGTCTCAACCGGTGGTTAACCTGATAGAGAGCCTCACCACGAACACCCTAGGGAGTGGCAAGGACCTGTTTGTCACACCTAAGGGAAGCTCAGAAAGTCATGAAGATGAAGGTTATTGCGTGCTTCCTATTCCTCCCTCATTGAGTTCATCTGAGTCTACTCCGCTACCTCCCATACCCTTGAGCTACGAGCATGATAATGTTTTGGCGGAGGAGGATATGTTCGCAGACGATGACAGTTTCTTCAGCGATGAAGAGGAGAGTACACTACTTCCTGACATGGAGTGTCATGAGTCGACGCATGAGATCCCATGTGATTTATTGTCTCCTTCATTCGATGAGATTGTCTCGAGCTCGCCTATCAAGGAACCAAGTCCGAAGCTAATTTCTGTGGCTCCTGAGCAAAGAATTGATATCTTTTGCAATGGTGAGAAGTTCGGTGATTATGTTGATCCTTGGGCTCATTATTTTGACATACCGCCAATGGAACTGAATTGGTGGTTCTACATACCCGCGGCGGGGAGTCATGCTCGGGCTTATGAGGAGTTGATGACGTACTTTGACTTCAACTTATTCGTATGTAGTGCCCGCTTACCTAGATGGTGTGCACAAGAGTTTGATTTGCTGCTGAGGGCACTGACGATGTCTGAATGAGTCTTAAATGGACAACTAAAATGTCTAGCCAAAGACTTGAAACAAAGGCGCTTATCGGGAGGCAACCCGAGGTAAGTTTTTCTTTCTTTTCCCTTTTTCTTTTCCTTCACCCTGATTGTATTTGGTTTACTTTTGTTGTCTTTATTGTTTCATTGAGGACAATGAAAACTTTAAGTGTGGGGGAGAGGAATTCTATATATAGATGCATATAGGAGATCATATTTAAATTTATGCATCATGTTTAATTTCTGTAATCATTTTTATTCATTTTTGTTTATTTTCGTATTTAAAAAAAAAAATCAAAAAAAACAAAAAATCCAAAAATAGAGCATGCATTTCATACATATGTGTTATTCAAATACCCATCTTGCTTAGTTTGTCCTCTATTTTAAATTTCAAGCATGATTCATAAAAATCCCATCGAGTTCTGGATGTTTTTATTATTATCTGTATTTGATTTTTGTGGAACATGAGCTAGCGAATGTAATTGAGCATGTATGATTGAGCTAAAGTATGATTGAAGTCCTAAAAACATGACTATGTGAGAATGTTTGGCCTTATTTGAATTCTTTTGCTCAATTGTGTGAATTACTCGCCTAGTGTTGCTACCTCTTGGTATTGACTGCAGTATCTATTTTTAAAGACCGATGCACATGTTTGTTGCTTGCGGAGTTTATGTTTATAGTTTGAGTCTTTTTATTTAATTTTATGAATATTTAGTGAATAAGGTGGCAATGGTTAATGCACTTAGTAACCGGATCTATGCATGACACCCATGGGTATGATTCGCGCAAAAAGGTGTTGAAAACTATCCACTAGGAAAGAAGCTTGACCATTGAGTAACCAGGTTCATTCATGACACCCATGTTTGCAACTTGCGTCAAAAGGTGTTCAAGTGGACTTCATATTAGTAGTTGAGGTGTTGATAGATCGGGGCCATTCATGACACCCATGTTTGCGCTTCGCGTAAGGAAGCACCAAGACAAGAAAAAGAAAAAAAAAAAGAGAAAAGAAAACCACAGAAAAAGAAGAAGAAAAAAAAGTGTTGCATTTTATTTTCTTTATTGTGTCCCGCAAGTAATGACATTTCGGTAGAGAATTGGTGATATGGTGGTCAATGTCTATGAGCTTAGTGCATGAATGGTTTGAGTTGAGAGTTGTACTTAAAAGCCTAAACACATGAGTGAAACACATATTTCTGGTGAGGTTGGATGACGTCTACTTTTGAGCTTTGATCACTGGAATACATGCTATGACGTTTGTTTGCTTGGTTTATGTTTTCACCTGCTATAATGTTGCTTTTTGATGAGGTTGAAACTTGAAGGGATTTCCTGTGGGATGCGTTGATTCATGTTCATTCTATCATTGCTTGAGGACAAGCAAAGGTTAAGTGTGGGGGAGTTTGATAGCATGCATTTAGGTAGGCATAATAGGTTGCATTTAGCTTAGTTAAGATGCATTTCATGGATGGATTAAGCATGATTTGCATATTAGTTCTCTATGTTGTCGGAGTCGGAATCTACACGCTTTTATTGATTATTTCAGGTAATGGTAGATCCGAGGAGAAGACATGAGTTGATAACGCATTTGATGAGAATGTCTAGTTGATCGAAGAAGCTTACATGAAGATCTCAAGAGGTTCTGAGAAGAAGAAGCGAACCTAAACGAAGAACAAGTCTGCAGAAATTATCGCCAGACATGCTGAACTTGTTTTGCACTTTCTGGAGGCCTCGGTTGTCCGATCGACTATTATGACCATGCGTTGGAAAGCTCTTTCAGAGAGCTACAACTTTCATGTTGACGTCGAAAGCTAATTCGAGACGGAATTTTCGGGAAAAACCAATGACGTGCCCGCGCTGCAACTTGACGCGGCCGCGCTGCACATGGCGCGCCCGCGCTGCTACCCGACGCGACCACTCTGCTAGGAGGAAGTGGCCGCGCTGCTGAACAGACAGAAGAAGCAAGATCCAAGTTGGCGCGCCCGCGTCAGTCCTGAAGACGGATTCTTATCCGATTCTGTTTATCTTATTAGTTTTAATATTTTATTATTATAATTGTACGGGATGTTAAACCCGAGTTTATTAGGTTATATAGGCCGAGAAGGCAGTAGAGAATTAATGAGGTTATTTTCCAGAGACGTATTTTCCCTTTTGTTCATCTCACAAACCCTATGGAGAACTAACTCTCCTTTGTTGCACTTGGTTCTTTGAAGCCTTCAATTGATTTGGTTGTGAGTATTCTACTCTTGTTCGTCCTTTGTTAATTGTTTCGATCTCCTGAGCTTATTGTTTGATTGCTTATTATTGATTTATCTGGACTGATCACCTAGGTTTATCGATACTAGTCATATTGCTAGGGTTTCCAATTCCAGGTTTGGGGTTGTAGATTCATTGTAGCAAACACAATCTCCATACGCGGTTGCTGGTGGTAGATTGTGAGGGAGATTCGATTACAGGCTATTTTAACGGGTTGTTAGAATCGCTTGTATCTCATTATAATTCATGTTTGAATGCTATTGCTTTATTATTTGGTGAAGGTTTTCCCTTGTAATTTGGTGATAAGTGCTTTTAGGACTGGTAGGACTAAAAGCTATTACACGATCTGAATTGAGAACAATTACTGGACATTAGAACTTGAGATTCATAGAATGCGGTGATGAACCATCTCAATTGTTGTGCGGATAATTACCTGGTGTGATACCTTTCCGTCATATATTCGCAACCTTTACTTGCAACTTGTTCTGTCACTATTACTCACACACAAAACTCCCCCTTGAATCGGTCACTTTTGGGTAATAATACTTGCTTTTACAATTGATTTTGTTTCCCTGTGGGTTCGACCCTAACTTACCTACTATACTTGTTATAGTTTGCATCTTAGGAATTTACTTTGATTTGGCATAACGACTTTAGGCCTGTCAGGGACCTTTCACGGTGAACAAGATCCATTCAGGAGGACTATAACTGATGGACAAGAATAGAGTCTTGTTTGAAGCCCAAGCTACATGGGCCCTGCAAATGCCACCTTGACCTTTAACGGAGAATGTCAGCCTAGCGACTATAAAATCTAGAGCTTGTAAATAAAATACTTAGTTTTTCAATTTTTGGACATTGTTTTTTTTGGTTTTTGGTTTTGAGACACTATTTTTATGTTTTCTATTGTGGATATTTTCCGTCTAACGATTTTTTCAGGTACGAAGAAGCGGCAGAAGTACTCAACGTCGAGTAACGTACTCGACATCGACCACCATCGCGACCAAAGGACCCGTGGTCGAGGAGAAAAGGCCACCCTGGGGTTCAACGTTACTCGATGTCGAGTAGACCTAGTCGACGTCGACTAGTCTGCTCGATGTCGACCACTTCTGCGCACATTCACCACTTGATTTCCGACGTTCTACACATCTGTCTAGTGAGTCTCTTTCTCTACCCTTGTTTTTATACAGTGAGAACACTATAATGTTTAAGTATGGGGTGGGGGAAGGGCTTACTTTATTCATATTTGACTATTTGTGTGCATACTTTTAAGTTTATTTCTCGAATTGTTTATACATGGCTACTTTGGATTTCATATTTTATTTATATGATTTTATGCATGTTTTCCAAAAATTTATAAATATTACCCCCATTGAATTTTTTTTTTGATAAGTGCCGTGGAAGTTATATTGAACTCGACGATGCACAATTAGATTCATTAGAGATAATACATGAAATTGCCTAGTAAAGGAAAGTCACAATGAAGTGCGTATTTTTATGAAAACCGTGAAAAGAGGTTAAAATTGAAATTGCTTTTGACATGTTGCATGATAAGAGGATGAAAGACTTTATATTTTCCATATAATGCTCATATTTTGATATCCTTAGCCTTACCTATGCTTATGCATCACAAAAGCCATATTAAGCTTTATTTCAATTATTGCTCCACATGTTCTAAATATTGCCCATTCTTTACCTTATTTCCATCCGGGGATTATGTTGAGAATGAAATCATATTATGGGGATTGTTATATGGTGTTTGTGTTATTATATATCATTATTGGAGTTTGGCATGATGAATTGAAAAAAATTATGGAAAATTTAATGAGTGAAAAAAAAATCCGGTCACCTCAGGAGATAAAGGTAGATCGACCCTGCCTGCGTTGATATAATATAGTTCCGTATGATGGGTCACCAAGGTGAGGAGTCCAAAACACTAAGTATCCGGGGCCATTCATGACACCCATGTTTGCGATTCGCGAGAAGGCAGTGCTGAGGTTAGAGAGGTAAAAGCATATTATTGAAAAAAGCAATGAGCGAATGAGCGAAAGGTGAGAAATCAAAGGAAGAAGGAATGTGGTATGAAAGTTTAGAAAGTACTCAATTTCCCCGGATTATTAGCACCACATTGCCAAAAATTGCCCACCTTTAGCCTTTTACCAATCTACTCCTTATTGAACTTAATTAAAATCTTCTTGATTATTAACGCTTTTTCACGAATGAATGTTTTTGCATAACCACCTTTTGTGAGTAGATGTTGCTTTTATTGCAGATGAATGAGTTTGTTGTCAGCCTAATTTGCCATGTTTTACACTTACTTTTATATCGATTTCTGCATGCATTTCATACATTTGGGTTAGAATAGTATAGATTCTATGTAGTTTACACTTATTTTCCAAATTATGGAGTCTACACTAGTTTCTGTTTAATTTCGCAGAAATCGGACGCACTTTGGAGCTTAAATGAAAGTCATGAAGAATTTAAGGATGGTGCAGCTGGAGAAAACGCCGTTTTTCCCATTCATCATTCCGAATCAAGTTTCGATGTCTTAATGAGAGTTGTAGCCCTCCAAAAGAGTTTTCCAACACATACTCATATGCATCAATCCGGCGAACGCGGACTCGGGAAAGTGCATTTCAAGAACGAAATAGAATGCTGAAAGCTGACGGTTCTAGTCAACGTCGACTACATCTAGTCGAAGCAGGCCCGAGCTTAGGCTTGTTCAGGTGGATCCACGGAACAGGGCCCTGAAATTTGAGGGCCCATTATGAAAATAATTATGTGTGTGTGTGTGTGTGTATATATATATATATATAGGTAAAGGTTCAAATGAAAATGGGGCTTAAGATGAAAATCCCTCTTAAAGTGAAAATAGTCTAATTTGGATTTAAATGGGCCTAATTTAAATGTAAATGAGCCTAATTAAATGAGTAATGAATAAATGTGCCTAATTTTATGAGTAAATGGGAAAATGGTTAAATGACCCTAATTATGGGGTAAATTTCACATGCCTCCCCCAAACTTTCCATTCATACGAATACTGCCCTTATTTCAATTATGAAAATTAAAGATTTTAGCCCGTAATTTTTATTTGAAATAATATTGTTAGGTGCAACTATAATATTAAAAAAATACAACAAGAATGTTACATCACAGTTTTTGTCTTTATTTTAAAAAGGGAAAAAGATGAGATTACAAAATATAAAGTGAACAAATAATACAATAAATGTTATTATTAATAAATGTGCATTTTCATAATGTGTCATACCAAAATTTTTCTTTATGGACCGCTATTTTATGACAGTTTTGTACTTTAATGCAACATGTGCCATTAAAAGCCTATTAGCTCAAAAAATGGTATAGTGATGTGCCCATGCACAAAGGTTCGAGTTCAAAATCCCGCATAAGCTATTTATTGTTGCTTTTTTTGTGTTCCCGTTCATGAATAAGATTATAAAGTGCAATAATAAAATGATAATGTGCACAAATAAGATGATATAATGCATATATAACATTATATTGTGCAAATATAATTTTAAGTTGTGCAAATATAACACTATGTTTTGCAAATGTAACATTATATTGTGCATATCTAATAATATAATGTTACGTTGTGCAGATATAATATTATGTTGTGCGAATATAACATTATATTGTGCAAATATAACTTTAAGGCGTGCAAATATAACACTATGTTTTGCAAATGTAACATTATGTTGTGCATATCTAATAATATAATGTTACGTTGTGCACATATAATATTATGTTGTGCGAATATAACATTATATTTTGCAAAATATAACTTTAAGTTGTGCAAATATAACACTATGTTTTGCAAATGTAACATTATGTTGTGCATAACTAAGATTATAATGTGCATGATTAACAATTTGCGATTGTTGCACTCTTGTCTATTATGTAACCTATGTGGGATTTGAACCCACATCTTTCTGCAAACGCACATTGCTCTACCAATTGAGCTAATAGGCTAAATTATGATTTTCATGCTAAAATAGAAGAACCTAATCGACCTAAAGCATATCGCAACAAAATTCTAAAATCCAATTAGCTCATGATTCACAACCAATTTGACAATGCTATGAACATGAAATTCGCTCTAAATCAACCCAACATCACAACCATATAATCAATTTCAATCAATTTGGATGTTGGCAAAAAAACCCCAAATTCTAAAATATATCGCAATAAAATTCTAAAATCCAATTAGATCATGATCCATAAACAATTTGACAATGCTATGAACATGAAATTAGCTCCAAATCAACCCAACAACACAACCATATCATCAATTTCAGTAAATTTTGCTTTTGACAAAAAGCCCCAAATTGTAAAACATATCGCAATATAAAATTCTAAATTTCAATTAGCTCATGATCCATAAACAATTTGGCAATGATATGAACATGAAATTAGCTCAAAATCAACCCAACAACACAACCATATCATCAATTTCAATCAATTTGGCTTTTGGCAAAAAGCCCCAAATTCCGCTCTAAATCAAACCCTATATTTTCAATCTCAACCTAAATCATTCAAACAATCTAAATAATTGTAATAAACAAGTTTAGGGTTATAAATCATACCAAATTCGAGTTGAAACAAGGAGCAAAATCGGGATTTCGAAGGTATTCCATGCCAAAATATTCGAACAACACTTATGGGGGAGATGGGCTCGGTGTGAGCTCGGCTGGGCTCGAACCATGTGGGTTCCGGTCTCGGGGGTGCGGCTGAGGGAGGGGGTTCAAGCAGGTGGTGGCTGGTGGCCGGAGGTGGCTCGTGGGTGGCGTGGGAGGCCGACAAGCGAAGCTCCTGGTGGGCGCGTCGAACAGGGCCACGTCTGGGCTCGTCGGGGCAGCAGGTGGCTCGAACAGGGACATGTCTGGGCTCGGGGGTGCGCATAGCGGTGGGCTCGAGGGCGGATGGTCACTGGTGGCCGGAGGTGGCTCGAGGTGGGTGTGGGTGCGGGAGTCCGAGAGCGACGCTGCTTGCCTGCTTCTATTGTTGGGACGCGGGTATGTTTTTTTTTAATTTAAGAGAAATTTTCATCTTAAGCCCTTTTTTCACATTAACCTCACCCTATATATATATATATATATATATATATATATATATATATATATATATATATATATATATATATATATATATATATATATGAGAGAATATCTGATGCGAATTGAAAATTTTAATACGAGGTGAGAATTAGAATTTGTATCCATTGGATTTAATCGGACGGCTGTAAAGAAGAGTTGTGTATTTAAGAAGAGGAAATGAAGTCACGTGAGCATTAATTGTTTATGAATTTACTTTAATTTATTTATTTTTCTTTTTTTAAACTCTAATCTACTGTGATAGAAATTTCGGATGGACTTCATAGATTGAATTCTTCATTTAATCTTCTCTCTCTACCCTTCGCTCATTTTCACAGACTCCATACCTCAACCAGACCTTCAATGGCATTCATAGGTGAAGCTTGTTTCATTTTTTTATCTCATCTCCAGAGAAACGGCTGTGTTGGAGGCCACCTCCATGAGAGTTCCGGAGCCATCTACGCCGTCGGAGAAACGACACCGCCAGAGTTTGTTGTAGACATCCAAACTCTCACCGGCTAATTTCTCAAGAGGAGAGTTCCGGAGCCATCGAGGGCTCACCATCATGATTTCTAGCATTTCCATCTCTAACCTCATCGGAGTTCAGGGTTCCGTCAATGTCCAGTGTGAATGTGCGCTGACGAAAAGACGCTCGATGTCATCTCTAGTGATGTCTCCAATTCAATTCAATTTCCTTTTGAAATTTTGTAATTGTTTGACATGGCGATGCATCAAGATGTAAAATTTGAACTAGGATTGAAATTCCTAATTGACCTGCTATGGAGATACAATTCATGTTTGAATTTTTTTTTTAATTCAACATCGGGGTGATAGCATCTGAGGAGGATGATGTGTTGGTAATTTTTTGGATGAAGTTAATTTATACTTCGTATGGATTTAAAAAAGGGAGATAGATTAGATTGGAGGAGGAGAGAGAAAGAAACAGTAAAGAGTTGGGAGGAGAGAGAATTAGTGGAGGGCTTTAATATCAGCCATTAGATTTCATCCAAAGGTGAAAATTCATCCTTCTCATCTCTCACCCAATATTACGCTTCTCATAGGATTCTCTCTCTCTCTCTCTCTCTCTCTCTCTCTCTCTCTCTCTCTCTCTCTCTCTCTCTCTCTCTCTCTCTCTCTCTCTCTCTCTCTCTATATATATATATATATATATATATATATATATATACCTTCGAAATAAAGACAGAAAAGTTCTTTTAGCCTACTGGTCAAACCTTGAGAAGGAGAGGGTGTGCTTCCTAAGTTTTTGGGTTCAAATCTCGACGGAAGCACTTTTGTCATCCCCCCCCCCCCATAAAATGAACCATTTTTTGTATCTACTGTGCAATGTGCACACTACTTTTCTTTTTCTTTTTATTCATTGGTTACTTTCTCCATTAATAAACCTTTTTTTTATATAAATAACATACATAATTAGACAAATAGATTAAATGATAAATATTTTTATTATTTTAAGGACCATCTACAACCTATTTATACGAAACTGTATTTCTAAAAACATTTAGTTGTCACATTATTTCCAAATATTTAGATCAATTACTCTAAACTTTTATAAATACAATATTATTTAAATATTTTTCAACATTTTGTAATCATAAAAAGTATTTTTATTAGATTTTACAAGAAAAAATATATTTATGTGTTGTTATTTATAATATTCAAATTTGATATTACTTTAAATGTCTTTTGATATATAGGTAATTGTGTGGTTAGTCATTTTTTATTATTATTTGAACACTAGGATTAACAAATAGATTTATAATTATTTAATTTAATTTCACTAATATAATTTTTTGAACAGGGCCCCGAAAATGTTTAGCACGGCCCTGAGTCGAAGTCGAGTACTCCCGAGCCCAAAAATCCACACGAAGTCGAGCAGAGTGCACTACGAGTCCAGTTCTACACGATGTCGAGTGCTACATTACTCGAAGTCGACTACACCTGTCGAGTCCAGAACGTGCCCGAGCTCGAGTGCAAACCAGGAGGAGAAGACCGTACTTGATGACGAGTCCGAGTCCTAGATCGAGTGGAATCCGAGTTGATCAGCTTACTTCTACACCTAGGCACTTGATATTTTATCCATTCAAGTGACGATTTATCAAGATGGAAGGGATCTATCCACATTAGTTCTAGTTTCCTTCTAGATTTATTTCCTTTATCATTAATGTTTTGTCTTGCGCTTTTAGATAGAAAGATTTAGATATAGATATAGTTGTTCTTTCCTAGATTAGCTAGATGGAACACTATAAATAAGGCTTTAGGGGTTGGATTTTAGAATCATTCCAATCCATGTCACAATTAGTGTTTCGAAAGCGAGAGAGAGAGAGAGAGAGAGAGAGAGAGAGAGAGAGAGAGAGAGAGAGAGAGAGAGAGAGGCCGAGTGGAGCAAGAGAGAGAGGCCGAGTCGAGCAAGAGAGGCGAGAACGGATTTGGCTTTATTCGGTTGTAAGTTTTTATTTGAGTTTATTAATGCAATTTAGTTCCTTTTTTTTAGAGAAAACTCATTAAAATACCCCCAGCTTTGGGGGTATGGTAAAAATACATCCTCAACATTCAAATGTAATAAAAATATTCTAATCTTTGAGGGTGGTGGTAATATATTACCCTGTGCTTTCTCACGGGTCAAAAATGCTAACAAGACACCCTACGCGGATTTTTTACAAGGGTTTTCTTGAACAATGTCTTTAGGAAAAAAATAATGAGTTGGACCGGGTTCATACCCAAACGCCTTTTCCTCCCTCATATCTTTTTCCGTGGACCGTGGTCGCCTTTTGAATTGTTTTCCAGGTCTTCCAGAGTTCTAGGTAGCTCATGGTTCCGACCTCTTCAATGTCAGTATTCCTCCTTCGTGGTCGACTATCTTGAGTTGTCTCTTTCACATCTTCTTTCCCTTTGATTCGTTCACGGATTTGGGTGGGTAAGTTTTTCTCTTCGTTGTTGTTGTTGTTGTTGGGTTAGTTTTGTTGTCGGTTTGGTGTTAGGAATAGTCGTGTTGTTTTAATTTGAGGCAATTTTGACCAGATTAGTTGATTGGTTGAATCAATTTCATTTTTCGGGTTTAATTTGTTATCGTTTTATTTTTTTCCTAAGGAACCCGATCAAGAAAACCCAATTTTAGAGCTAATTTGTAAAAAAAGGCTTCACGTATGTTGTCTTGTAAAAAAATAAATCACGTAGGCTATCTTGTCAGCTTTTTTGACCCGTGAGAAAACATAGGGTAATATATTACCACCACCGTCAAAGGTCGGGATATTTTTATTACATTTGAAAGTTGAGGATATATTTTTACCATACCCTCAAAGGTGGGGGTATTTTAATTAGTTTTCTCTTTTTTTTTATGGAATAATTACTCAAAATAATATGAAGAATCAACTATTAACAAAAAATAATATGAACTTTAAAATTCATTAACTCATGTACAAACTATACCAATATTAACCGAAAATAATATGACCCTCAAAGTGGGTGATATATTGTAAATTATTTTTGCAAGCCTACAACCCGTCATCTTCCTCCTCGCCAATTTCAGCAAGAGCGGTGGCGGCAAAGAGACGTCGGCGAAGGCGGCGGTTGCTGGCAACAGAAGGGTGGCGAGGAGTTCGGTGACTAGAGATACGACGACAACCGATGACTCTAGTGGCCACTAGGGTCTCCAAAGACGCAAGTTGGGGAAGGTTAAAAAATGTCGAAAATCTCACGCATAAGGTTGTGGTGAAAAAGAATATGAAACATCAAATTGAATATGTTTTTATCTTCCTTTTGATTTTAGGAAGCTCAATGTGTTCTCAATTTACGATAAGAACGTCGATTGCCATCCCAATTCGACAAAGGGAATATTTTAGGGTTTCGAATTTTGATGAAATTGGGGGTAAATTGGAATTGAAATCAATCAATAGAGATTCCATCACACTAGAAATTGAATTTCCGAATATTTTGGTGTTGAGTACATGTGATTTGGAGTTGAATCGGCAAAACCGCCATGGGAGATGTCTCATTGCTTGCGTAGACCACGTCCGAGGAAGGGGACATAGTTGATTCTCGTCGCCACCGGATTCGCCCCACCACATTGAATATGCTGCCAACAATTGTTGTTTGGTCGATGACATCTTCACTGTGTACTTATTGTCACCGGTGACCGACCACTGCAGTGAGGAAGAAGAAGAAGTCGGTTCATGGCTTCATGCCTCTCATTGTGTTAGTGTTTGCAATGTAATTTACAATCCCCGCCTAACTTTCTTGTTTATTTTATTTTGACCCCAAAAATATTTCCGGAGATCGGAAATTGAAGTCATATTATTTTCGGTTAATATTGGCATAATTTGTACATGGGTTAGTGAAATTTAAAGTTCGTATTCTTTTCGGTTAAAATTTGATACTTCGTATTATTTTGAGTTAATTTTCCGTTTGTTATTGATGTGTTTATTCATGATGAAGAACGAGTAGTCTCCCAACTTCCAGGGTCGGGGTGAGCCCGACGGTAGCAATGTAAGGTGATGGGATAAGAGGTACATTCTTTTGATGCGATTTCGTCTTCTATCCCTATGAGCATGATTCTTTTGCGAGAGTTGAAGATGATCCTTGTTTGTGTTATTGAAGCAAAAGTGATCTTAATACAACTTGAGTTAATTATGTGAAAAATGGTTAGTAATAATTAGGGTTTATGCGAAAGCCTCTATTTTTTTATTTGTTAATAACGAATGTTATTTGATGAAAAGGCATGATCTTTTATACCTTATGCATTATTTTATATGGCTATCGTTGTGGTGTTGATACCCTGATCTTGGAAGTGTTTTAGTTTATGCAAGGCCAGCCTCGTCCATCCCCCACTATGAGCCTTCTAAGGAGATTGATCCAGACGTCAATGAGCAATACTACAAAGATCAAAATCGCAAGCTTCTCAAGCAAGTCAGGTTTCCATCTTTTATCCAACCTTGCATTGAATGCGACTCACAACGGCACACCACTCCAGAGTGCCCACATACAGAGCAAGTCAGGCTAGCAGAAACTCGTAAGGAGGTAGCTTACGCAGGGGGTCCCAATCGCTATATGGGGGACCAAAGGTTCTACCAACCACACTGGAACCAAGGTGCCCCTAGGAACCTGATGTCCATGTTTTATGCCATGTTTTTATATCTATTTTAGCCCCTTATTATGTCATTTTGTATATTCTGGGTTGGGAATGTACAGAATCTATGTAGTTTATGCTTATTTGCCAAATTATGAAGTCTACACTAGTTTCTGTTTAATTTCGCAGAAATCGGACGCACTTTGGAGCTTAAAAGAAAGTCATGAAAAAGCTAAGGATGGTGAAGCTGGAGAAAAGCCCATATTTCGACATCCATCATTCTGAACCAAGTTCTGATATATTCATGAGAGTTGTAGCCCTCGAAAAGAGCTTTCCAACTCATACTCATTTGTGCCAATCTGACAAACGAGGACTCGAGAAAGTGCATTTGAAGAACAGAGCAGAATGCTGAAAGCCAACAGAGTTACTCGAACTCGACCAGAACTGGTCGACGTCAACCGACTTTTGCTCGACGTTTGCTCTAGAAGACAACTCGAGCACGAGCCGTACTCGACGTCGAGTACACTTTACTCGACGTGGACTAGAACTGGGCGGTTATCCGAGCTCGACAAAGAGAAGCACTCGTCAAGTTAAATATTACCAGAAATCGAGTACACCCTACTCGACGTCGACCAGACTTGGTCGAAGTCGACTACCACCAGTGCCTGAAATCGAGCTAGTCCGGGTCTTGTTAAGGTTCTATCCCGAATCCGATGGAGATATTTTCGAGACGAGATTTCCAACACATGAAGATTTAGATATTTTTATCTTTTTATCTTTTTATTTATCCTAAGGGTTGAACAATTAATTACCCTAGGATTTATCTTGTTTTATCTAGTTTAGATATATTTATTTCCATGTAGAATTATATCTTCTATGATAGATAGAGATATAGATAGAATTCATTCCTTGATTAGCAAGGATTGGAAGCCTATAAATAAAGCCCATGGGGCTAGTTTTTCATTCATTCAATCTTAGGAAGAGAAGTAGGAGAGTAGAGAGAGAGTGTGGATGCCAAGAGGAGTTTGTGAAGCGAGAGCGGAATTTGCTTCCTTTGGTTGTAAGCTTTGTTTAGTTTATTAATGCAAGTAGTTTATTTTCCATCAATAATGTCTGTGATTGCAATGAAGAGCGAGTAGTTCACCCACTTCTAGAGTCGGGGCGACCCCGATGATAGCCCTGCGTTTTTGAGGTAATGATCCGACCTTTATCATGTTTTGAGCATCTACTACCTGTTATGTGTTTATTCTCTATTTAATAGAAATCCATGCTAACAACTTGGATTAATAAACATAAAACCAGTAGATACAATTAGGGTTTCTTGAAAGAGTTTCTTAATTGCTGGAAAAGGCGAAAGCTTGATCCTTCGATGCGATTTGCATGATTATCGTTATTTATCTTGCCTTATGCATGTTTTGTTATCGTTGTTGTAAACCCCGATCTTGGAAGTTCTTTCACATATTTTTATTCTGAATTCCGAAAAGATTTGTCTTTTATTTTAGTTACTGTTTCTACTCGACTTCGACCACCCCTTGGTCGACGTCAACCACTAATTTACGATCGAGCAAAGATCGATGTTACTTCTGTCTTTGCAGGAACCCGAAGTCAACCAGACCCTACTCGACGTCGAGTAAGCCTAGTCGACTTCGACCACCTCCAGCATCTTCTGTTGCTCGCAATCGGCTGTGCCTAACCCCTGTCGACCACCCTTGGTCGAGGTCGAGTACACTGTGGTCGATCACCACTTGTGAGATTCTCCGCTGCCTAAGATCCACTGACACGCTTCCTCGAGGATCGATCCTGACTTCCCACTGCTACATCAGGAGGAGGTCTTGTAATCATTTGAGTGGGCATAATCCAGTTTGATTTATATTCTTATTTGTTGAACTCGATTTGCTACTACAACAAATTGGCGCCGTTGCCGGGGAAGCAATCATTCGCCCCTTAGGTAGTCAGATCTCACGTTTTTCTTTAAGTTTTGATTTTTCAAGTGTATGCGTCATTCTGGTCAACCACCCGAGTTTGACGCCTTAGACGATCCGAAAGGTCTTATACACATCCATTCTAGACTGAAAAGGATCATGTCGACTGCCAAAACACAAGCTGAGATGATTGAGAGGCTTCAGAGGGAACTAGCCGCCAAGCAAACTGCTATCACCACTGAAAGAGCACGTACTGCGCAAGAAGCAGAACTCAGGAGGCAAGCAGAAGCTGAGATTTCCCAATACCCTACCACTGCAGAGGATTACATGCACCCGACTCTCGTCCTTTCGGAATCGGCCATTCTAATCCCTGAAAATAATTATGAAATTCGCACTGCTTTCCTAATTGAGATTAAAAATAATGCCTTTTATGGAAGGTTTAATGAGTGCCCTCTTGAACATATTACCAATTTTTCTGATATGTGTCATACTCTTGCAGAAGGTACTACTTTGGAATATATCAAGATGAAAGCTTTTCGATGGTCTCTTGCTGGTCCATCATTGAAGTGGCTTGAAGGTCTTCCTCCCTGATCCCTCACAACATGGGCTGAGGTAAAGCAGGAATTTCTCAACAAATTCTTTTCTCCTGCCAAGACAGCGCTCCTCCGCCAGAAGATTACAACTTTCAAACAGAAGCCTGGGGAGCCACTAGCAAAAGCATGGGATCGATACAAGGATCTACTGGGATCCTGCCCTACACATGGACAACCACCCTATGTCGTTCAAGAGATCTTCTTCAATTCTCTTGATCTGGCCGTTAAGGATAGGATCAACCAATATACTCATTATGAGTATCTGACGATGCCACCAGCTGACGCATGGGCTACCCTCGACAAGCTTACCAACTTCGGCAATAAGTATGGGGATTCGAAAAACTATGATGAGAATGCTTATGTCAGGCCAACCCCATCCATGCCCCTCTATGAGCCTCCTAAGGAGATTGATCCAGATGTTAGGGAATAGTACTACAAGGATCAGAACCGCAAGATCCTTAAGCAAGTCAAGTATCTTTCTGTCAAGCAGCCCTGCATTGAATGCGGCTCATAGCGGCACACCACTACTGAGTGCCCAAACATGGACCAAGTCAGGATGGCAGAAACCCACGAAGAGGTAGCTTACACAGGAGGTCCCAATCGCTATATAGGGGATCAAAGGTTCCAACAACCACAATGGAACCAAGGTGCCCCTAGGAACCCGCCGCCATATAGAGCTCTAGGACATCCAGAAAGAGATCAGCGGAAGGATGATCTACAGATGATCCTCGATGAGATGCGCTGGAATCAAGGCACCATAAAAAATCAGCTCCAGAACATCAACACAAGATTTGGAGTGTTGGACATTTGGAAGAGGAACATTGACACCCAAATGGGTCAATTTGCGACACAAATACCACGATCGACCGGGCGATTCCCTGGGCAAACAAAACTAAATCACAAGGGGAAGACTGGACACATCGCGGCTGTAAAGCTCAGGAGCGGGCATCAACTACGCGAGCCAGAGGTCGGAAAGCAACAGGATGAAGCTGAAAAGTTACTCGACAACGAGCAGAGCGTGGTCGACGTCGACCAGTCTACTCGACGTCGAGTAGGGGTACCCGAGGTCGACCAGACACGGGAATTCGAAGAAACTTCTGCACGACAACAGAACTCGAAATCGACTACACCTGTGGTCGAAGTCGAGGAGGATCTAGTCAACGTTGAGGAGAAGCAACTCAAAGTCGAGGACTCTACATTACCTCCGACATCTGTTCTGGCTCCGAAACAGAAAAAGACGCTGCCTTTCCCTTCCAAAGCGCTGAAAAATCCCACTGTAGGTAGGTTTAAACGCTTTGTTAAGATGCTTCAAGAACTGAATGTTTCAATTCCTTTTACAGAAGCTGTTCAAGAGATGCCTGCATATGTAAATTTTCTCAAGGAAATCCTTAGCAACAAGCGATCTATCTCAGAAATCGCCGGCGAATGCAAAAGGATGGACTTCCCTGAGAAGAGACCTGACCCTGGTAAGTTTTCTATTACCGTGGGATTTAGAAAATATAAATATGGTCCATTGAGCCCGTGGATGCCATGCTATACATGGCAAACAATACAGTGGTCATCCCTATAGGTATGGTCGAGAATGTCCCTGTTCAGGTTGGTAAGTTCTATGTCCCCACTGATTTCCTTATTATAGATTGTGCTGAAGATCCTACTAGCCCTATTATTCTTGGTAGACCATTCCTAGCTACTACAGATGCTAAGATCAGCGTAAAGCAGCGATTGTTCACCTTCACAATAGGCGACGAGATCTTAGATTTCTCTTTTGGCCCTACAAAGGAGGAAATTTCATGGCTAGAGGTGAAGAGCATTAGCAACTGATAATGCACATTTCTAATGGGCATTATAGGATAATTTAATTGCATTTACATTGTAGAATATGCATGTTTTAGTGTTAAATTAGATTAAACTCTTTTTGTTGCAAAGTTCGGAATCTACACTATTTCAGTTGAATTGTGCATAATAGTAGATCCAACATGGTGGAAAGCAAGGGAAATTTGTTAAACATGGCCAAGTGAAGTCAAGAAATCAAGCTAAGAAGAGAAAGAAAGGAAGAAAGAAAGAACGAGGGAAGAACAATGAAGAATCAAGCTTCTGGGCATCAGTCGTTGCCAGCAAATGCTCCAGTCGCTGCTAGCGAGTGAAACCAGAAGCCTGGAGCCCAGCAATCGACAAAGGAGAGCCAGCGAGGGAGCCAGCGAGAGAAGAAAAGGCCAGCGAGAGAGGAAGTTGCCCAGCAAGCGACCAAGCCAACACCGTCCGCTGCCAGCGGGATTCCACTCGCTGCAGCGAGACATTCGCTGCCGCGGAAAAATTTCGCTGCCAGTAAAAGGCACCAGGACGACGAGGACTCGACAACTTGCCCCAACGGAAGGATGTACTCGCAGCCGCCAAAGGAGGAACTCGCTCCAGCGAGTTGGATCTCTTGCGGCAGCAGGTTCAGTGTCTCGCGACAGCGGGTTCAGTGTCTCGTGGAAGTGGAAGGAAGGACTCCTAGGAGGATGAAAAAATTCTAAGGGATGAAGATTCGCTAACAGCGAGTGTGGTAGCAAAAATCCAACAGGAGCTCAATCAAGGCCATTCGCTGCCAGCGGAATTTCTCGCTGCCAGCGGAATCCGACGCTGAGTTAAATTAGGAAAGTTCTATCTTTTATCTAGTTTGTTTAGGAAATTTCTATCTTTTATCTATCTTTTATGGAAGACATTAGGCTTATAAATAGGATGTTCTAAGGTTAGTTTAATTAGATTTCAGTTGGAGCAATCACCATAGAAGAGAAGAGAGCTTAGGTAAGCGATGAGCGGCTAATTTTCCTAGTGTTTCGCCTACGTTTTCGGAGACTTGGTTGGTGAATTGAGAGTTTTTAATTCAAGTTATCTTTCCTCTATTTTAATTCCTTCAACTTCCTTGTGTTTATTGTTATGTTATTGATGTTATCTTGCTTGGCCGACTTGATAATATTGATTTCGTGCTAGGATTTAATGCTTTCGTATTTGCGTTACTTCTATAGTAGCATGCATAAGATTGTGGATTCCGTGTTTGAAGCATGATTATGTAGGAAGTTGACATATATCTTAAACATCGATTTACCGTGTTTAATTGGTGTTATTTATGTGCTCAAGTTCTTTGGATGTTGTGCTATCTCGTTGTTAAATCTTAACCGTGTTATGATTACATTGAGGTGTAAGGGATTAATTGGACTCATAGGACTTTTAATCCATATAAACCAAGACGAGAGGAATTTGTAGGAAAGTTAATAGCTTGAAAAGAATTCAATGATCGATAAGCCAACCAATGTCAAAGAATTCGTGGGTGGAACCGTTCTCTACTCTTGATTTTACAACAAAATTCTATCTTTACTTTACTTTACTTGTAGTTATTTAAAAGTTGCATCTTTTCCCACTTTTGTTACTTGTTGGTGATCAAATTGCATTGTGAAATCTTAAATCTCCCGAGGATTCGACCCCTTTCTTGCCAATTATACTAATTTGTGAGAGTGGGAACTATTTGATTGAGAATCAACGATTTTCATCCCGTCAAGTTTTTGGCGCCGTTGCCGGGGACATTTAATTAGATTTCTTTGTGTAGTTTAATCATCAACTTTTGTGTGGACCACTCACATGGTCCATACCCGTTCTACTAATTCCAATCTCTTACCTTTTGATCCAGAAATTGAAAGAACGACTTCTAGGTTGCGAAGAGAGCACTCATCCAACCCGGAAAACGAAGAAGAGATGGGCGACAACAACCAAAACAACAATCAAACACCACCAAACGGCGGCAATGTGCTCGTGGTCCCATAACAACGCACTTTGAAGGAGCTAAAAGAGCCAAATTTACAAACACAACCATTGGCTATTAGGCTCCCACCACTCCCGGAGGGCACCAAGTTTGAATTCAAGTCACCATGGGTCAATATTTTTCCAATGTTACATGGCATGAGTGGAGAGGATCCAAACAAGCACCTTGCGGAGTTTCATGGAATATGCGATCGTTTGAGACCTCACAGCATCACGGAGGATCAAATGATGCTAAGGGTTTTCCCATTCACCTTGAAGGATGCGGCCAACGATTGGCTCTATTGTTTACCCACAGAGAGCATTACTACATGGATGGAGATGAAAAAGGCCTTCTTGCGCAAATACTTCCCCGCCACTAGACACAATATTTTGAAGAAGGAGATATCAAGCATTGAGCAATCGGCCACGGAGACTCTCTATGAATATGTGGAGAGATTCAAGAAGCTAAAAGCGAGTTGCCCCTATCATGGCTTTTCGGATGACGATTTGGTCCTATATCTTTATGAGGGGCTACTCGATAATGATCGTGGGATGGTTAACTCGGCTAGTGGAGGGAACATCCTCAACAAAACACCGGAGGAAGCTATGGAGATATTTGAGGAGCTTGCTAATGCTTCTCAACAATATCGACGGTCTAATAGAGCTAGAGGAGTCTTACACTTGGACTCCCCAACATCAAGCATGCAAAACGAGCTTAAAGAGATTAGAGAGGCTCTAAAGAATCTATCTTTGCAAAGAGGTCAACAACAACAACTCAAAGCATGTGGGTTGTGTGGAGACCCATCCCATCTTATGGATCAATGTCCCGACGTGCAAGATGGAGCCATGGAGGGCAATGCTATGGGAGACTACGGTCCACACCACAACTATGGTAACAATCTCCATAATTCTAATTTTCAACAACAAGGTTATGGTGGCCGGTTCAATCAACAACAACAACCTCCCTATCAACAAGGAGGACCCCAATATAGAGCACCCTATGATAATCATCAAAGGGGGGCTCCTCAAGCTAATCAACAAGGTGAGGATCCATAAAAGCTCATTCTAGAAACCCTCAAAGCTCAAACGGAGAAGATGAATGCACAAGAGAAGATGATGGGCCAAATGGCTCATGCAATTGGAGAATTACAAGCAAAGGACTCGGGCAAGCTACCACCACAAGTGGTGGTCAACCCAAGGGAGAACGTGAGTGCCATCACCCTAAGGAGCGGTAAGGAACTGTTTGCCGCACCTAGGGGTGAGAAAGAAGCCTTAGAAGAGATCATGGAAGAAGGCTACGAAGAAAACAAGAAAGAGACAAGTTCTGTGCGAATTCCGCTGACAGCGAAACCAGACTCGCCAGCAGCGAATGGGGTGAATGCATCTGCTGAACCAGGTACGATCCCAGTCGCTTACTGCGGAACTCGACTCACTGCCAGCGAACCTGACTCGCTACCAGCGAAACCCGATTCGCTGACAGCGGATTCTGCCCAGAAAACTGACGTCCCCAAGTCCGGACACACTGTTGCCGATTCCAAACCTCCTCTTGACGATTTTAAGACGGTGGCACCCTTTTCGAAGGCTTTGAGGAATCCAAGGAGGCCGGAGAGCGACACCGAACTCTTCGAAACATTCGCCAAGTGTGAGGTAAACATCCCCCTATTCAACCTAGTTAAAGCTATTCCTCGTTATGCAAAGTTTTTGAAGGAATTATGCATGGTCAAGAGGAATCAAAAGTTGAAGGGAAAGCAAAAAGTTTAAGTAGGTGAACATGTCTCCGCTATGTTAGAAAGGCGTGTGCCCGATAAGTGTAGCGATCCGGGTATGTTTACTATTCCATGCACAATTGGAGATGCGAAATTTAATCATGCTTTGCTAGATTTAGGAGCATCCATTAATGTTATCTTATACTCCCTCTATAAGTCGCTTGGTCTTGGTGCTTTGCAAGAAACAAGAGTTGTGATCCAATTGGCAAATCGTTCTCAAATCTATCCTAGGGGGTTTGTAGAAGATGTTTTAGTTATGGTGGACAAGCTAATCTTTCCCGCATATTTCTTTGTTTTGGACATGGAGCATGGAGTAGCGGAGGCACCTATCCTCTTGGGTAGACCCTTCCTAAGGACCGCCCGAACAAAGATTGATGTCTATGCCGGTTCACTCAATGTGGAGTTCGATGGCGAAAAGGTAGAGTATTGCATACTTGATGCAATGAAGTATCCTCATGATGAACACTCTCTATTTGCTATTGATACTATTGAACCTTGTGTGGATGATGTTTTTGAGCTTAATGGAAAAGATGAATTGCAAGTAGCTTTAGAAACCCCTCTAGATGAGCTTAAACTTGAATATTCTATTTCACCTTACTTGCATGAAGTTTTGGGAGCATTAGAGGCACATCATACTTAACAAAGAAATGATGCCTTAACACTAACCCTCCCAAGCGAGAGGCTTTTACCTTCTATTGTTCAGGCACCCGTGATAGAGCTTAAACCATTGCCGGATCACCTCAAGTATGCCTTCTTGGGTGATGGAGATACCTTGCCGGTCATCATATCAAATAAGCTCACTCTTGAGTAAAAGGAGAGGTTAATAGCGGTGCTTAAAGAACACAAGACGGCCCTTGGATGGATGATTGCGGATCTCAAAGGAATAAGCCCAACCATGTGCATGCATCGCATACTCTTGGAGGAAGGAGCCAAACCATCAAGACAACCCCAAAGGAGACTCAACCCACCAATGATGGAGGTGGTCAAGTAGGAAGTTCTAAAGCTACTACAAGCCGGTATGATCTATCCTATCTCCGATAGTAAATGGGTTAGTCCTACGTAGGTGGTTCCAAAGAAAGGAGGCATCACGGTCGTAGAGAACAAAGAAGAAGAGCTAGTGCCCACGCGATCCAAAACCAGTGTTGTGAGCTGAATCTGCAATGTTTTACAGTAACTTTTATATCGATTTCTGTATACATTGCATTCATTTGGGCTAAGATAGTACAGAATCTATGTAGTTTATGTTTATTTGCAAAATTATGGAATCTACACCAGTTTCTGTTTAAATCGCAGAAATCGAGGCGTTTTACAGCAATTCTACAGAAGGTCGGAAAAGCTCGGAAAACCACTACAGAAGTCCAAGGTTAAAGCAGCGGAACAAGTCTACGAGCCAAGGCTACTCGACCTCGAGTAGGCCTACTTGACCTCGACAAGCCATGTCCGAGCAACCTTGTCGACAGAGCCTGATCGAGAGAGCCAGACCACCCAGCTTCGGGACTCTACTCGATCTCAACGAAGCCCTGGTCGAGATCGACGAAGCCCAAAGTCATGCCCGGAGTCGACGAGGAGAGCTGCCCGAGAAGCCGAGGACTAAGCCGAGGACGACCAGGAGCACTCACTGCCAGCGACTCGACTCGCTGCAGCGGACCGTTCGCTACCGCGGAAGAGGCAACTCGCTGCCAGCGGATGAAGCAACTCGCGGGAGCGGAAAGGAAGAGGCACCACCGAACTCGACCTCGAGGACCCTTTTTCGAGGTCGACAAGGTCCTGACGCCAGATCCGGAGCCCATCGAGGAGAGTCACTCGAGAAGACCTAGTCGGCAAGCCACCTTACTCGAAGTCGACTAGGGCTTGTCGAGATCGACGAGCACCTGAGCCCCAGTCCGAGCACATCGAGCACACCAACCCGAGGAAGCCCAGTCGACGAGCCATCCTTGTCGAGGTCGACGAGTCGTGGTCGATCTCGAGTAGAGCCGTGTTCCAGAAGCTTCTCGACTTGGCTTGTCCGACTAGAATTGGCTTTCCTTGGGCGCGAAGGCGGAAGATTCTATCCAAATCCATCGAAGATCTATCCAAATACATCATGTTCTATCCAAGGAGACAAGATCTATCAACATCATGAAGACTTACCCTATTTAGTTTTATCTTTTCCTTTAAGATTTATTTCCTTAAAACATTCATTTATCTTTTAAGTCTTAGATATAGTTTTAGATAAAGATAGATATCTTCTTTCCTAGAATAGCTAGGGAATGAAGGCTATAAATAAAGCCCAGGGGGCTCAGTTTTATTCATCATTCAAGACACAATTAGTTAGTTCCACAGAGAAGTTTAGGAGTTCTAAGGTTTTTAGGGTTTTGGCTTTCTGCGAAAGTTGATTGCCGAAATTGTAAAGGCTTTGAATATAGTTAATGCAAGTTAGTTCTTTTTATACATCAATGTCTGTTATTGCGATGAGGTGTGAGTAGTCCACCCACTTCTGGGGCTGGGGTGAGCCCGACGGTGGCCATGTGAGGCGATGCGATAAAGGTCAGATCTTTTGTGCGATTCATCTTCTTTCCCTATGAGCATGATTCTTTTACGAGAGTTGAAGGTGATCCTTGTTTTTGTTATTGAAACGAAAGTGATCTTAATGCAACTTGGATTAATTATGTGAAAAAGGGTTAGTAACAATTAGGGTTTATGCGAAAGCCTCTATATGCCTATTTGTTAATGACGAAAGTTATTTGATGGAAAGCATGATCTTTTATGCCTTTATGTGTTACTTTGCATGGTTATCGTTGTGGTGTTGAAACCCTGGCCTTGGAGGTCTTTTAGCATATTGAGTTTATTTCTGTTAAAATTCTGAATTCTGTCAAAAATCTGCAAATTTACATTTTCTGTTTCTTATCGATCTAGAGGAGCTTTGGTCGAGATCGAGTACCATCTTGTCGATCTGGAGTTGGGTTTGTCTTAGTCGAGTTGGTGTTTTGCTTTGTTTTATTGCTTCGCTTTGTTCTTTATTTTCTGTTTTACTTTACTTTCTGTCTTTAGTTTCTTTGCTTTTGTTTTAGTTGCCCTTGCCGGTTTATTTGTTTCTTTTCTGTTTCTGCGATTATGTCTTTTCTGCTGTTGTTGTGAGAATTTACAGCTACCTAAGAACTGCTGACGTGCTTCCTCGTGGATTCGATCCTGACTTTCTCTTACTGCATTGGAGGAGTCTTGTATTTATTTGCTGGGGCCTAAGTCTGGTTTGATCTATTTCGTTATATTTCATACTCGATTCACTCCTTACAACAAATTGGCGCCGTTGCCAGGGAGACAATCAATCGCGCCTTAGTTAGTCAGTTCTCACTGTTTCTTTAAGTTAGCTTGCAGGTGTATGCGTAGTTCTGGTCAAACACTTGAGTTTGACGCCTTAGATGAACCGGAACGCCTTTTTCACATCAGAGCTAAACTACAAAGAGCCATGGCAGCTGCGGAGACACAGGAACAGCTGATCGCTAGGCTTACCAGGGAATTAGCCGCTAAGGATGATGCTATCGCCGCTGAGAGAGCAGCAAGGGAACAAGCAGCTGAACGCGCGAGGCAAGCGGAAACTGAGCTTGCCCAATATCCAACCACTACTGAGGATTATATGCATCCGACTCTCATCGTGCCTGAATCGGCGATTCTTATCCCTGAAAACTCTTTTGAAATTCGCACTCAGTTTCTTATAGAGCTTAAAAATAATGCCTTTTATGGTAGATTTAATGAGTGTCCTCTTGAACATATTACTAATTTTCATGATATGTGCCGTACTCTTGCAGAAGGTACAACTCTGGAATATGTCAAGATGAAATCTTTTCGCTGGTCTCTCGCTGGGCCTGCACTGAAATGGCTGGAAGGGCTGAAAGCAAAATCACTTACAACCTGGGCTCAAGTAGAGCAAGAGTTTCTGAACAAATTCTTCCCACCTGCCAAAACAGCACATCTCCGCCAGAAAATCACCGCCTTAAAACAGCAGAAAGGGGAACCACTGGCAAAGGCATGGGAGCGCTACAAGGAACTTCTGCGATCTTGCCCTACTCATGGACAGCCACCCTACATCATCTAGGAGATCTTTTTCAACTCTCTGGATCAAGTCACTAAGGACAGAATCAACAATTATACTCGCTACGAGTATCTGACGATGCCGACAAGTGACGCATGGGGTGTGCTAGAGAAGCTCACCAACTACGACAACAAGTATGGGGCTACTGTAACCTATGAAGAGAACCCATACGCCAGGCCAGCACCATCCATGCCCCTATATGAGCCATCTAAAGAGATTGATCCTGATGTTAGGGAGCAATACTACAGAGACCAGAATAAGAAGCTCCTCAAGCAAGTCAAGTATCTCCCTGTCAACCAGCCTTGCATAGAATGCGGATCGGAAAGGCACACCACTCCTGAGTGCCCACACACAGAGCAAGTCAGGCTGGCAGAGCATCATGAGGATGTAGCTTACGTAGGGGGTCCCAGTCGCTACATGGGGGACCAAAGGTTTTAGCAACCATAGTGGAACCAAGGTGTCCCTAGGAATCCCCCGCCCTACAGAGCTCCAGGACACCCAGAAAGGGACCAAAAGAAGGATGATATACAGACAGTCCTGGAGGAGATACGGAGAAACCACTCAGAAACTAGGCAATCCTTCAACTCCGTCTATACTCGGATGCAAGGTGTCAATTCTAGGCTTGGGGAAATTGATATCTGGAGGAAATCAGTTGATACACAGATTGGTCAGCTGGCAGCCGGAATCCCCAGACAGTCAGGGACACTTCCAGGATCTTCAGAACCAAATCCTAAGGGAAAGACTCGACACGTTGCTGCTGTAAAACTTAGAAGCGGTCATCAACTACAAGAGCCAGAGGTCGGCAACCAGCAGAACGACGAGGAACAGCAAGTCGATCTCGACAAGCCCTTCGTCGACCTCGAGGAGAACCTTCCAGAATCTTCGTCTGCGCCGAACAGCAACTCGACTGGGCCCAATCTGGTCGATGTCGACAAAGGCCTGGTCGACATCGAGGAGCCCCTAGTCGACAAAGAGCAGCCTGCAGCAATTCCGACGTCTGTTCTAGCTCCGACTCAGAAAAAGAAGCTGCATTTCCCCACAAAATCTCTAAAAGACCCGGCGGAGAAAAAGTTTCAGCGCTTCATCAAGATGCTTCAGAAGCTCAACGTCACCATCCCCTTCACAGAAGCTCTCAATGAAATGCCATCCTATGTCAAGTTCCTGAAGGAGATCCTGAGCAAAAAGCGATCGATGGCAGAAATCACAGAGGAGTGCAGCCATCTGGACATATTGGAGAAGAGGCCGGATCCAGGTAAGTTTGCTATAACTATTGGATTTGGTCCATACAAAATTAATGCCCTATGTGATCTTGGAGCTAGTGTTAGTATTATGCCTTTAACGATTTGGTCCAAGATTAAGATAGGTGCCTTGGAGCCTGTGGATGCTAGACTATACATGGCCAACAACACGGTGGTCATTCCAACAGGCATGGTGGAAAATGTCCTAGTACAAGTAGGTAAATTCTTCGTTCCTGCTGATTTCTTAATAGTTGATATGCAAGAAGATCCTGCTTGTCCAATTATTTTAGGAAGACCATTCTTGGCGACAGTGGATGCCAACATAAGCGTAAGGAAAGGAGTGCTCACCTTCAACATCAGCGCTGAGGTCATTGAGTATTCCTTTAACAAAACTGAAAGGTATACTGGTCCAATGGAAGAGGTCAAATCTATCTCAGCTGGCTACATCACCTGCGGGGAACCCAAAGTCAGAAATATGACCCCTGAAGAGATAGAAAAGAGGGATATGGAGGCCCAGGTGGAGGAGATCATGGCAATCCTTAAGGAGAACACAGAGAATCCAATCGACATGGACCAAAGTAAGTCGTTATGGATTGATTATTTTTCGGATGCCTTGACAGGGACTAAGTGTGGGGTCAAGATCAACCAAGGCTCCTCGACATCGAGTAGAACCCTAGTCGATCTCGACTAGACCAAGGCGACTCCACCAACACCGGCTTCGTCGAGCAGCAAACCAGAGGAGCCGCCCTACTCGATCTCGAGTAGGCTCGTCGAGATCGACCACCAGAACCCTAAGTCGACTCAGCTTTCCTCGACGTTGGCGACTCCAGGACCAGAACCAGCCTCGTCGATCTCGACTAGTCTTGCCGAGATCGACCACCACCCGGCGCCACCAGACCCGCCTTCCTCGACGAGCAAGCAACCAGGAGGATAGGGCTACTCGATCTCGAGTAGCCTTGTCGAGATCGACAAGACCACGTCTTCCTCGACGGCCCCTTCCTCGACGCTGCAGACACCATGAGCAGAAGCCTACTCGAGGTCGACCAGGCTCGTCGAGATCGACCAGACCCTGTCTTCGTCGACTTCTGAATCTTCGAGCAGACCACCATCAGGACCAACAGACTTGTCGAGATCGACTAACCCTAGTCGAGATCGACCAAACACCGTTGTCCCCGATTCCGTTTCTGCAAATGTGAGTCAAGGTATGGATCTTTCTTCTCCTATTTCCATTAAAGATTTATCTATACATGGGAGAGGTCTGCCTTGGTATGTGCGATTGTGCAGGATATCCAATGATGAGCCTAAGGAGTATGAAGTTGGAGATAAGCTCTATGTCTCTAAATCAAAGGATCATTGGTTTCCTAACAAATTCAACAAGAAGCGGATGGGACCTTTCGTGGTGAACAAGATCCATTCTGGAGGATTACAGCTGATGGACAAGAATGGAGTCCTATTTGAAGCCCAAGCTACATGGGCCATGCAGATGCCACCTTAAGCATTAATGGAAAGTCGGCCTAGCGACTATAAAATCTAGAGCATGTACATAGACTTTTTAGGACATTTGAGACTTTGTTTTTGGTTTTGAACATTTTGGTTTTTGTTGTTTCTATTTTTGGTATATACTTTTCAGGTCAATAGATGGAACCAAACTACATGAATACTCGGCCAGGAGGTGCTCCATTCGAAATGCATTATTGATTTATGTGAATTTCCAAAAATTTGAGAAAAATGACCCCCATTGAAATTTTTTGGATAAGGTCGTGGAAGCTTATATTGAACTCGACGATGCAAAATTAGATTCATTAGAGATATAGCATGAAATTGCCTAGTAAAGGGAAGTCACAATGAAATGCATATTTTCTTGAAAACCATGAAAGGAGGTAAAATTTGAAGTTGCTTTTGACATGTTGCATGATAAGATGATGGAGGACTTTATATTTCCATATAATGCTCATATTGTTATATTCCTAGCCTTACCTATGCTTATGCATCACAAAAGTCGTAATATGCCTTATTTCAAATATCGCTCCACATGATCTAAATATCTGCCGTTCTTTACCTTATCCGGGGATTATGTTGAGAATGATGTTACATTATGGAGATTTTTATATGGTTGTTTGTGTTGTTATTATCATTATTGGAGTTTGGAAGGAAATTGTTTGAATATATGGAAAATTTAATGAGTGAAAGAAAATCCAATCACCTCAGGAGATAAAGGTGGATTGACCCTGCTCTCTGAGATAATAGTTTGGAGAGATGGGACACATTGTGAGGAGTCCGACGCACTAAGTATCCGGGGCCATTCATGACACCCATGTTTGCGACTCGCGAGAAGGCAATGCTGAGGTTAGAGAGGTAAAAGCATTATTATTGAGAAAAGCAATATGAAAGGTGATGAATTATATGGAGAAAGAATGTGGAATGAAACTCAAGTTTGGAAATAATCTATTTCCCCGGATCATAAACACCACATTGCAAAAATTGCCCACCTTTTAGCCTTTTACCAATCTACTCCTTCATGAGCTTAAATTAAAGACTTCTTGATTATCAATACTTTGTCACTTATATTGTTTTTGCATAACCCTCCTTTTGTGAGTAGATGTTTCTTTTACATATTTACACATGCATGAATTTGTGACACTAGTACCTTTTCGAGGATGGTAATTGATTGCAGGGTTATATGGCAATGAATCTAATATGTTGAGAGTTTTGATTTCTTCCCCTGAATGACAAATAAAAGTATTGCTTGAGGACAAGCAAGCTTAAGTATGGGGTGTTTGTTGTGAGCTGAATCTGCCATGTTTTACAGTAAATTTTATATCGATTTTTGTATACATTGCATTCATTTGGGCTAAGATAGTACATAATCTATGTAGTTTATGTTTATTTGCAAAATTATGGAATCTACACCAGTTTCTGTTTAAATCGCAGAAATCGAGGCGTTTTACAGCAATTCTACAGAAGGTCGGAAAAGCTCGGGAAACCACTACAGAAGTCCCAGGTCAAAGCAGCGGAACAAGTCTACGAGCCAAGGCTACTCGACCTAAAGTAGGCCTACTCGACCTCGACAAGCCATGTCCGAGCAACCTTGTCGACAGAGCCTGATCGAGAGAGCCAGACCACCCAGCTCCGGGACTCTACTCGATCTCAACGAAGCCCTGGTCGAGATCGACGAAGCCCAAAGTCATGCCCGGAGTCGACGAGGAGAGCTGCCCGAGAAGCCGAGGACGACCAGGAGCACTCGCTGCCAGCGACTCGACTCGCTGCAGCGGACTGTTCGCTGCCGCGGAAGAGGCAACTCGCTGCCAGCGGATGAAGCAACTCGCGGGAGCGGAAAGGAAGAGGCACCACCCAACTCGACCTCGAGGAGCCTTTGTCGAGGTCGACAAGATCCTTACGCCAGATCCGGAGCCCATCGAGGAGAGTCACTCGAGAAGACCTAGTCGGCAAGCCACCTTACTCGAAGTCGACTAGGGCTTGTCGAGATCGACGAGCACCTGAGCCCCAGTCCGAGCACATCGAGCACACCAACCCGAGGAATCCCAGTCGACGAGCCATCCTTGTCGAGGTCGACGATTCGTGGTCGATCTCGAGTAGAGCCGCGTTCCAGAAGCTTCTCGACTTGGCTTGTCCGACTAGAATTGGCTTTCCTTGGGCACGAAGGCGGAAGATTCTATCCAAATCCATCGAAGATCTATCCAAATACATCAAGTTCTATCCAAGGAGACAAGATCTATCAACATCATGAAGACTTACCCTATTTAGTTTTATCTTTTCCTTTAAGATTTATTTCCTTAAAACATTCATTTATCTTTTAAGTCTTAGATATAGTTTTAGATAAAGATAGATATCTTCTTTCCTAGAATAGCTAGGGAATTAAGGCTATAAATAAAGCCCAGGGGGCTCAGTTTTATTCATCATTCAAGACACAATTAGTTAGTTCCACAGAGAAGTTTAGGAGTTCTAAGGTTTTTAGGGTTTTGGCTTTCTGCGAAAGTTGATTGCCGGAATTGTAAAGGCTTTGAATATAGTTAATGCAAGTTAGTTCTTTTTATACATCAATGTCTGTTATTGCGATGAGGCGTGAGTAGTCCACCCACTTTTGGGGCTGGGGTGAGCCCGACGGTGGCCATGTGAGGCGATGCGATAAAGGTCAGATCTTTTGTGCGATTCATCTTCTTTCCCTATGAGCATGATTCTTTTACGAGAGTTGAAGGTGATCGTTGTTTGTGTTATTGAAGCGAAAGTGATCTTAATGCAACTTGGATTAATTATGTGAAAAAGGGTTAGTAAAAATTAGGGTTTATGCGAAAGCCTCTATATGCCTATTTGTTAATGACGAAAGTTATTTGATGGAAAACATGATCTTTTATGCCTTTATGTGTTACTTTGCATGGTTATCGTTGTGGTGTTGAAACCCTGGCCTTGGAGGTCTTTTAGCATATTGAGTTTATTTCTGTTAAAATTCTGAATTCTGTCGAAAATCTGCAAATTTACATTTTCTGTTTCTTATCGATCTAGAGGAGCTTTGGTCGAGATCGAGTACCATCTTGTCGATCTCGAGTTGGGTTTGTCTTAGTCGAGTTGGTGTTTTGCTTCTGTTGTCGATTGTGAAGTTTCTGTCTTTTGCTGTTAGTCGATCTCGAGTAGGCTAAGTCGAGATCGAGTACGTACTGTTGCTTTGTTTTATTGCTTCGCTTTGTTCTTTATTTTCTGTTTTACTTTACTTTCTGTCTTTAGTTTCTTTGCTCTTGTTTTAGTTGCCCTTGCCGGGTTTATTTGTTTCTTTTCTGTTTCTGCGATTCTGTCTTTTCTGCTGCTGTTGTGAGAATTTACAGCTACCTAAGAACTGCTGACGTGCTTCCTCGTGGATTCGATCCTGACTTTCTCTTACTGCATTGGAGGAGTCTTGTATTTATTTGCTGGGGCCTAAGTCTGGTTTGATCTATTTCGTTATATTTCATACTCGATTCACTCCTTACAATAACCGGATGGAGAGTTTGCATCGACTATCGCAAATTGAACACGGAGACTCGCAAGGACCACTTCCTTCTCCCATTTATTGACCAAATGGTGGAGCGCCTCGCCGGAAGAGCTTACTGTTATTTCTTGGATGGCTACTCGGGATACTTTCAAATTGCCATCGCACTGGAGGACCAAGAGAAAACAACATTCACATGTCCTTTTGGCACTTTTGCATATCGCTGAATGCCTTTTGGGCTATGCAATGCTCCAGGTACATTCCAAAGATGTATGGTAAGTATTTTCTCCGAGTATATTGAAAAGTTGATGGAAGTTTTTATGGATGACTTTACCGTTCATGGCGATGACTTCAACTCTTGCGTAGACCATTTGACATTGGTTTTAAAAAGATGTGTTAAAACAAATTTGGTTTTGAATTCCGAAAAATGCCACTTTATGGTTGAGCAAGGGATTGTTTTAGGACACATCGCCTCCCGAAAGGGAATTGAGGTTGACAAGGAAAAGATTGACATCATTCAATCTTTTCCTTGCCCTACTAATGTGCGCGAAGTTCGCTCTTTCCTTGGTCATGCAGGATTTTATCGCCGATTCATCAAGGATTTCTCCAAGATCACCGTACCTCTTTGTGAACTCCTCATGAAGGACACCATATTTGAGTTTGATGAGAAGTGTAAGGAGGCTTTCCACGAGTTGAGAAGTCATCTTGTTACCGCACCAATCATTCAAGCCCCGGTGTGGACCCTCCCATTCGAGCTAATGTGGGATGCTAGCGACTACGCCATCGGAGCGGTTCTTGGACAAAGGATTGACAAAGCCTCACACGTCATCCACTATGCTTCAATGATGCTAAATGGAGCACAACGGAACTATACAACCACGGAGAAGGAGCTATTGGCCGTGGTGTTCGCCTTGGACAAGTTCTGCGCATACTTGCTAGGCGCAAAGATAATAATTTACTCCGATCATGCATCCTTTAGGTACCTCATGAAGAAGAAGGACGCCAAACCAAGGCTTATTCGGTGGATCTTGCTTTTGAGCGAGTTCGACATCGAAATCAAAGACAAGAAGGGTGCGGAAAACTATGTGGCCGATCACCTTAGCTGCATTG
The DNA here is from genome assembly GCA_037127255.1 of Persicaria tinctoria. Taxonomy (NCBI): domain Eukaryota; kingdom Viridiplantae; phylum Streptophyta; class Magnoliopsida; order Caryophyllales; family Polygonaceae; genus Persicaria; species Persicaria tinctoria. The sequence goes on from JBANSL010000005.1 coordinate 25,008,231, forward strand.
TGCACCCGAGTAGTGTGGGGGAGAAGCTACAAGCACTGGGAGAATTTCCAGACGAAACTCTACACTTCGTTTCAAGTTGTGCTGAAGACTCGCTGATAGCGAACACTCCTGTAAGCCATCGGACCCAACCCACTGATAGCGAACCCAGTCCGCTGCCAGCGAGTCAAGTCACCAGCGAGGCTCTCCAGTTGCCGGCACTAGCTCACATTCTGACTCCATTCGCTAACAGCGAACCCGACTCGCTGCCAGCGAAATCTGCCCAGCAGGTATATCCAGACTCCTTCACACCTTTGTCTTTGATGGCAGCCAACGTTCCTCAGCAATGGTTTGCGGACATAGTCAATTTTCTTGTCACGAAGGAGTTTCCGCCAAACTTTCCCAAGTACAAGAAAGACAAGATTCGTCACAACGCTCGATTCTATGTTTGGGATGATCCGTTTCTTTGGAAGCATTGTGCGGATCAAATCATTCGGCGATGCCTTCCGGATAATGAGGTAATGTCCGTCCTTAGCTTTTGTCATTCTTATGCATGTGGGGGACACTTTGGACCAAACAAAACGGCTAAGAAGGTACTTTTGATTCAGGATTCTATTGGCCCACGATTTTTCGTGATGCATATGCTTTTTGTAAATCTTGTGATCGGTGCCAACGCATGGGGAATATTGCAACTAGAAATGAGATGCCTCAAACTAGGATGATGTTTTGTGAAATTTTTTATGTTTGGGGGATTGATTTCATGGGACCTTTTCCTAGTTTCTTTAGGAATCTTTATATCTTACTTGCGGTGGACTACGTCTCCAAATGGGTGGAGGCGAAGGCCACCAAAACTGACGATTCTAAAGTGGCTTCAGGATTCCTTAAGGATTTGTTCACTAGATTTGGTATTCCACGTGCATTAATTAGTGATCAAGGTACCCACTTTTGCAACAAGACGGTGGCCGCTTTCTTGAAGAAATATCATGTCACACATAGGGTATCCATCGCCTATCACCCTCAAACCAATGGGCAAGCCGAAGTATCAAATAGAGAGGTCAATAGAATCTTGGAGAAGACGGTTGCACCAAACCGAAAAGATTGGAGCCAACGGCTAGATGATGCTCTTTGGGCCTATCGCACGGCCTACAAAACACCAATAGGTATGTCTCCTTATCGCTTAGTTTATGGAAAATCATGTCATCTTTCGGTAGAACTCCAACACAAGGCCTATTGGGCGGTGAAAGACTGCAACATGAGAATAGATGAGGTTGGCGAATTCTGCAAGCTATAAGTTCAAGAATTAGAGGAGATTCGTTGGGATTCATATGACAATGCCATCACTTACAAAGAAAAGACCAAAGCATGGCATGACAAGCACATCTTGAGAAAGGACTTTAAGGTAGGTGACAAGGTACTTCTCTATCAATCTCGCCTTAATCTTTTTCCGAGAAAGCTATGCTCAAGATGGAGAGGTCCCTACACCATCATGCACATATATCCACATGGAGCGGTAGAAATCAAGGATGAGGAGAATGCACACGTGTTCAAGGTAAATGGCCACCGGCTAAAACGCTACTATGATGGCTTCTCCGACAAGATCATGGAGGAGATGAACCTCCAAGAGCCCACAAAGAAGACCCATTGAGGGGTCATACCGTCGAGCCTACGACATAAAACAAGGGCGCTTCTCGGGAGGCAACCCGAGGTAAGTATTTCGTCTTGCAATTTCAACTTCATAATTAGTTAATTAGTTTTAGTTTATTTATTTATCTAATTAGGTTAGAAATTTCCTTATTACATTAGATAGATTTTTTCTTTCGGAATAGTGGGGAGCTAACCTTGCAGCATTAAGAGAAGAAGTCGGAAAAAGGAAGCACTGGGCTGTTTTCGCTGGAAGCGAACCCAACTCGCTGCCAGCGAGAGTAGCCATAAGCGACCCAGGAGGAGCCGAGCCAAGCCGCCCGAGTCGCTGCCAGCGAACCGGACCCGCTGCCAGCGAACACAATCATCCTGAACCAGACCATGGGCCCGCCCGGATTTTTCAAAAAAAATAAAATAAAAAAATAAAAAAAAAATATAGGAGAATCCCTTTTATCCCTTTTTACCCACTTACCTTTTAACCACTTTCCTTTTTACCCATTTTTAATTTTCATCATCCCCCACTTTCCATTTTCACCACCTTCCTCCTCGTTCAAAAACCCCATTAAAGGACCTCCAAGCTTCCCACCTCCATAGCCACCTCATCATCTCTGCCACCCCGAAAACCAATTCCGGCACCGGATTCCGACTCCCGACGACCCGATCTACGCAACCACACCACATTCACCACATTCCGACCACCCATCAACCACCACATAACCACAAAATCACCCAAATCCCTTCTATTTTTCCGCCATTGCGTAGATCGGGTCGAGTTGGGAAACATTCGTGAAGAAATTTTGGAATTCCGACATCCGGACAACGACGCCGGAGTTTCGGAAGCCCCGACTCGCTCCCGTGGAATAGTAGCCGCCACCAACGAAGCAGCAGAGCCACCGAGCCTGCCAGGTGATCCCAGTCGTTGCAGCGAGCACCCTTCGCTGCCAACGAGTCGCACCGATTGCGCAGCAACTCCGGAGCCCATCGGTGTCACCCTATTCGCTGCCAGCGAGTAGCCTTCGCTACTAGCGAGTCGCACCCATAACGCAGCTGCCCCGGCCTGACTCGAGTCGCTACCAGCGAGAATCCTACAGTGAGTCGCTTTGTTTGTGAGTTCTCGATCTCCATCCTTTGATTATAACTTTTATGGCTTCTCCACAAATGGTTAGGCCTAGGGGGTTGACTAGAGCTCAAGGGACTAGGTGGGACGATCTTGATGCTCGTCGGTATATTTCGACGAAATTTTTTGATATCCCCACATTGAGATTATTGGGACTTGAGGAGAGTGTGAAGACGTTTATGGGCATTGGAGATATTGATGGTTTGGTAGACAAGTGTGTCCGCACTTATCCGGATTTGGTTATGGAGTTTCTGGCAACCTTTGCAATGGCTAGTGAGGATGGTTTTACTTTTCGATTGGGTGGGGCAAATCAAGCTATGACTTTTGAAGAATTGAAGAATGTATTTGGGATCACGGGAAATCCCTCCGCCCATTGGTCTGAATTGCCTCGTAGCTCCATCCCTCAACAACGATGGTTGGAAGTCACACAAAGAGTCATGACCTCCGACAATGACTACAATTCTAGCATCGTCCACCCTTCCCTTAGACTTTGCCACAAGGTCTTGAACAATACTTTTTTCGGGCATGCTGAGATTAACAAGGTTTCCAAGGGAAGTTGGGATTGGATGACTTGCTTATTGCCCGAAGCACATGAGACCCCGGATTGGGTAGAGCTCTTCTTTGCCGCTTGTAGCGAGGCTACTAAAAATCATTCAAGGAAGGAAGAGGTGAAGATTGGCTTTGAAGGCTTAATTACTTTGCTTGCATTGGAGCTTGACATTGATTTGAATGCCTATGTCCCTTGTGCGGACAACTATAGGCTCAATTTGGCTTCGCTAAAGAAGGCTAACATCGTGAGGGAAAATGATTATGGGGGGAGCTTCATTTGGTATGTCGGGGTAAATAAGTCCCACACTTTGGTACTCTCTCGCCCACTACCCACCGGTCCGTCCCCCGCCGATTTATATATTCCATCTGACGCCTTACCATTGGGCCCACCTCCGAACGCCAACGAATGAGATGCCTATGAGGAGCCTTATGAAGAGCCAACGACGATGGAGTTTGAGCCGGAAATGCAAGTGGAGACATTCCATCCACGAGTGTCTTATGGCGGGGGAGCTAGTTCTTCACATGGAGGGTACCATGGCGAGTCTTATGATGGCTTCCCCTCTCATGGCTATTTTGAGAGTGCCTTCCGTCAAATCACCGAGCGTCAAGATGCCACGGACCGACAAATTGCGGAGAACCATAACATTCTCATGGAGCAACAACGAAAGAATCATGAGGAGATCATGGCCCAATTCAACGCTTGGGCACCCTTTGGGTGGCAAACCCAATTTCCACCACCACATTGAACTCGTGAGTTTCCTTCTCCCTCACCTATTTCAATTGTTTAATTTTTGTTGTCTTTATTTCATTAGGGACAATGAAATATTCAAGTGTGGGGGAGCGGTTTAGTGTACATATTGCATTAGTTAGGTCATATTTAAAAATTTTCATATGCATATCATGTTTATTTCTAGCATTTATATTGTATTAGAAAAAAGAAAAAAATATTCAAAAAAATCAAAAACCCAAAAATATCATGCATTGCATTCGTGTATTATTCAAATACCCATCTTGCCTTAATTGTCCTCAATTTTATTTGAGTTTTTGAACTTGACTTATAAATCCCAAGCTATGTTTGAATTGGCTAATCTTGTCACATACTTGTGTTGATTTTCATTGGAGCATGACTTGTTAGTTTAATTGAGCAAGTATGATTCTTATTGGTATCATTGAAATCCAACAAAACTTGTCCTAGTGAGAAATTTTGGCCTTATAAGGGATTTTCATCATATTTATTCCCTTTTGCTTTCTTGTGTGACATTACACTCTCCTTATGCACTTACCTCTTGAGATTGACATTGTTATCTATATTTGAGGCCGAATTTATATGTCTATTGCTTATGAGTTTCAAATGATAGAGGCATGATTTTCTTAGCCATATTATCATCCATATCCACCCTACATATGTGTCCTTTGCTTGTAGCAAATTTGAGCCTTAGTCTTTTCTCTGAAGCTCCATAAAATTTATCCTAGCCGATGATGAGCCTTACCCTATCCGGGAATTAGGATTAGAATTGGTGAATGATTGATTTGGTTGACTGGAAAAGAGATTATTGTTGAGAAAGTTACAAGTTTAGGATGAGTATGTAATTTTAGTTTTATTCCTCACATTGTGCATTATTGTTTTGGCTCTAAAGAAAAAAAAATGATGATTGAATGAAGAAAAAAAAGAAGAAGAAAAGAAGAAAAAAAAGCGCATGAGTTTGAGCCTTTTATTTTCATTATGAATGTGAGAGTTGGAAATAATATTTGGTTGAGAAATGAATATCTTTTGTAAAGTTGTTGTGAGAGCTTGACTTTAAGATGATATCTTTGTGAGAGTGGATGGTTGATGTTTGATTATCTAGGATCTTGATTCCCGGATTTTGAGCACCGCATGACCATATATTCTCCTTGCCCTTAATTCCTTACCAAGCCCCATTACAACCTTGATAAAAGACCTCTTGATGTTGCTTGTGAGTGATGGCATCCCCGGTGGAGAATATGTGATATTTGTGTCAATTTCTATGTAGCTTTTTGCATTTTGGATTGAATCGAGAGATATATTGTTAAGCCTAAACACAATGAGAGTGAGAGCAAACACATAATCCCGGTGAGGTTGGATGATATGTGCCTTATTTTGAATCGTTCATATACTTGCTAGGATGTTAGCTTTCATGTTCATCGCTCCTCCACTTTGATGTTGCTTTTGACAAGGTTAGTGCTTGAAGGTTATATGTGTGGGATGATGGTTTTGTTCTTCTTAATTTTGCATTGCTTGAGGACAAGCAAAAGGTTAAGTGCGGGTTCAGTGTCTCGTGGAAGCGGAAGGAAGGACTCCTAGGAGGATGGAAAAATTCTAAGGCATGAAGATTCACTAACAGCGAGTGTGGTAGCGAGGTGGTAGCGAAAATCCAATAGGAGCTCAATCAAGGCCATTCGCTGCCAACGGAATTTCTCGCTGCCAACGGAATCCGACGCTGAGTTAATTTAGGAAAGTTCTATCTTTTATCTAGTTTGTTTATGAAATTTCTATCTTTTATCTATCTTTTATGGAAGACATTGGGCTTATAAATAGGATGTTCTAGGGTTAGTTTAATTAGATTTCAATTGGAGCAATCACCATAGAAGAGAAGAGAGTTTAGGTAAGCCATGAGCGGCTAATTTTCCTAGTGTTTCGCCTACGTTTTCAGAGACTTGGTTGGTGAATTGTGAGTTTTTAATTCAAGTTATCTTTCCTCTATTTTAATTTCTTCAACTTCCTTGTGCTTATTGTTATGTTACTGATGTTATCTTGCTTGGCCGACTTGATAATATTGATTTCGTGCTAAGATTTAATGCTTTTGTATTTGCGTTATTTCTATAGTAGCATGGATAAGATTGTGGATTCCGTATTTGAAGCATGATTATGTAGGAAGTTGACATATATCTTAAACATCGATTTACCGTGTTTAATTGGTGTTATTTATGTGCTCAAGTTCTTGGGATGTTGTGTTATATCGTTGTTAAATCTTAACCGTGTTATGATTACATTTAGGTGTAAGGGATTGATTGGACTCGTAGGTCTTTTAATCCATATAAACCAAGACGAGAGGAATTTGTAGGAAAGTTAATAGCTTGAAAAGAATTCGATGATCGATAAGCCAACCAATGTCAAAGAATTCGTGGGTGGAACCGTTCCGATCTCTACTCTTGATTTTACAATAAAATTCCATCTTTACTTTAATTTACTTGTTCTTATTTAAAAGTTGCATCTTTTCCCACTTTTGTTACTTGTTGATGATCAAATTGCATTGTGTAATCTTAAATCTCCCGAGGATTCGACCCCTTTCTTTCCAATTATACTAATTTTTTAGAGTGGGAACTATTTGATTGGGAATCAACGATTTTCATCCTGTCAGCAACCACGGGATCGAGCAAACAATGGAGGAAAACACCAGAAATCTACTCGACGTCGACCAAGGTTAATCGACGTCGACCATCGTCCTCGACTTCGACCAAAACTTCTCGAAGTCGACTTCATCTGTTGAGCACCTGACTTGCCAAGAGCCTAAGTATGGGGTCCCTGGACTCGACGTCGACTAGACCTACTCGACGTCGACCACCCCAGAGCCCGAAATTTTCTGTTTTGGGCATGAAAAGGTATGTCCAGGTATGATTTTAACCCCTCCTCTATCCATTAATAAATTTAATAAAAAATTTAAGGGGAGGTATGGCCCCGTGGCGAGGTAATTTGCGAAGGATGAGAGCTGGAAAGAAGAAGAAGGAAGGCAAGGGATACTATCCAAGCGACCACCTATCAGTTGAGCTTGCATATTACAATCAGGACCTAGATGATCCAAGAGAAGGGCCAAGCACAAGGGGGGCCCACATTTACGGTCCTTAAGCACAAGCTGAGAAGTCGGCTTAGCGACTCTAAAATCTAGATCATGTACTTAAAACTTTTGAATTTTGGGACTTTGGGACTTTTGATTTTGGTTTTGTTTGTTTTTTGTTTTTGGTTTTGAATACTTCATGTGGAAGGTCTTGTCTCTATGAAAACTAACATTTTTAGGGAGAGAAGCAATAAAGGATCACAAAGAGTGGAAAAAGAAGTCCCTGTAAGTTAGTCGAAATCAACTAGGCCAAGTCGAAATCGACCAAGAGGAGCAGCCCAGAACTACTCGACATCGAGTAGGCCAACTCGACGTCGACCACCCAGAAGCCTCCTCAACTTCAGACTTTCCCTCGACGCAGGATCCGTACTCGACGTCAACTACCTCAGTTACTCGACGACCCTGTTTTGACTCTACACCGCGTTATTCGGTGAGTTTCATCCTTTACCCTTGTGTTTATTTGATTTTATACAGTGGGGACACTGTATATTTTAAGTATGGGGGTGGGGGAAGAGCTTAATATTATTTATTTATGTTTTATTCTTGCTTTTGCTATTACATGGTGAATTTTGAGTGAATTTTAATTTATTTTTTTGCATAATTACTAAACTCAAAGTTCTATGAGACATTTCCCAATGCTTGTAAATTGTTCAAAAAAATAGTGTCATGGAAGTTATATTTAACTCAACGATGCAAAATTGGATTCATTAGAGATATAACATGAAATTGCCTAGTAAAGGGAAGTCACAATGAAGTGAATATTTTATTGAAAACCATGAAATGAGGTAAAATTTTATGTTGCTTTTGACATGTTGCATGATAAGAGGATGGAGGACTTTATATTTCCATATAATGCTCATATTGTTATATCCTAGCCATACCTATGCTTATGCATCAAAAAAGCCATATTATGCCTTATTTCATATTATTGCTCCACATGATCTAAATATTGCCATTCTTTACCTTATTTCTTATCCGAGGACTATGTTGAGAATGATGTTACATTATGTAGATTTTTATATGGTTGTTGTGTTGTGATTATCATTATTGGAGTTTGGTAGGAAATTGTTTGAAATATATGGAAAATTTAATGAGTGAAAGAAAATCCGATCACCTCAGGAGATAAAGGTAGATCAACCCTGCTTGCTGAGATAATAGTTCAGTGAGATGGGACACACATGTGAGGAGTCCAAAGCACTAAGTATCCGGGCCATTCATGACACCCATGTTTGCGACTCGCGAAAAGGCGGTGATGAGGTTAGAGAGGTAAAAGCATATTATTGATAAAATCATTATGAAAGGTGGGAGATCTTATGAAGAAGGAATGTGGAAATTCAATTTGGAAGTACTCCATTTCCCCGGATCATTAGCACCATATTGCCAAAAATTGCCCACCTTTAGTTTTTTTTACCAATCTACTCCTTATTTGAGCTTAAATTGAAGTCCTCTTGATTATTAATGCTTCGTTACATGAATTGTTTTTGCATAAACCTCCTTTTGTGAGTAGATGTTACTTTTGATTGCACATGCATGGATTTGTAGCACAAGTACCTTTTCGATGATGGTAATTGATGCAGGGACATATAAGAATGAATCTATGATGTTGAGAGTTTTGAATTCTTCCCCTGAATGACCATCCAAGTAATTGCTTGGGGACAAGCAAGCTTAAGTATGGGGTGATTTGATGTTCATGTGTTTATGCCATGTTTTTATATCTATTTTAGCCCCTTATTCTATCATTTTGTATATTATGGGTTGGGAATGTACAGAATGTAGGTAATTTATGCTTATTGGCCAAATTATGAAGTGTGCACTAGTTTTTGTTTGATTTCGTAGAAATCGAACGCACTTTGGAGCTTAAATGATAGTCATGAAGAAGCTAAGGATGGTGCAGATGGAGAAAAGCCCATATTTCGACATCTATCATTCTGAATCAAGTTCTGATATCGTCATGAGAGTTGTAGCCCTCGAAAAGAGCTTTCCAACGCATACTCATCTGCGTCAATCCGACAAACGAGGACTCAGGAAAGTGCGTTTGAAGAACATAGCAGAATGCTGAAAGCCACCAGAGTTACTCGAAGTTGACCAGAACTGGTCGACGTCGACCAACATTTGCTCGACGTTTGCTCCAGAAGACAACTCGAGCACGAGCCGTACTCGACGTCGAGTACACTTTACTCGAGGTCGACTAGAACTGGGTGGTTATCCGAGCTCGACCAAGAGAAGCACTCGACAAGCTAAAGATTACCAGAAATCGAGTACACCCTACTCGATGTCGACCAGAATTGGTCGAAGTCGACTACCACCAGTGCCCGAAATCGAGCTAGTATGAGTCTTGTTAAGGTTCTATCCCGAATCTGATAGAGATATTTTCGAGACGAGATTTCCAACACATGAAGATTTAGATATTTTTTTTATCTTTTTATTTATCTAAAGGGTTGAACAATTAATTACCATATGATTTATCTTGTTTTATCTAGTTTAGATATATTTATTTCCAAGTAGAATTATATCTTCTATGATAGATAGAGATATAGATAGAATTCATTCCTTGATTAGCAAGGATGGGAAGCTTATAAATAAAGCCCATGGGGCTAGTTTTTCATTATTCAATCTTAGGAAGAGAAGTAGGAGAGTAGAGATAGAGAGAGAGAGTGGAAGCCAAGAAGAGTTTGTGAAGCGAGAGCGGAATTGGCTTCCTTTGGTTGTAAGCTCTGTTTAGTTTATTAATGCAAGTAGTTTATTTTCCATCAATCTTGTCTGCGATTGCAATGAAGAGCGAGTTTGTATATATTTGTAGGATGTTGAACAAGGAGAATCTTACAATTGAAGAAAATATATTCCTTAATTAGTAGCTCCCAGATGGTGCTGAAGCTTTATTTGATTCTTGTGAGACTTGCATATATTTTGCAAGTTTCTTGTGGATTTTGGCAAAAATAATCATATGCCATTTTTGCGTATCATTACCTTAGACTTCATGAACTCTTTTAGATACATGTAATTATGTACACAGCTCAATGAACTCTTTTTGAGTTTTTTGAATGAAAATTCAATTTTGGATAACGTATGTTAGTTTTGTTATTACTTTTAACTACTTTAGATTATTCTCATATATAAGATACGATATGTAATATGTGATATATATATATAAAAGTTTCATGTCATAAATGGATAAATATCTATTGTAACAAAATTAATTGAAATGTAATACTTGAAATTAAAAGTAACATTAAATGTAAGATTGTTATTTAGATGTAACATATTTGGTTAAAGGTAACAAAACACTAATAAGGTAACATTTATTTAAAAACGTAACATTTAATTCACATGTAACAATTTTGGTCTCAAATGTTACACTAATAGTTGTTAATGAACCAGCGTTACATCAGCAAATAGAAACTGTTACATTAGATCAAATGCAACGGCCGCAAATGTAATCCATAAAAAGTGTTACCATTTCCCCTAATGTAACATTTTTAAGGTGTAATGTAATAATTATGGGTGATACATTAGGGCTTGATATGTAGTAGTGTGTTCAAGAGTGTATACTCTGATGACTCACTTCTTAGTGTGGAGAGTTCAGAGATCTTCAACACGCGCATCCTCTTCACATTCGACACAAACATCCTATAAAAGGAAGGGAGACGATAACGACGACATTTAACAAAGATGGATAAGTTAAGATTAAAAGAAATGACCAATTGAGATGACATTACATAAGCTTAGACGGATCAAGATATATAATTGCTCATCCTTGATCCCATCTGGGCATGATGACAATATATTATTCAATAACTAGTTGTGGAAAAAAACCTGAAACAAAATATGACATTGAAAGATGAAAGAATACATATAAACACAAAAAATAAGTATTCAGTAAGAAACTAAAGATTGAGAAGAGAAACTCAAGCCATTGCCATGAGCTAAAAGTTTGGAGAGGTTTTCTGCATATTTAAGTAATTGGAAGATTAGTTGCAACCAAACTACCTATAAGTTATTTATGTCTCAACTTAAGAGGTGAAATGATTAATCACAAAAAGCTCAGTCAATTCACAAAAATCTCACAAAAAGCTCAGTCACATGAATGTCATTTTAAAGATCAGATGAAATAATTAATCACAGGAAGACAAAAATCAAATGGAGATCAATCAACAGGACATAGCATATTTTTTCATAGAAATGATAATGATTTATACATATAGATTTTTCCTATTGTATTAGATCATAAATAATATGTGAGAATTCCATGACAACGTACATAGTACACACAACATATAACCTAATTAGCATTCATATGGTATATGGCTCCATCTATTCATGGCTGATGTTTATTGTGATGTAAAATCTTGCAAATGAAGGGAAAGTTAGAAGGCACAGTATATTAAAAAATACCAAAATGGAAGAAAAATAGAAGTAATTACAGGAATTGATGTTTGATCTTCAACCATTTGTTTCTGGAGGCTACATGCCAAATCCACACCATCTTCTCTCCACACTGTTGAGACATACAATTCTGTTAGGATCGATATGGATAATGAAAGCAGCAATGGATACCAAAATTAGTGACAAAAGAACTTTACTTGATTCAAGCAATGTATACCAAAATAAGTGAGAAAACGATTTTTGTGAAGCTCTCTCCCATTCACATACTAGGCCAAGAAAAAAAAAAGTCCAGAGATGAGTGGAACTGAGAAAAAGAACTTCTTCTCTCCCATTCGACTCCAATTTCTTGATTTCTAACAGGCAAAGTCAATTGAATTCATTAAGTACCAAAAAATTATATTGTCGTGGCTGAGGTAGTGAGGTGGTATTTCGGGCATCAACATATTGCCATTTGCTCATTTATGCACGGCTTGTTGAAAGGAGGAAGATGGTTTCAAAAGACATTCTGATCAAAATGGGCATTTAGAGGAAAATAGCTACATCCTAAGAAGACAGAAGACCTATCTGCTTTGATCATTGTTCCTGATCAAAGAGCATGTTTAAGGAAAGATAGAGGAAAAGTAATTTTTAGCTAAATTTACTATTAATAAACTAAACTAATTTTTTCCTTGGATATGCTCAATGATGTTGCACGTGTTCCATAATAATTTATATGGTCAAAATAAAGATGAATGAGGATAGATAGTTGCCAAAATCCTTCTCTCTTTTATGCTACCAAAAGCAGATAATCAAGGAACCATTTTTGCATGTCAGATGGTTGACCCTCAATCTTATTCAAACGAAGCAAAATATTATTAGTAGGAAGAAATTAAAAGTACCATCATTCAAGTAAAAAAGAGCCAAAGTCCATTTGGATAAGAGTGACATCAATCTTCTTCATCTTTTTTGTCTTAAAAAAACCTAGCAGTACGTTTTGCTACATAAGCAAAATATCCAAAGTGGAGGAATTGGCTACCAATTGGTTCAAGTTATAATATCAGCCTTGAGCATTGCAGTAAACTCAAAAACACAAACAAAGATAATTTAAGTTACCTGAACAGGAAGCTTAATAACAGAAAAATCAAACTCCTCACTCCACATGGGGTTTCTTGAACCAAGAACCATTGAATTGTGATGTTAGCAGCAGTAGATTTGAGCAAATAAGTCAATAAAAAAAGTCTGAAAAAAAAAATTGACAAGTTTCTATTGTTGATTAGTCATTACATGGGCCAGGTCACAATAAAATGAAGACTAATCGTAATATTTCAAATAAACAAGTGTGGGAGAAGTCCGTACTGCAGATAAGCATTACTGCATTAGTATACAAGATTATTTTAGATTCGGTTTCTATATTTAATTATTACATATATTTTTTCTCAAATAATTATACTGATTGGTTTTCTCTATATTGGTGATTCTACTCAACATTTTTTTTTTATTTTACATTTGCTAAGTGTTAAATTATATGCATAATCTATCTACCAAATTGGTAGTAATGATATTTTATTAAAAAAATTTAGCAATGGTTGATTAAAAAACTACCTTATCATTTATTAAAAATTACCTTATTATTATTATTATTTTTTTGTTGTTGTTATTTTTTTATGTTTAATATATTATTATTATCTTCCAAACTCAAAACGGAGATATTACAAGAAATTAGTGGGTAGCCGAGATATTATATGGGCTCCCACCCCCCTTAGCAATAACAAAACTAAGTCTAATCAAAATAAAAGCTGCAGCACGGGCTCCGACATCCTGGGATATAGAGAATTTATGAATCCGCTTCAACAAAGTAACATCATCTGTATCAAGCTCCCCCAACAAAGAGAAGGAGAAGGGTAGGAAACCATAACCAGCCGCCGCGCACAAATCTCGATACTTGACACACTTACGTTTAGCAGCATCAATAACAACACGACCGGTGACAAAGTCACACTTATTATTATTATTATTATTATTATTATTATTATTATTATTATTATTATTATTATTATTATTATTATTATTATTATTAAGGACTTTATTATGATGAAAAAAGATTTACATAAAGTTAGGTGGAAGCCTCGTAACAAATTGAGCTCCAACCCTTTTTGAATATTAAAACCAACTCTATGAAATATGAAATCACCATTATCAGACCCTGCCCTATGACTTTTCATAACCAATTGAACCCGCTTCAGAAAACCAATAGAATCACCCCCCAGTTCTCGAAAAGTAGAGAACGCAAATGCCATGAAACAATACCCCTTTAGCAGCACAAATATCCGCATACTTCTTCTCCTTTCTTTCAGTGGCTTGAGAGACTACCTTGCCGGCTACAAAGGAATCATTGGATCTAGTTGTGAACGGTGAAGCCCAACCACATCCACACAAGTGTCTCTACCCTTGTCCCACCCATAAACCAACAAATCACCTGGCCTCAACTCAACACCATCTTTATTGCTCATACCCGTATGCGCTTCCTTCTGAACTGCGATGCCCGCTTTGTAACAAAGGTCAGCCAAAACATCTCGAACCCTGTTGTGTCGGTGCTTCGTCCTGATGCCTCGACTGCAATGCAGAGCGTGATCTCCAAATGGGTCCATCCTTCCAAACTCACAACTAGGACAGGTCGGATAGCCACTAAACATAGGGATCGAAAGATGGTATTGGAGGACAGAACGAAACTGGCGAGACGATATGGTCTGAGCTAGACCCTCAATGGGAGCAGTCAACAAAAAATCATGCGTTCTGTCACCTCTCACCGCTTGCAAATTTTGTTGTTCTTATATATTATAATTTAATTTCCAAAATAATAACATTACATATACTTCAAACTTTTGTTTTTCTTCATTTGAATTGTTTTACTGCTTGCATGTGTTAATATTCTCAAAATATTAATCTATTAATTTACTATTATCAACATTGGAGCACTCACCATTGAACTATACGTGATGTAATTTTTCTTTAATATATTTAATTTTTTTTTAAAATTAGATATGTTTATGATATATATTACTTAATTGCCATTTTCTAGGAAAAAAATTAATCAGTTATTTATTTCTGGAATGAATGAGTTATATCATTTGTTTTAAAAAAATATGTAGTCAATCATATGCTGATAATGATAATAGCTAGATAATAAATACACAAAAAAAAATCATTTTTTCTGTCTTAGAAGAATAATATTTATTTATTTATTTATTATATGATATTTAATCTAACAAAAAATGTTTAATCAATTTTAATATAATTTATACCATATTTGATATATCACGATTATTAACCATTAATTAAAAATGTTTATAATCAATTATGTCACAGGTTAATCAATTCAAAAACAAAGACAAACGGAAAACCTCTAGGTGGAATAAACCACCAAATGTCATCTACAAAGTAAATGTAGATGGTTCAGTTAGAGCTCCTAATGATTGTCATGTTGGGGGCATCATTAGGGACATGTCGGGCCAGATGATCGAATCTTTCACCAGAGAGGAAGGATGGGATCTATTCTTCAAACAGAAGCGAATGTGTTTTGCCTAGGATTCCAGCAAGCCATTGACAGAGAAATAACAAAGGTGATCATTGAAGGAGATAATTTAAAAGTAGTAGAGGAGATAAATGACAACTCCAAGGTCGACTAGGAGATCAATAGAACTATTGACAAGATCAATCTGCTGAAAAGAAGATTTGATTTTTATTCAGTTCTGTCATTGCTATAGAGAAGCGAATACAATAGTTGATTACATAGCTAAGTGTAGATATGATTGTAATATGTCGACTCTCCCCTTGCATGGGGATATTTTAAACATCATCCTTAGGGATGATCAAGAAAGAACACGACTTTGTCTGAGCATTATATTTTTTGCCTACTGTAAAAAAAAGAAGTATATCATCTTTAAAATGTAAATATTTTACATCGAACTATAATAATAAGTTTTAGAAAAGTATAAATCAATTTTTAGTCTAGCGGTCTGTTTATTGGAAAATATGATTTCGTACTTAATCTTGATGTTGAATTTTTTTCCCCAATTTTGATCTATGTTTTATTTTATTTTTCTAATTACGAAGGTAAGATCCAGGTTCATTATTGAACATAAGATTATGATTTATATATTGATGCAGTGTAATTATCGATGACTCTTGGTGACATTGAGGACAATATGAAGGTTCCATTCGATGGATCTATCACTCGTGCAAGGGGCAAGAAGATTCAATATGCAACCAAAGCCCTTCTTGTCTGTTACCAAGGGACGATGGAGCTAGGGTTCATGCCACCCTGGATCACTTGGATCAAGACTACACAACCGGAGCAAGAGATGAGCTTACGTCCACAAACCAAGCTCATGCAAACTCGCTATCATCCACCTTGAACTCGGCATGCACTCGAAATCCACTCGACATCCACTATGGTCGAGTGGATCCATACCAATGTCGAGTGGGCCTATGAACTTGGCTGAGTGACTCTTGTGGGCTGAGTTGTTTTATGCACTTAATTAATTAGTGTTATTTTTTGTAAGTAGAATTAGCGGTCTTATGAACCTGGATATGAGGAGTCTATTTATTGGAAAATATCATTTTGTACATAATCTTGATGTTGAATTTTTTTCCCCAATTTTGATCTATGTTTTATTTTATTTTTCTATTTACGAAGGTAAGATCCAGGTTCATTATTGAAAATAAGATTGTGATTTATATATTGATGCAGTGTAATTATCGATGACTCTTGGTGACATTGAGGACAATATGAAGGTTCCATTCGGTGGGCCTATCACTCGTGCAAGGGGCAAGAAGATTCAAGATGCAACCAAAGCCCTTCTTGTCCGTTACCAAGGGATGATGGAGCTAGGGTTCATGCCACCCTGGATCCCTTGGCTCCAGACTACACAACCGGAGCAAGAGATGAGCTTACGCCCACAAACCAAGCTCATGCAAACTCGCCATCATCCACCTTGAACTCGGCTTGCACTCGACATCCACTCGAGATCCACTCTTGTCGAGTGGATCCATACCAATGTCGAGTGGGCCTATGAACTTGGCCGAGTGACTCTTGTGGGCCGAGTTGTTTTATGCACTTAATTAATTAGTGTTATTTTATGTAAGTAGAATTAATAAGTTACAAGGATTATATCTCTTCTAGATTAATTCTTGTACACCACGTTATTTAAATGATATCTTATATATGAATTACTTATCTTAGGATTGTTTTAATTATCTTTAGATAAATTAGATCTATCCAAAACCCTTTCCTTTGCAAGGAATGATTGGCTAGATCTTCCATAGCTTTTCTATTTAAACATACACATGTACTTTGAATTAATTAGATTGAATAGATTTGAGGAACTCCTTTATGGATTAAAGGGTTCTTCAATTTCAATCCCAAAAGCCTTTTTTCTCTTGTGTTCTATGTTTCTCGGCACCTTCACAACAATCATCACCATCATTCACCATAATCGAAACCATACACAACCCTAAACATCAACCGGTTGCAAGAAGAGAAGAAGGACGAAAGCTCCTTGGACCTCGGCACACCCGTCCGTGGTCCTCGGCGCCTGGGCGCTACCGCCCTCACAAGTTATCTAGCTCTCGCACTCGGACTCCCTCGCGCCTGGCTCCGTGCAAAGAGGCGCCTTTGCTTCCGCGTCATCAGCGCTTCGCTACCGCGGCTTCGCTC
The DNA here is from genome assembly GCA_037127255.1 of Persicaria tinctoria. Classification (NCBI taxonomy): domain Eukaryota; kingdom Viridiplantae; phylum Streptophyta; class Magnoliopsida; order Caryophyllales; family Polygonaceae; genus Persicaria; species Persicaria tinctoria. Next base: position 25,025,446 of record JBANSL010000005.1, read on the forward strand.
ACGGACTCTCGCTCTCGTTCGCTACCAGCGTCGCGCCCTGAGGAGCATAGCTCCTGCGCACCCGACTTCGCTCGCGTCCTCTCATCTTTGCTTGCACCCATCGAACCCGGTCCGGACACCCGAGTGTCCCAGCGTCTCCAGGGCCTCGCACGCCCTCTTGTTCACCCTATTCTCTCTTTCGTCGATTTCATTCTTTATTTTTTTTTTAAGTTAAGTTCTGTCGCTATAAGTAGTTACTCAATTAGTTTACTTAATTTTTCAATCAGGAGATATTGGAAGAGCATTGCAAGATCGGACAAATATACGACATGGTTCTTGATCTTGAGCCCACAGGCGAAGGATCGAGTATCCCAAACGTATCAAGTGGTATCGGATTTCAGGTGTATGCAAGCTCTTTACTCTCTTGATTCTTTAATTGAGTGATTTATTTTCGTGCCTTATTTTTCACCATTCCCGCTGCATAAAATTTAAATCTTTATCATTCACCCTAAAAAAATTGGAACTTTATTTTAGTTATTTCTTGTTTGGATCTTTAATTTGGAAGATATTGAGTTCTTGATTGCAAGTTTTAATCTTTTATTCCTTGTTGCTACATATCATGCATATGAATGTGATTCTTGGATTTAAGCATTATATGAACTTGCACCACTAAAGAACCCTAATTTTTCAAGTTTCTAGCATTTTCCCCTTATTTCTTTATTTTTGCTTACTTTTAGATCATCGTAGCTTTGTTATTTATTTATTTTTATTCCTTTGCTCTTTATTTCGGTCACATTATAGGTATTACAACAGCTAGTTCTTAGCCAAAAAAAAAAATTAGCATACTTTTCTTTGTTTGAGTTAGTAACTCATTGCATCTTGTTATTATTTTTTTTTTTTTGCTACTTTTTAGATGATCTATTTGGTTTCAAGCATTACAAAAGAACCCTACTTTGTGTGATTTTGTGATGTGCCGACACATGAGCCTTGGTCACATCCCTCTTTTTCTGAACCGTGTTGCAACCGTCAGATAATAGTTGACGGAGTGTGTGCACTTACTTAACCTTGTGATTTCTTTGTGTCGATTACTACATATTCATATATTTCGAGCATCACATTGAATATTTTATTCTATACACATTAGCCGCTTGTTTATACTTGCTATCCTTGATATCCGACTTGTGGCTGATTTAATTTGCAATTTTGATTCTTATTGTTGTCTTCAATATTGCAAAATTCTGTGTCTAGGGGAATTGCTTGAATTTAGTGCCTTGTTTTCTCGCCTATTTGATTTCTAAAACTGAATCACTCTTAGGAACCAATAGGGCTTGCATTACTTGGTTTCTGGTCTTTGCTTCGTTTACTTGTTGCTCTTCTGATATTATAGGAACATGACGAACGATAGCGACTCAACCCTTCCCCTACCCCACCTACTGGCCTTTCTGCATCTAATATGCAGTATATTATTAACTCTGCCGTCCAAGCCTCTACCCTGGCTATGCGAAAGGAGCTGGCAGAGGCTGAAAATTATCGAGTCGTCGAACGTTCTGAGGATCGCTCATATTTCTCCACCCTGATCACCCAGGCAGTTGCTCGGCAAATACAGGAGTCAAAACAGACGGAGGCTTCTGGATCTACACCTCATTCAGGAAGTAAGTCGCCTCCACCTCCTTCAGTTAACACACCTCTAGGTAATAAACCACCTACAGGTAATAACCCTCATATAGGTAATACTCCCCCTTCTGGCCAATTACATTTTAAGCTTAAGTCCGCTACTCATAACCCTTTCAATGGAGAGAATGATAATGATCATCTAGCGGGCTTCACTGGCAACCAAAATCGCCAGGAGCACACTCCCCCTCGACATTACCAGCAGGGCTGGCCAAACCAGCATTATCAACAGCACATGAACCCGGTGTTCATCAGATTTAACTTGGATGACAGCCGCAACAACGTTGATATGCGCGACATGCCCCATTTGGAGGATGCTTACCAAGAGATAGACCCTAACTTTGTTGATTTACCTCCTCCTAATTTTGGTCGTCCTAGATTTGATAATGCACAAGCTATACAAAGGCGCGATGTTAAGATTAAGTTAGAAACTTTTGATGGAACCAGTGATCCTGAATCTTATCTTGTTTGGGAAAATCATACTGACTATTTTCTTGAACATCTGCGCTATGAGGAAACAGAGAAGTTGGAAGTTGTTATATTACATTTGATAGGTAAGGCTCGTATTTGGTGGTTCCGCACTCGTGAGATGCGCCGTCATCAAGATAAGCAACCTGTTGAGACTTGGCCACAACTTCGCTATCTTCTAAAGAAATGGTATGTGCTTGAGGAGTACATGGAGACCATGAGGATGCACCTACCTTCTTTTCGCCAAGGAGCTCGCTCACCCATGGATTACAGAGATGAGCTTGAAGGGCTCACTCATCCGGCTAATGTTTATCTTACTGAACGTGCTTTATGTACCTAATTTCTTGCTGGCCTTAATGTCTCTATTAAAAATACTTTGGCTATTCATTAAATTAGAGATATTAACACTTTGTCTCATAAAGCACAACTTCTATATAAGAAGCAACAACTACGATAGAGGCCCAGATTCGAACAGACCTCTCAAGGTCGCAGGTTTTTTCCTTTTAACTCGTCTGGTCAATCTAGATCTACTTCTAACCCTTCTATGCAGCAAAAGGAAGTTTCCAACTCACCTCAATAGGGATATTATGTTGAAATTAGAAGGGTTGCTGCACCATCTATGGAGCGCACAAAACACATCCGCTGCTTCACTTGTGGTGGTTATGGGCATGTCTCTCGCGAATGCCCTCGGAAAAGGAAGGTCTTTTTCAATGATTTGGGAGACTACTACTATGAGGAGGAGACTGTTGAGGACCATGTAACTTCAAGCGAAGTGGAGGAGGACCGGTCGTTTAAGCCTAATGGAGAAATCAACACTACAGAGTTCGACGATGTACTCTGCCTTGTCAATCGGCAGGTCCTACACATTCAGGAGTCTCCCATGGCTGATCAAAGGGAGAACATCTTCCTCACCAAGTGTGTGGTTCGCGAGGCTACCTTAAGCGTCATCATCGACGGTGGGAGTTGCTGCAATCTCATCAATGAAAAGGTAGTGGATTTCCTCCATTTAACTACTACTTCTAGAGCTACTCACTATGGTTTAAATGGCATAACTAATGATGGATCTGATATAATGGTCACCAAACAATGTTTAGTTTCATTTTCTATTGGATCATATCATGATAAAGTGTTATGTGATGTTGCTCTCGAATGGATTGTAGTCATATCTTTCTAGGCCGTCCTTTGTTATATGATCGTTATGTTATTCATGATGGTCATGCGAATACATATGCCTTCACCTTTGATGGGAGGAGAGTTACTCTCGTACCCCTTTCGCCTCAAGCTGTTTTGAAGGAACAAGTTCGCAAGAAACAACAGCAGGACGCTCAGAAGGAGGCCTATAGGAAGGAGAAGCTCGAGGGTGGATCAGCTGCACTCACCGCCCCCGCGGCCAGCACTGTCGCGCCCGTGGCCCCAAGCACTGCCCCTGCGGCCTTCTCGGCACCAGCCCCTTCCCACTCGGCATCACCTCAACCCTCTTCTTCTTCGCTCAAGGGCTCTGTTGAACGACACTCATTGGTCTCTCAACAAAAGAAAGATACCATTACCTGGAATGCACATAAACCTCACATCCTATTGGTAATGAAAACGGTATTGCTAAATGTTGTCTATTTGAGTCATATTCCTGCACCTATTTATGCTCTATTGCAGGATTATCTAGATGTCCTTCTAGCTGATCCACCACAAGGATTGCCGCCTATTCGAGAGATTGAGTATCAAATTGACTTTGTCCCTGGTGTAGCCTTGCCCAATCACACCGCCTATAGAGCTAGTCCTTAGGAAACAAAGGAGCTTCAACGCCAAGTCATGGAGCTGACGGATAAGGGCTTTGTGCGAGAAAGCCCCCCCCCCCTCCTCCCTACCTGTCATCTTGGTTCCAAAAAAGGATGGTTCTTGGCGCATGTTTATTGATTGTCGTGCAATCAACCAAATAACGGTTAAATATCATCACCCTATTCCTCGTTTAGATGATATACTTGATGAACTTCATGTAACACCCCCTTCGGTAAATGAGGGAATGTTCCAGCGCCAGTAGTTACTCGGACTTTAAGGTCTTTGTAACCCCCTTAGGCTTATAGGGACATGCTACCACGCTCCCATAAACAAGATGATAACTACAGAAAATATAAATAGCGGAAGACTTAAATATAATAAATCATGCTTTTATTAAGCTCATGATTCAAATTACAATATTTGAAACATACATTACAACGGAAGACTTTGTAAAAGTAAACATTTACCAGTTATAAAATATTTTCTTCAAATCTTGAAAACTTAAAATGTCGTCTTGAACTTCTTCAACTTCTCTTCGAAGACTCGATCTAAACCTGCGAACTGGAGGCTGAGGTATTGTCCGGAGACAATGAACCCCTAGCCGTCCAAATTAATAAAGGACGGTTAGTTCGCGAGAACTTGCAAGTGACGGCTCGAAAACTGGGACGACTTTGGATTCAAACTCAGTGACCATAATAAGGTATGAATTGAATCCAAATGAGATTATTACTGATGAGAATATTTTATGTAGGCTTTATATTTGATGACTCAACTTCTGTGACACGGATAACCTCGAAGGGTTGAATAAGAAAGTGATGTAGGTGACAAGCACCTTAGGAACCATACCCCGACTACGGATGGGATACGATATAGCTTTAGAAATGCGTTTGTGATCACCATGAAAATATTTTTATTAAGTTCTGACTCGCTATCGGATTATGAGGTACTCCATGTGGCCCAAATCCGTCCCGCTAGTAGTTACCCAGACGTTAGGGAGAGCCTACTATTAGGAGTGGGAAAAGGGTTGACTTCGTGTCCCCCGATATCAAGTCTATAAAAAAAAATTAACTTTAGCTAAATGAATAATATTATTCACTCACTATATCACATTGCATAGCTTATAAATAGATATATTTTAACACATCACACGGATATCATATTTGACCTGTTTACTTTTATTTTAACATTAACTATATTATACCGGCCGAGTCTGGATAGGACGTCCGACCTACCTACGATTTCGTAGTCATATTTCATCTCGAATATTGTATCTCGAGAATGTTAGTTTCATGAAACTGTTTCGGTTTAAGACGCAACATGGTCTTAACCCATTCAATCCAAACTCAACTCAGTAGTTAACCCAAAGTTGAGACACCGCCCAATTCCCATTGGGTTGGACCCCGTATCTTCATTGATACGCACACTATATTTTACACTATATTTTATTTTATCATGATTCAATTGAGTTTTACATCTCACACACATCATATCATATTAACTAGTGATTAATAGCAATTTATCAAACTAGGTGATGGCACAAAATAAAATAATCCATCTTAATAAAAGTAAAATGGATGCCAATACCATATAATATGCATGGATGCATCAAAAGGATAATATGCTCCATACCTACTTATTTTGCATGAAAGGATGAAGGATAAATCATGCATTTTATAAGATGGGTATCTACGTTACTATTTTACAATAAGATCAAATATTAATAACATTACCCAATTACATGCCAAGTCCAAAATAACGGTTGAATAAATTACACAAAGCAAGTGAGTTATAATTTATTTTAATTGATTTGGCATGCATGTCAAGGCAAGAAAACAACAAGACACGAAGGCACGTAGATGAGCATAAAAGGCTCGGAATGTCACTTGCCTCTTTTTCGCCTTGTTGGATTTCCATACCAACTATGGACTTCAAAGGCTTGATGACAGAGTTGAATAAATTAGCAGCGTATCTACACACATAAATTACGAGGACGAAAAGGAATTTACTAATTGGTATTTTATACTCATATTGACTTATTAATTCGAATTAAAAATTGAATTAATTATGAAGTTGAGAATTATACCAATTTTGATCGTCTCCGAGACCTTCGCGCAATGGGTGTGTCGGACCTTGGGATTACCGTTGCGAATTTTTAAGAATGAACGCAGTTAAAATACGTTCTAACATCCTGGGATATTTTTTATAATTTTAGAAACTGGTGGCTCCGGCAGTAAAGGGTGGTGGCTCCGGTGACGACAGCGGCGGCTACAGGCCACCCTCCAGGTGGCTCCGGCGACGGGGAGGGTTAAGGTAGATTTGGGGGTTTTCTTGTTTGTATGTTATTCAACGAATTTCTTGTATAAGATTATTCCTAGGGACGAAAGGAATTCAATGGTATAGAAGACGAGCTCGGAGTTTGAATGTATTGGGGCAATTTCGCCAAAAGGGAAACGTTCCTTTTTATAGGGGAAGCTCTAAAACACCGGATTAGATCAAATTGAATGTGCAATTAACATCCCATTGATGTTTCCATTCATTTTCGTTAATCAATTTGGATGAAACCGTCACATAGTCATCGGATTGAGTTGAATTGAAGATTTAGGGTTTATGAATTTGGATGGAATTGGGGATGGATTCAACCCTTAATAAAAGATTAGTCCACGTTTTTTATAAGATGGTATTTATTAGCACTTAATAGAGATGTTTTGAAGATGAAACATCCAAAAACTAAAAATCACCATTGAAGCTCCCATCTCATGCGTTTAACGTGGAGGAGGATGAAGAAACGGTTCAGTTGAACCGGCTTCCCTTTTTTTATCGGTTTGGCCGAACCGGTTCACTAAAATAGTTGGGTTTTTCTTTTATATGTAATAAAAGGCTATTTATTTAATTTGAAAAAAATAGATAACTAAAATACAAGATATAATCCCACACACATGTATATCCTTTTAAATAAATAACTTATGATAAGTTCTTTTATTTAAATAATTATTTCAAATTAAATTACAATAAGTCGGATCATAAATCATACTTATTTATTTAAAATGATATCACATTGGGTATTGAAATAATTTAAGTAAGACACCCTTTAAATAAAACAATGAATTCATATCAACCTTTATTTTTATAAAAGTAGCTATGTTAAAATAATAGTATTAACAATAATTATAATAATGATCCTTTATTTTATCTAACATAATATTGGTAATTGAATTTTAGGTTATAATTACTAAACCCAAATGATAAGGTATACATTTTGCAACGAATTCTACACCTTCTTTTATTTAAAAAAAAATTCACCTTATTTTTATTTACAGAAATACCCAAAAATACTTTGGGGTATTTCATATCCCCACCGTTAAAAATAAGTTTCGACCCAAAACTTGAATAAGGAGAAGAATGTACTGAGTTTAGGATGTTGTCCTCGGATCGAAAGAAGACATTGACTTTATTTATAAGTAGGAATGAATCTCTTTGGGAAATACATGGAAGAATCAGCAAGGAGCATACTTCGTTCTATTTACATTTCGAGTTAAATGAGACAACGAGCTACCTCTAAAGTAACCAGTCGCCCTCCGAAGTCATCAGGGATAAAAATTTCGGGTACCAATTTTATTTTGAAGATCTTCTTTCCTTTAACATATATAGAAGAGCAACTATTATTTAGAGAACATGTAATGTTAGCATGATTTGATCGATGTTAGTCACTCATATTACCCAACGAGCATGGGTACCTTGTTTGTCATTGGCTTTCGTCTCAGCCCCATTCAATTCCCTTTTCCAGGTTATCAAATGGCCCGGGTGGCTTTGAAGGCAACCACTTTGACAGACTGGCAAACCCTATTCGTAGGTGATGAATGATGGATCTTCCCTTCTGGTTCCTCGACTTGACCGTTGTCCGGTTCTCGAGTATTTGCATTCTTTATATTTTTGTTAACATTTGTGTAAGAAGTTATGTTTGGAATTTTATCCCTTGGGTGTTTGCCTCACTGAGAGTTCGGTTACACGATCATAGAAAATTGATAGGATATAACGTATGATCGGTCGTAGGTAACGAAGAATAATGCAACTACAACTTGAGTCTCTATCTTGTAGTGGATCCTACCTATGAACCTTTAATGGATTATATAGCACAATTTTCATATCTCTATACTACCACACAAATTGTTGCAAAAGTCAGATACAAGGTTATTGTAGAGTCTATAGGGAACACTTCCTGACTCTCACTTGATATATTAACATTTCGAACATATAGTTGATCCTACAGCATACGTCATAGACTTAACTTATATAATTTGAGCCTAAGAAATGTAGCACATAGGGTGGGTATTCTCTAACTCACAACATGATTGTAAATATCTTGTTGTCTTCTCACAGCGTTACGCATCCCCACTCGACTTAGCATTTCAATGCTAGATTGTAATCAAATACTTATTTTTATTAACATCATAATAATATAAGAGTACTGAATTACAAGACATAGGTTCATCAGGCATACTCGCCCTGAATTGACAAGACGTAGGTTCATTGGGCATACTCGCCCTGAATTGACTTCATTGGAATTCTAGAAATGAACGACTAAACGGAAAAACGAGATACTCAACCAACTATCATCATCCTTTTTACTTACTCATGTCCACCAAACTCATCAACGGCATCCAAGGTGTAGAGCTTAGGACCTTGGTTAAATGTTCCCACCATTGGGGCCTTGCCCCGGTTTTGTACTGTGGGTTCCGATGCAGCTTGAGCCTTATGACCACGTGACTGGTGCGAGTTTGTTGCCGCTTTTGGAACTCTCGGATCGACTGCCGAGGCTTGCTGTGACTGGGGTTGGCCATTTCCAATGTTCCTACAAAATCTCACCATGTGCCCGGGTTTTCCACATCCTCTACAAACACGGGCACCTTCCTCACACGCGGGTTTCACATGACCCGGCTTACCACAATTGTGACAGATAATAGGATGACCATCTCGAGTGAAGGTCTGGCTCCTAATCTGTGCTGATGATGCCCTGCTAACATTCGTCCTCTCTGTTGGGAAAAATGGTGGTGGTCTCTTAGTTCCATAATACTGTTGGTTGCCTTTCTTCGTCTCAGACAACTCAAAGTTCTTCTTTCCCTCTTCCAATGTAGCCTCAACTCGATAAGCTGCATTAATATACTCATCTAAGGTTCGGTAATCACGTTGTAGCATATGCAACTTAAGCTCATAATACATTGAGTCATGAAAGTACATGATCGCATCGGCTTCAATGCGGACTAGGTCTTGAGCATACGGAAGTAAGTTGTAGAATCTGGTTACCAATTGAGCCATCTTCATTCCCTGTGTATTAGGGTACAAGAATTCTCCTCGTTTCTCTATCATGAGAGCTGGCACAAAGTAATGATTGGTGATAGTCTCCTTAAATGCGTCCCATGTTGGCTTTGAATTCCAAGCAAGCCTAGCAACTTCCCACCACTGTCCAGCTTCTCCTTTCAAGTAAAGAGCGGTTATGTGCACTTTGTCTTCGTCCGTGCAAATAACACCCCTGAATACCTTCTCTATGTGAGTAAGCCACTGCACAAATCGATAGGGCTCACAGTACCATCAAAAGAATCTGGTTTGCATGAGTTGATCGCCTTCAAAGCACGGCCATATGTATTTCCTTGTTCCACCGCTCTTACAGGCGTTATCATCGAAGTTTCTTGTGCTTGTACCGTTGCTGGTTGTGTCACATGTGCAGCGTCGCCATCTGGTCTAGTTAGTGACGTCGGCGTATTTCCAGCTAATGCTTGAGCTACAACGTTTGACACTAATTGATTCAGTGCTTGCATGAGTTCAGCATCTAGGTTATCTACGAGGGCTTGAGATAACTCCCTAGGTTGACTTTCAACTCGGTGGTGTGCACTATCCCCACCCGTCACTGAATTCTCATATGCTTCTTCATGGATTTCAGGAAGTTTTCTTCTCTTGATTAGGTGGTACTCCCTCTTAGCAACTGGGTTGGATGTCGCCCGTCGATCACCTCGACCTCCTCTGGTTTTCATGATCTGTGTATGTAGAAATGAAAGGTCATCGATCCCTTTTCTTCATTCTGAGGCACCTTATCTCTTTGATTTTCAACACCGGTTTATATCTTAAACACTAAGACTTGACGTTCAAACACATTATCTACCATTGGATTAACCCGAATCAACTGAACTATACACCAGGCAAGTCAATATTCCTAATTGACTTTACGAAGTGCGAAGGGAGGACAAGGTAGTTGGGTTATTAGACCAAGTGCTAGGAAGTTTACGATCGACTCGAGAAGTTGAAGGTAACGATGATTTAATAGAATAAATTCTTCAAACATTTTGAACACTAAAAGTTACTAGAAAAATATTTAATATTTAGGAATACTGTTTATCTTAAAACACTTAACAACTCAAAAAAAAATAATCTTCAAGCAATTTCCCGCGAGAAACTCAAGGCAATGTTAATTAGAATATTTTGAGAGTGTATAAAAAGATTATTGAAAATCCAAGGACGAGATTTTTTTTTTTATAATTTTCTTTAAAGTTTTTACTTTAACATACTTAAATTTTATTTTATAAAAACTCTAAGCTCTGATACCACCTTCTGTAACACCCCCTTCGGTAAATGAGGGAATGTTCCAGCGCCAGTAGTTACTCGGACTTTAAGGTCTTTGTAACCACCTTAGGCTTATAGGGACATGCTACCATGCTCCCATAAACAAGATGATAACTATAGAAAATATAAGTAGCGGAAGACATAAATATAATAAATCATGCTTTTATTAAGCTCATGATTCAAATTACAATATTTGAAACATACATTACAGCGGAAGACTTTGTAAAAGTAAACATTTACCAGTTATACAATATTTTCTTCAAATCTTGAAAACTTAAAATGTCGTCTTGAACTTCTTCAACTTCTCTTCAAAGACTCTCTCTAAACCTGCGAACTGGAGGCTGAGGTATTGTTCGGAGACAATGAACCCCTAGCCGTCCAAATTAACAAAGGACAGTTAGTTCGCGAGAACTAGCAAGTGACGGCTCGAAAACTGGGACTACTTTGGATTCAAACTCAGTGACCATAATAAGGTATGAATTGAATCCAAATGAGATTATTACTGATGAGAATATTTTATGTAGGCTTTATATTTGATGACTCAACTTCTGTGACACGGATAACCTCGAAGGGTTGAATAAGAAAGTGATGTAGGTGACAAGGACCTTAGGAACCATACCCCGATTACGGATGGGATACGATATAGCTTTTGAAATGTGTTTGTGATCACCATGAAAATATTTTTATTAAGTTCGGACTCGATATCGGATTATGAGGTACTCCATGTGGCCCAAATCCGTCCCGCTAGTAGTTACCTAGACGTTAGGGAGAGCCTACTATTAGGAGTGGCAAAAGGGTTGACTTCGTGTCCCCCGATATCAAGTCTATAAAAAAAAATTAACTTTAGCTAAATGAATAATATTATTCACTCACTATCTCACATTGCATAGCTTATATATAGATATATTTTAACATATCACACGGATATCATATTTGACCTGTTTACTTTTATTTTAACATTAACTATATTATACCGGCCGAGTCTGGATAGGACGTCCGACCAACCTACGATTTCGTAGTCAGATTTCATCTCGAATATTGTATCTCGAGAATGTTAGTTTCATGAAACTGTTTCGGTTTAAGACGCAACATGGTCTTAACCCATTCAATCCAAACTCAACTCAGTAGTTAACCCAAAGTTGAGACACCGCCCAATTCCCATTGGGTTGGACCCCATATCTTCATTGATACGCACACTATATTTTACACTATATTTTATTTTATCATGATTCAATTGATTTTTACATCTCACACACATCATCACATATTAACTAGTGATTAATAGCAATTTATCAAACAAGGTGATGGCACAAAATAAAATAATCCATCTTAATAAAAGTAAAATGGATGCCAATACCATATAATATGCATGGATGCATCAAAAGGATAATATGCTCCATACCTACTTATGTTGCATGAAAGGATGAAGGATAAATCATGCATTTTATAAGATGGGTATCTACGTTACTATTTTACAATAAGATCAAATAATAACATTACCCAATTACATGTCAAGTCCAAAATAACGGTTGAATAAATTACACAAAGCAAGTGAGGTATAATTTATTTTAATTGATTTGGCATGCATGTCAAGGCAAGAAAACAACAAGACACGAAGGCGCGTAGATGAGCATAAAAGGCTCGGAATGTCACTTGCCTCTTTTTCGCCTTGTTGGATTTCGATACCAACTATGGACTTCAAAGACTTGATGAAGGAGTTGAATAAATTAGCAGCGAATCTACACACATAAATTAGGAGGACGAAAAGGAATTTACTAATTGGTATTTTATACACATATTGACTTATTAATTCGAATTAAAAATCGAATTAATAATGAAGTTGGGAATTATACCAATTTTGATCTTCTCCGAGACCTTCACGCAATGGGTGTATCGGACCTTGGGATTGCCGCTGCGAATTTTTAAGAATGAACGCGGTTAAAATACGTGCTAACATCCTGGGATAATTTTTATAATTTTAGAAACTGAAATAGAGCATAATTTGTAGGAATAGAAAATATAGGGAGGTTTTATGTAATTCCCACATCTTCTTCTTCCTCCCGCGGCACGGCACGGCGGCTCCTCACGTGGCTATGGTGGCTCGACGGTGGTGCTCGACACGGCACGGCGGCTCTGACAGTGGGTGATGGTGGCTCCGGCAGTAAAGGGTGGTGGCTCCGGTGACGACAGCGGCGGCGACAGGCGACCCTCAAGGGGGCTCCGGCGACGGGGAGGTTTAAGGTAGATTTGGGGGTTTTCTTGTTTGTATGTTATTCAACCAATTTCTTGTATAGAATTATTCCTAGGGACGAAAGGAATTCAATAGTATAGAAGACGAGCTCGGAGTTTGAATGTATTGGGGCAATTTCGCTAAAAGGGAAACGTTCCTATTTATAGGGGAAGCTCTAAAACACCGGATTAGATCAAATTGAATGTGCAATTAACATCCCATTGATGTTTCCATTCATTGTCGTTAATCAATTTGGATGAAACCGTCACATAGTCATCGGATTGGGTTGAATTGAAGATTTAGGGTTTATGAATTTGGATGGAATTGGGGATGGATTCAACCCTTAATAAAAGATTAGTCCACGTTTTTTATAAGATGGTATTTATTAGACATAATAGAGACGTTTTGAAGATGAAACATCCAAAAACTAAAAATCACCATTGAAGCTCCCATCTCGTGCGTTTAACGTGAAGGAGGATGAAGAAACGGTTCAGTTGAACCGACTTCCCCTTTTTTATCGGTTTGGCCGAACCGGTTCACTTAAATAGTTGGGTTTTTCTTTTATATGTAATAAAAGACTATTTATTTAATTTGAAAAAAATAGATAACTAAAATACAAGATATAATCCCACACACATGTATATCCTTTTAAATAAATAACTTATGATAAGTTCTTTTATTTAAATAATTATTTCAAATTAAATTACAATAAGTCGGATCATAAATCATACTTATTTATTTAAAATGATATCACATTGGGTATTGAAATAATTTAAGTAAGACACCCTTTAAATAAAACAATGAATTCATATCAACCTTTATTTTTATAAAAGTAGCTATGTTAAAATAATAGTAATAACAATAATTATAATAATGATCCTTTATTTTATCTAACATAATATTGTCAATTGAATTTTAGGTTATAATTACTAAACCCAAATGATAAGGTATATATTTTGCAACGAATTCTACACCTTCTTTTATTTAAAAAAAATTCACCTTATGTTTATTTACAGAAATACCCAAAAATACTTTGGGGTATTTCACTTCATGGTCTTGTATTTTCTCTAAAATTGACCTTAGAAGTGGATATCATCAAATTGGGTAAACAAATGCTCCTTCTACTTTTATGAGGCTTATGAACCATGTCTTTAGGAGATACATAGGAAAATTTGTGGTTGTATACTTTGACGATATTTTAATCTATAGTAAGAACCTGCATGATCACCTTAGTCATTTAAAATTGGTTTTTGATCTTCTTAGAAAAGAGCAATTATATGCCAATTTAAAGAAATGTTTTTTTGCATCCGACTCTACCATTTTCCTTGGTTTTGTAGTGTCTTCATCTGGATGAAAGGTGGATAAGGAGAAGGTTCGCACTATTCAGGAGTGGTCCTAGCCCCAGACTCTTACACATGTCCACTCATTTATGGGCCTTGCTGGCTTCTATCGACGCTTCGTCAAGGATTTCAGCACTGTTGCTGCCCTCCTCCATGAGCTGACCAAGAAGGATGTGACATTTCGCTGGACTGACGCACATAAGAGGGCATTTGACGCTCTCAAGGATCACCTCACCCATGCCCTAGTGTTGCAACTACCCGACTTCCAACAACCTTTTGAACTCGAGTGTGATGCTTCTGGCACTGGTATAGGTGGAGTTCTGCTTCAAAATAGGCACCCCATTGCCTATTTCAATGAGAAGTTGGGCCCCGTTGAGCTCAATTATTCTACCTACGACAAGGAGCTCCTCGTGCTTATCAGATGCTTACAGACATGGCATCACTACCTTTGGCCTAAGGAGTTTGTGATTCATTCGGATCATGAAGCTCTGAAGTACCTCAAAGGACAAGTAGTGCAGTAGGCGCCTTGCTCGATGGGTGGAGTTTCTGGAGACTTTTTCCTATGTGGTTCACCACAAGAAGGGAAAGGATAATGTGGTAGCAGACATGCTATCATGTAGGTATGTCCTCCTCAACCATATGGATGCACATGTTTTGGGTTTTGCTTTAATAAAGGAATTGTATGCTTCTGATAGTTTCTTTAAACATATATATGCTCAATGTGTGTCCAAATGTGAAGTTGATTCATATTTTCTTGATAATAGTTATTTGTTTGAGATGGGCAAGCTTTGTATCCCATCTTCTTCTATTCGACGATTGCTTACTCAAGAAATTCATGAGTCTAGAGGACATGGGGGTTTCGAAAAAACCTTGGTTGGACTTAAAGAACATTACTTTTGGCCTAAAATATCTAATTATGTGCTAAGATTTGTCAAAAGTTGTGTCTCTTGTGCTAAGGCTAAATCAAAAGCCAAATCTAATGGTCTATATCAACCTTTGCTTATTTGTAATGCACCCTAGGAAGATGTTTCTATGGATTTTGTTGTAGGATTGCCTAGAACTTCTAAAGGTCATGATTCTATCTTTGTTGTTGTAGACAAATTTTCAAAAATGGATCATTACATTCCATGTCACAAAACTGATGACCTATTCATGTTGCACACTTATTCTTTAAATAAGTTGTTCGCTTACATGGATTGCCTTTGTCTATAGTTTTTGATCGTGACTCTAAATTCTTAAGCTGTTTTTGGAAAACTTTATGGTCTAAGTTGGGTACAAAATTGCTATTTTCTACTTCGTGTCACCCAAAAACTGATGGCCAAACGAAGATTACAAATAAAACTCTTGGGGCTCTTCTTAGAGTCATGCTGCGAACTAACCTCCGGAGGTGGGAAGACTGCTTACCATTTGTAGAATTTGCATATAACAGGTCTAGGCACTCTGCAACAAAGAAAACCCCCTTCGAAGTTGTTTATGGACGAAACCCACTAACTCCAGTGGACATGATGCCTCAGCTACTTAAGGAAAATGAGAGCTTGGATGCAGGTAAGCAAGTGGATTTCATCAAGCGCTTACATCAGCGCACCAAGGCGCATCTGGAAAGGAAAACTGCACAATACAAGGCCGCGAAGGACATGCATCGTAAGGATGTGCAGTTCAACGTTGGTGATCTGGTATGGATGCATCTCATGAAGGAAAGGTTTCTGTAGAAACGGAAATCAAAGCTGGACCCCAAGGCAGATGGACCATTCAGAGTGGTTCAAAAGATGGGTCCATTTTACCGATAAGTACAACGTCCATTCTACTTTCAACGTCGCCGATCTATCCTTGTTCGTGCCTGACGATAACTCTGACGATGATTTGAGGACAAATCGAAGTCAAGTGGAGGAGAATGATACAGTGCAATTATCGATGACTCTTGGTGACATTGAGGACAATATGAAGGTTCCATTCGATGGGCTTATCACTCGTGCAGGGGGCAAGAAGATTCAAGATGCAACCAAAGCCCTTCTTGTCCATTACCAAGGGACGATGGAGCAAGGGTTCAGGCCACCCTGGATCACTTGGCTCAAGACTACACAACCGGAGCAAGATATGAGCTTACGTCCACAAACCAAGCTCGTGCAAACTCGCCATCATCCACCTTGAACTCGGCATGCACTCGACATCCACTCGGACCCTTAACCCTGACCGCCTCCTACCAACCAGCCCAGGCCGACTCAGCGGCGTAGAGGCCATGAGCGAGGATGCGGAAACCACACCTTCTAACGTCGATGTTGTGCCCCTACCGCCTAACCACACCTTCGGCAGCCCACATGCGTTCTACTCTTCCCAGTTGCCAGTGACATCACCTCAGCACACCGATCTCTCAGCGACTTTTTCACCATCAGGCTTCAGCAACCGGACGAAAATTTGTATATGGCTACCGGGGCCTCCTCTCACATGACGAATGCGCCAGGTAACCTACATACCGTCTGTCTATATCGGAAATGGCACACCCCTTTCCATTGTCGGTTCGGGTCAAGCAACCCTCCCCACTGACCCACCCCTTTGCCTTAACAACATCCTACTTGCCCCTGACCTTGTCAAAAACCTCATCTCTGTTCATCAATTTACGATCGATAATCACGTGACCGTCCAATTTGACCCTTTTGGTTTCCTTGTGAAGGATCTTCGTACGGGGACCCCAATCATGCGGTGCAATAGTTCAGGCGACCTCTACCCACTCGTCGTAGCCCGCTGTTTGACCACTGCCGCCTCCAATGCCCTCGTCACCCATGGTTCTGACTGGTGGCATGCTCGTCTTGGCCACCCTGGAGATCACGTGCTCCAAAGTCTCCGCTCTAGTTATTTTATTTCTTGTAATAACGCCTCGGCCGTTTGCACTTCGTGTGAAATCGCCAAGAGCAAAAGACTTCCCTTCAGCATTTCTCATTCCATTACATTTGCACCTTTTGATATTATACATTGCGATTTGTGGACATCGCCTATTCCTAGTGCTAGTGGTTTTTGCTATTATTTGGCTTCCTTGATGATTTCACCCATTTTATTTGGGTTTTCCCGCTTTGTCATAAATCAGAAACACATGGCCACATTGTTGCTTTTCACAAGTTTGTCGAAGCACAATTCAATCTACCCATTAAGTCCACCCAATGTGACATGGGAGGCGAGTTCGACACCAACATTGTCCGCTCCTTTTGTCACCAACATGGGATCGCCCTCCGCTTCTCTTGTCCATAAACCTCCCTACAAAATAGCAAAGCAGAACGCATCCTATGCACCGTCAATGACAAAACTCGGACCCTCCTACAACATGCTTCCTTACCTCTCTTCTTTTGGGTCGAAGTAGTTTGATCACATGGCCACTTACCTCCACAATATACTTCCCTCCAAAGCCATTGACAATTCCATCCCAACCTTGGCATTCTACCATCGTTGTTGTAGGGGGAAATCGAGTTCAAAATATAAGAATATAAATCAAACCAGATCTTGCCCACGCAAATAATTACAAGACTCCATCCTGATGTAGCAAAAGGAAGTCAGGATCGATCCTCGAGGAAGCTGGTCAGCGGATCCTAGGCAGCGGATAAATCTTACGTCGAAATCGACCTCGGGGGACCACTCGATATCGACCAAGAGTAGTCGATATCGACCTGTTCCAGTCAATTTTGGGTAACTGTAGTCGTCAGGCAAATATCGACCAAGCACTCGATATCGACCTCCTGGCTCGATATCGACTAGTACTCGAAATCGACCTGCTCTTCACCTGCAGAGACAAAAACAAGCAGCGATCTTTCTGGATCGGTAATTAGAAGTTGATATCGACAAAGGAGTGGTCAATATCGAGTGGGTAACAGTATGTAAATAAAGAACAAAGCTTTGCAGATTTCGGAATAAACTTATGTAAAAGAAAACTTCCAAGATCGGGGTTTGCAACAACGATAACCAAACATGCATAAGGTAAGATAAATAACGATAATCATGCAATCTAATCAAAGGATCAAGCTTTCGCCTTTTCCAACAATTAGACAACTCTTTCAAGAAACCCTAATTGTATCTACCTATTTTATGTTTATAATCCAAGTTGTTAACATGGATCTCTATTAAATAGGTAATAAACATATAAAGGTAGTGGATGATCAAAACACAATAAAAGTCGAATCTTTACCTCAAGCACGTGTGGCTATCGTCGGGCTAACCCCAACCCTAGAAGTTGGTGGACTACTCGCTCTTCATCGCAGGAAAAGACATCATTGATGTAAAAGAAACTTACATTAACTATATTCAAAGTCTTTACAATCCTGGCACTCACACTTTCGTAGAATGCCAAAAACCTAAAACCTTTGAGCTCCTAAACTATGTGTGGTAACTACTTCTCTAGACTTGAATAAATAAAAACTAGCCCCATGAGCTTTATTTATAGGCCTTAACCCTTGCTAATCAAGGTAAGGAATATCTATCCTATATCTCTATCTAGCTAAAGATATAATTCTACTAGGAAATAAATAAATCTAATTAGGCAAAAGAAGATAAATCTTATATGGTAATTAATTGTTCCACCCTTAAGATAAATAAAAAGATAAAAAGAATAATCTTCAAGTCTTCATGTGCAAGGAATCTTCTCATGGTAATATCTCCATTGGATTTTGGATAGATCTTTCAGTAGAGCTCAAAATTGACTAGAACTCGACACTGGCATTAGGTCGATATCAAGTCACTTCTCTCGTTTTCACTTCTTCTACTCGATTTCGGCTTCTAGGGCAATATCGATTTGTCCTAGGTCGATATCGACCAAAACTGGTCGATATTGACCTGTCTTCTTCTCTGCTGGGCATCTTGAGTCGATCTGGGGATTTTCGACCACAATCTGGTCGATATTGAGTAGGTCTGGTCGATATCGACCAATTCCTCAGCATTTTTCTCTGTTCTTTAAATGCACTTTCCCAAGTACTCGTTTGTCGGATTGACGCGTATGAACATGCGTTGGAAAGGTATTTTCGAGGGCTACAACTCTCATGAAGACATCAGAACTTGAATCAGAATAATGAATGCCGAAAAATGGCCTTTTTTCCAGCTGCACCATTCTTAGCTTTTTCATGACTTTCCTTTAAGCTCCAAAGTGCGTCTAATTTCTATGAAATTAAACAGAAACTAGTGTAGACTCCATAATTTTGAAAATAAGCATAAACTACATAGATTCTGTATTATTCTAACCCAAATACATGAAATGCATACAGAAATCGATATAAAAGTCAATATAAAACATGGCACAAAACATGGACATCAAATCACCCCATACTTAAGCTTGTTTGTCCCAAGCAATAACTTGGATGGTCATTCAGGGGAAGAATTCAAAACTCTCAACATCATAGATTCATTCTTATATGTCCATGCAATCAATTACCATCATCGAAAAGGTACTTATGCCACAAATCCATACGTGTGCAATAAAAGCAACATCTACTCACAAAAGGAGGGTTATGAAAAAAAAATTCATGTGACAAAGCATTAATAATCAAGAGGACTTTATTTAAGCTCAATAAGGAGTAGATTGGTAAAAGTCTAAATGTGGGCAATTTTTTGCAATGTGGTGCTAATAATCCGGGGAAATGGAGTATTTCCAAACTTTCATACCACATTCCTTCTTCCCTTCAGTTCTCACCTTTCTCTCATCGCTCAATGCTTTTTTTCAATATAATGTTTTTACCTCTCTAACCTCAGCATTGCCTTCTTGCGAGTCGCAAACATGGATGTCATAAATGGCCCTGGATACTTAGTGCTTTGGACTCCTCACGTGTATGTCCCATCTCTCCAAACTATTATCTCAGCGAGTAGGGTCGATCTACCTTTATCTCCTAAGGTGACCGGATTTTCTTTCTGTCATTAAATTTTCCATAATTTTTCGAATTCCTGCCAAAATCCAATAATGATCCTAACAACACAACAACGATATAACAATCTCCATAATGTTACATCATTCTCAACATAATCCTCGGATAGGAAATAAGGTAAAGAATGACAAATATTTAGATCATGGGGAGCAAAATATGAAATAAGGCTCAATATGGCTTTTTTGTGATGCATAAGCATAGGTACGGCTAGGAATAAACAATGAGCATTATATGGAAATATAATGTCCTCCATCCTCTTATCATGTAACATGTCAAAAGCAACATCAAATTTTACCTCCTTTCAAGGTTTTCAAGAAAATAATGCACTTCATTGTGACTTCCCTTTACTAGGCAATTTCATGCTATATCTCTAATGAATCCAATTTTGCATCGTCGAGTTCAATTAAAGCTTCCATGACTCTATTTCTTTAAACAATTTACAAGATTTGGGAGATCTCTCATAAAACTTTGAGTTTAGCAATTAAGCACAAAAATTAAAAATTCACCCAAAATTCACCATGTAGAACCAAAAACAAGAATATAAAATAATAATAATGATAATGAGCTCTTCCCCCATCCAATTCTTAGAATATACAGTGTCCCCACTGTATAAAAATCAAACAAAACAAGGGTAAAGGAAGGAACTCACCAAATAACGTGGTGTAGGGTCGAAATAAGGTTGTTGTAGGTTGCCAGAAGTCGATATCAACTAGGTATAGGTCGATATCGGCCACAATTCTCGTCAGATTCCAAGTGTTCGGCTGGTCGAAATCGGCTCTTTTGGTCGATATCGACTTAAGCACTCGATATCGAGTACTTTTTGTCAATATCGACCTGCTTCCTTTTTCTGCCTCCGGTCAAAATCTACCTCAGGGGTCGATATCGACAAGTACTGGTCGATATCGACCGGGTTGTACCAACAGTTCCGTTCGATCCCCATTGTTCGACCTATAAAATTGATAGTTTCCGCACAAAGACAAGATTCTCTACATGAAGTATTCAAGAGAAGAATAAAAACCAAAACCAAAAGTTTTAAAGTCCAAAATTCTAAAAGTTTTATGTACATGCTCTAGATTTTAGAGTCACTAGGCCGACTTCTCCCTTATGCTTAGGTACCCTTGATGTGGGGCCCTCTTGTGCTAGGCGGATCCTAGACGGTCAAGGTGGACGCCTAGGCGTGCTTAGGCGACCATTTAGCTCTAGGCGGAGGGAGGTCGCCTAGCGCCTAGGCGGTGGCCAGGCGGCGCCTAGGCCCGATTTTTAGAACAGTGCCTGGATCATCTAGGTCCTGATTGTAGTATGCAAGCTTTGCTGATAGGTGGTTGCTTGCATAGAGCCCTTTGCTTTCTTTCTTCCTCTTTCCAGTCCTAGTTGTTGTAGGGAGGAAATCGAGTTCAAAATATAAGAATATAGATCAAATCGGATTATGCCCACACAAATGATTACAAGACCTCCTCCCGATGCAGCAGTGGGAAGTCAGGATCGATCCTTGAGGAAGAACGTCAGCGGATCTCAGGTAGCAGCAAATCTCACAGACAGACAGAAATAACAGAGAAAAGAAGAAAAGAAAGCAAAGCACAGAAAACTGGTCGATATCGACCACTGTTACTAGATATCGAGTACGAAAATCAACCAACAGTGCACGAAATTGACTCAACAGAAAGTAAAACCCAGCAAAGTAACTTGATTTCGACAAGACTTAACTCGACATCGACCAATTACCTCGACGTCGACCAAATTTCCTTGAGATTGAGTAACTCAGAAACTAAAATTGCAACTTTTTCCTAACACAGAACACGATTTTCGATGAAATAAATCCATAAACTAAAGACTTTCAAGATCAGGGTTTCAACACCACAACGATAACCATGCAAAATAATAGATAAAGGCATAAAAGATCATGCTTTTCATCAAATAACTTTCGTTATTAACAAATAGGAATATAGAGGCTTTCGCATAAACACTAATTGTTACTAACCCTTTTCACAAAATTAACCCGCTCCTGAGTTGTTCTTCAGCTTTGTCCTGCTACTTTCCGACTTCTGGCTCGCGTAGTTCGTACCCGCTCCTAAGCTTTACGGCTGCGATGTGTCCAGACTTCCCCTTAGGATTGGGCTCAGAAGATCCAGGGAGCGTACCTGACTATATCTAGGGACGCCTGCTGCTAGCTGGCCAATCTGTGTTTCAATCGACTTCCTCCAGATATCGATTTCTCCAAGCCTAGCGTTGACACCATCTATTTGAGTGTAGACGGAATTGAAGGACTGCTTGGTGTCTGAATGGTTCCTCCACATTTCCTCAAGGATGGTCTTTAGGTCATCCTTCTTCTGGTCCCTTTCCGGATGTCCTGGAGCTCTGTATGGCGGGGGGTTCCTAGGGGCACCTTGGTTCAATTAGGGTTGCTGAAACCTTTGGTCCCCCATATAGCGATTGGGACCCCCTGCGTAAGCTACCTCTTCGTGGTTTTCTGCCATCCTGACTTGCTCTGTATGTGGGCACTCAGTAGTGGTGTGCCGCTGTGATTCGCATTAGATGTAGGGCTAGTTGACAGAAAGACACTTGAGTTGCTTGAGGAGCTTGCGATTATGATCTCTGTAGTATTGCTCCTTGACATCTGGGTCAATTTCTTTAGAAGGCTCATAACGGGGCATGGATGGGGCTGGCCTGGCATATGCAATCTCATCATAGTTTGTCGGAGTCCCATACTTATTGTCGTAGTTGGTAAGCTTGTCGAGGGTAGCCCATGCATTAGCTGGTGGCATCGTCAGATACTCATAATGAGTATACTGGTTGATCCTATCCTTAGCGGCCAGGTCAAGAGAATTGAAGAAGATCTCCTGAACGACATAGGGTGGCTGTCCATGTGTAGGGCAGGATCGCTGTAGATCCTTATATCGTTCCCATGCTTTTGCTAGCGGCTCCCCAGACTTCTGTTTGAAAGCTGTAATCTTCTGGCGGACAATCGCTGTCTTGGCAGGAGGAAAGAATTTGTTGAGAAATTCCTGCCTTACTTCAGCCCATGTTGTTAGGGATCGTGGAGGAAGACCTCCAAGCCATTTCAGTGCTGGACCGGCGAGGGACCATCGAAAAGCCTTCATCTTGACATATTCCAGCGTAGTACAGAGTATGGCACATGTCAGAAAAATTTCAAAGTTATTTTCAGGGATTAGAATGGCCGATTCAGGCACGACGAGAGTCGGGTGCATGTAATCCTCTGCAGTGGTAGGGTATTGGGCAAGCTCAGCTTCCATCTGCCTCCTTCGCCCAGCTTCCTGTGTAGTGCGTGCTCTCTCAGCGGTGAGAGCAGTATCCTTGGCGGCTAGTTCCCTTTGAATCCTCTCAATCATCTCAACTTGTGTTTCGGCAGTCGACATGATCCTTTTCAGTCTAGAATGGATGTGTATAAGGCATTCTGGACCGTCTAAGGCGTCAAACTCAGGGGGTTGACCAGAAGGGCGCATACACATGCAAAATCAAAACTTAAAGAAAACGTGAGATCTAACTACTTGAGGCGCGAATGATTGCTTCCCTGGCAACGGCGCCAATTTATTGTAGGGAGGAAATCGAGTTCAAAATATAAGAATGTAGATCAAACCGGATTATGCCCACGCAAATGATTACAAGACCTCCTCCCGATGCAGAAGTGGGATGTCATGATCGATCCTCGAGGAAGCACGTCAGCAGATCTCAAGTAGCAGCAAATCTCACAAACAGATAGAAATAACAGAGAAAGGCAGAAAAGAAAGCAAAGCACAGAAAACTGGTCGATATCGACCACTGTTACTCGATATCGAGTACCAAAATCGACCAACAGTGCACGAAATCGACTCAACAGAAAGTAAAACCCAGCAAAGTAACTCGATTTCGACAAGAGTTAACTCGACATCGACCAATTACCTCAACGTCGACCAAATTTCATCGAGATCGAGTAACTCAGAAACTAAAATTGCAACTTTTTCGTAACACATAACCCGATTTTTTATGAAATAAATCAATAAACCAAAGAATTCCAAGATCAGGGTTTGAACACCACAATGATAACCATGCAAAATAACACATAAAGGCTTAAAAGATCATGCTTTTCATCAAATAACTTTCGTTATTAAGAAATAGGAATATAGAGGCTTTCGTATAAACCCTAATTATTACTAACCCTTTTCACAAAATTAACCCAAGTTGTATTAAGATCACTTTCGCTTCAATAACACAAACAAGGATCTCCTTCAACTATCGCAAAAGAATCATGCTTTCAGGGATAGAAGACGAATTGCATAAAAAGATCAAACCTTTACTGCGTCACATCACACGGCTACCGTCGGGCTCACCCCGACCCTAGAAGTGGGTGGACTACTCGCTCTTCATCATCAAGAAAAACATCAATAATAAAAGGGAATAATTTTGTGAAGACTCCACCTTGATTGTAAGATCTTGAGTCCTAGCGTGCAGGTGATCTAAAGGATGATGAAAGACAAAAGGCTGGGTTTCAAGGTCTTGAAACCCAGACTAAAATGTTTTGGAATATTACGTATACATTTCTCTAGTTGAATTATTCTCTCACAGGAAAGAATCCAAGGCCAACCTTGTTGGGCCTAAATTATCATGGGCTTCTTATTGGACTATGAGATGTGATTTGGACTTACTCGATTTATATATGTGTTTCTCATCTAACCCATTTTATGTACTAGATACATTATGCATGTTCTTTCAGGATTTCATTTTTCATACAAGGAAAGAACCGATCCATAGTTGATCATACTTGATCATGAAGAAAGTTGGAAGAACATTCTTGGAAGGCACACAGAGGATCATTTTCGGAAAGAATTCAAATACCTTGGAACGGATTTGAATTTCAAACGGTCTCCCTCCAAGAAGCTCTACAAATGTTCCAACTATAAAAAGTCGAAGGCTAAGAAGGATGAAAACTAACTAAGCAAGCACTCAAGCAATCATAGCATCCTAAAGCTTTCGTAATCTCAAGTTTCTCTTACATTCTCAAAAAGGCTAGTTGTTGATCATTGGTAAAGAGTTGAGAGAAACACTAGCACTTATTGTACAAGTTATTCGTTTTACACTTAGAGTTTTCATACTCGATCAAAGCACACTTGGTGTGTGGTGTGAGCTTTTATTTCACTTGTAAGGTTGAGAGCTAGAATAGAAGCGGTGAGGCTTTGTATAGAGAAAGGGAAGTTTCTCTAGGAAGTTCTAGGCTCAAGAGAAGTGAAATAAGAAGTGTTTGAATCCTACGAGTTGGATAACCCTAGGCGGGGACGTAGGCAAGTTCGTGCCGAACCTCGTTAACAATTCGTGTGTTCATCTTTTATATTCCACATTTACATTATCATATTCGATTTTACTCTGTCAAGTTCTGATAGCCTATATCAAGGTCTTGACAAGTTGCACTAAATTTCTATTGTTGCGAAAATCGTCCATACTCTATTCACCCCCCCTTCTAGAGTATTATTCATCGCCTTATAGACTCTTCAATTGGTAGCAGAGCTTGGCTCACTGTTTTGATTTAACAATCTTGTGAGTTTTTAGTATGTCTACCATAGGTGATGGAGGTTTTGCTCAAGGAAGGTCAACCAATAGACTTCCACTTTTCTGTGGCAATAACTTTGTCCACTGGAGATCACTGATGCAAATGTTCATCATTGATCAAGACCTTTGAGCTATGGAGCCTGGTCAAGAATGGACCACACGTTCCTAAAAAGACTGTCGATGGAAAGCAAGTTGATAAAACTGAGTCTGATTACGATCAGACTAATCTTGAGAACATTGCTAAGAACTATAAAGCTATGAATCTACTATATTGCGCTCTCGATGCTAATGAGTTTAACCGTGTCTCAGCTTGCAAAAGTGCCAAGGAAATTTGGGACAAGCTTATAGTTACTTATGAGGGCACAAGTCAAGTCCACGAGAGTAAGATTAATATCTTTCTCAGGCAATACGAACTTTTCAAGATGAATCCTGATGAGAAAGTAAAGGAGATGTTTACGAGATTCACTCAAATTGTAAACAACCTCGACTCACTTGGAAAAACCTTCTCCAACCCAAAAAAGGTTCGAAAGGTTCTAAGGAGCCTTCCAAAAATCTCTTTAATTTTTGCAAGTGGGTATGCTTAATAGGGAAGCACTTTCTAGGGGGAAGCACTTTCAGTTAGCTGATATTTTTACTAAACCACTCCCTGAAGATTGTTTCAATTTTATTAGACTGGAGTTGGGTATGCTTACTAGGGAAGCACTTTCTTAGGGGGAGTAATTACTCCCTATATGAAAGTTCTGAATTCAAATGACATCTCAAGGCCTTGACTTCATAAGGATCCGAGATGTTCATCCGAATAAAATTATATTGGATCAAACTCTGTTAGTATCTTATGGATATTTAACAAGAGTGTCTTTTGATTTTATTTACCCCTTTCAAATATCGGTTTTCACATATTTTGGTTCCCATTTTAAAATTATTCCAAATCTCTTTAATTTTTGCAAGTGGATGTGACACTTTGGGTTTAGAAAAATCAGAACATCATTACTTACTTCATGTGAGTTAATGAATCTGTACTTGCCCATTTGAAAATATTGTGAAACGATTCAGTTTCCAGTGTTGTTGCTTTTTAATCCCTCCCTCCTTTCGGTCTAATCCACTCCACCCTCACTCTCTCTGTGTTGATTCTCTCTCTCTCTCTCTCTCTCTCTCTCTCTCTCTCTCTCTCTCTCTCTCTCTCTCTCTCTCTCCGAGTTCCAAAAACCCTCTTTGTTTCTGAAATCAAAATGGTGGGATCAAAGCGCTCTTCAGCATCTCCGTCTCCAGCACCTTCTGCTAAGAGGTACAAGATGCCGGCCAACAAGGGGAAGCAAATCATGGAGGAATCTGAAGAACATTCCGAGGATTCCAGCGAGAACTAACCATCTCCACCACCTCTAATCAGGAAACCCAAAGGCAAAGCTCCAGCCACTTCTTCTCCTACTCGGCCTCCCCAGGTATCTTCTGGCATTTCCCCCAATTGGTTTTGCTCTAAAGAGGTTGAGGAGTCCTAGAAACAGGACTTTTGCAACCGTCGTTTATGCTTCTGTGATGCTGTCGATTTCAACCTCCTCCAATCCATGCCCTTGCCTTGCATTTCCCTCCTCAAATCTACCTGTTTCTAGACCTTGCTCAACCCTGGCAATTTTGCCTATCCCCAACTTACCCGACTCTTTTATGCTAACATTACTGGTCATCGGGTAAATGGAACCCTAACCCTAGTATCCAAGGTCAAGAACACCCGAATCCACCTCTCTCCTGAAAGCCTTGCTCTCATCCTTGATCTTCCAACTGAGATTCCCACAAAAGAATTCCCAAGCCGATTTGAGTGTCTCTCACGAGCACGAGATGAATTCTTCCTAAAATCTCAAGGCCCTGGATCTTCATCCACCCTCAAACCCACTCACACTGCCCTAAACCTTCAAGCCAAGCTCATCTTCACCATTCTGGCTCGCTGTATCTTCCCACACATCCATTCCAGGGAATTGGTGACCGAGAATCTTCTCGAGATCCTTTTCCTAATCATGAACGGATACGAGCCTGATTTGCCCAAACTCATTCTCGACTACATGACCCATGTCTCTACCTCCTCTCGGCCTATGCCTTTACCCTATGCAAATATCTTGCCCAAAATCTTTGAAGCCTTTGACATCGACACATCAGGAGAAGAAAAGCAAACCTACAGTGGGATTGTTGATGAGGGTTGTCTAGATAGATTGGGCATTGCCAAAAACCTGAGAGGGCAATGGTTTCTGAGGAAGGATTCGAAAGGAAAACGGGTTGCTGAACCTAACATGAATGAGGATAGATTGGCTGTTGTGGAGACTGAAATTCAAGACCTTAGGTTTGATCTAAGCAGAATGTGGTCGGATGTGGTGATTCGACAGGACCAGACTCATGAGCTACTCTCTATGGTCAAATGCAAGCTTGATCAGATGATGCTTCTCAATGCTCTCACCTACACTGCTACAGGCTCTGTCATGCCAATGGAGCAAGAAACTTTTGATCATGTGCGTGAGAAGACAGGGAATTTCATCCTCAAATGTGAAAATCAAGTGAAGAAACGTTCTATTCTGCGCCCCACAAAGTCACCAGAGACACCCTTCATAGGTGGAGGAAGAGGTGCAGAGATGAGGTCAGAAGGAAATACCTTCCACCCAACAAGCAGTACCCCACCTTTGGCGAATGGGTTGAGGAAGGTGCTAGCATCGCCCCTCCTGAAGATCCTAATGCTCCTGGCGCCCCTGGCACATCCTCTGCTGCTGAGCCATCCTCTACTAAGAAAGGCAAGAAGGCTCTAAAGGGCAAGAAGAAGAAGGCTGGAGATGGGGATTCTGACTCAAGGCCTTGATCTCCCACCCTCTTTGCTCTACTTTCTAAAAACTCGTCTTTTGCTGCTCGTCTTTTAAAACTCCTGGTCTTTTGGTTGTTTTTTGGTTGACGTTTCAGACATTTTCACCTCTCTGTCCTTTTGTTGGAAGACAAAAAGGGGGAGAATGTTTTGGTTGCCCTGCGTTTTGGCACTAGTTGGTTAAGTGCTTAATGGTTTTAAAACATAGATGATCCAAACATTTTCTGCTCATATTATATAATATGCTTATTTCCTTATAATGGTTGCTGGAAATATGCTATGAATATTGAAACAGGTTTTGTCTTCCATCAAGGGGGAGATTGAAGACTCCACCTTGATTGTAAGATCTTGAGACCTAACGTGCAGGTGATCTAAATGATGATGAAAGATAAAAGGCTGGGTTTCAAGGTCTTGAAACCCAGACTAAAATGTTTTGGAATATTACGTATACATTTCTCTAGTTGAATTATTCTCTCAAAGTCGACCGTGGTCACTGTTAGTTCGGCCTCCCCCGTTATGCCGTATGAATGTATATATATATAGTGAAAAACTAATCTCCCTAATTCTAATCTAACGTAATACTACTATATAATAATATTCTTATTATATCTATCTAATCCATCTGAATATATATATTACGTAGCAATCAGCCACTCATTGGAGTTGTTGAACCCACGTCTTGCCTTTCCGAGCCCATCTTGTCTTTCAAATTGCGATCAACCTCTGAATTCATACGATTCAATCCGAAAATACCTAAAATATATAAAAATACTAGTGTAGAGTCCGAAAACAAATAATACAAATTTAATCTATAAAATATGTAAAAATACTCTAAACTAATATACAAATCTATACTTAAAAACATGACTAAAATAGACTCTATCAAACTACCCCATGCTTGACTTTTGCTTGTCCTCAAGCAATGAAAAACAAATATAGAATTAATCATCCCACAAATAAGATCTTCATATTGTAGTTTTAGAAAAGCAACATCAAGCAATAGGAGCCATGAATAAGAGAACAAATATCCTAGCACGTATATGAGCGATCCAATAGTAAAGGCAAATTTAATCCAACCTTACCAGGATAATGTGTTTCACTCAAGCTCTCATGTGTTTAGGCCTTAAAGTCAGACTCTCAACTCAATCCAAAATGCTCTATACAGTATACACCGTGAAAGTCATTACTTGCAAATAACATCATGAGGACTTTTATAGGGTTGTAATGGGGCTTTGGTAGGAACATAAGGCAAGAGAAATGTTTAGGCTTGTGGTGCTAAAAATCCGGAAAAAATGAACAACAACCAACTAGAACAACACCAAAATTTCCATACGTCGCAAACCATTCCAATAACATAAACTCCAATACACATCAATAAGCTCTTTTCGATTTCAATAACTATACAACTCATGCAATTTTTTCATTTGGATAACGACTTCTTTTCTATTCTTTTATGCTTACTTTTACCCGTAGGTGAATTTTATCCTCCCTAGGTCCAAGCTTACTAGACTTTTACTCCTAAGTGAATTTTATCCTCCTTAGGCCCCTAGTAATAAGTCATCTCTATTATGCAAGAAGGGTTACCTTATTTTGGCTATGCCTCTCGCAATGCACAACCATACATACATAATCTCCACTCAAAGCAACTCCAACATATAGATTTTTCACCAATTTTCCTCCTAATTCCCGGATAGGGTGAGGCTAATCATTGGCTATGATATATTTTTGTGGAGCTATAAAAAAGAATAGGCTTTAAGGCTCAGATGGGCTTCAAGCGAAGGATAATATGTAATACGGTCCTAAAAAAACAAGCATATGGAGAGTATAATCACACAATAAAAACAAAAGGGAAATAATTATGAATAGTCCCTATAAGGCCAAAACAACTCACAAGGGTTATGTTTTTGCTAGATTTCAATTTAACCTCAACTATGAACCATACTTGCTCAATTATATTCACAAATCATGCTCCAAAAATCATTTACAAGCAATTCAATCAAATTATGGAATTTATGCAATTAAGATCATAAAAATAAATTAGAGGACAAACTAAACCAAGATGGGTAACACCTAAATGCAATGAAATGCATAACAAAAATTGAAAAAAACAAAAAACAGAAAACTAACATATATATAAAGACGGAGCTACACTCGAATTCTCCACCCCATGCTTAAAATCTTACTTTGTCCTCAAAGTAAAGAAAAAGAATAAAGGAGGTAGAGGAAACTTACAATATACTCAAGCATTCTGAAACGAGCTTGAAGCTCAAGAAGAGGGAGTGATGTCGCCTCTGATCAGATCATAAAATTCAGCAACTTCTCAAAGTGATAGGACTCGTTCAACACCACAAACAGCATAAAAACAAGCAAAACTAGAATAGAAATTAGCAGCAGATTCAATTTAGTAACAAAGGAATATCAAAAGCAGAAAATTTAGCAAGATAGGTGACTATTCCTAAGTACTAGCACCCTTAATACAAGAGAAAAGTGTAGAAATTACAGCCCTAGTGTTCAGCAGAAATTTTCACCATCAACTTGGATGCAATTGGCGTATGCGAACCTTCTCGGAGTTGGATAAATATAGGCATCATCTTCTTTACCAAAGGTCCTGGCCAAGACACAAGGCAAAGAAAACACAACACAGCAAAGCAGTCCAACTTTCCAAGCTTAATAATATCATCCAAGTAAAAGAAATAACAAACCCAGTATATCAAAAATCAGCTTATTAGTACCTACTCAATCACTTATGACAATTTAGAAACATAGAATTCAAGTGATTTCAGGGAGCAAGAACTTAGTAATAAAAAATTTAAGCATGTGCACCGTCTCAAAGTATATAGGCTTATACTGATATTAACACTAAAGAATAAATAAAACTACTCGGCTGATTTCAAATATAGAAAGAAGACATCAATCAGCTACAGTGAGGAGCTTCAACAGGCTACAAAATTCAACATATGGTCTCATTAAAATAACTTCCTTGAAATTCCAACAAAACCACAAGAAATTCTGAAATTCAGCAGAGGAAAATCAAGGATAAGTAAAATCAAGGAAGCATCCCTAGGACAAGTAATGACAGAATGAGAACCAACTATCAAACTCACTCTAATTCACACTCGGATTTTTCACATTACCTAGCCAAAATCAGCAAAGAAGTAACAAACATGATCATTCTGCGGAAGCTACGAGCCGGGAGCTCTCAAGCACAAATTCAGCACAATAAAAATGCAAAATTTCTAGTATAATATTAGCGATCCTACAACAATCCCGCCATAGTAAATTCAATAATCGCAATTCAGGCTAGCAATTCCAAAGACTGAAAATCACCTAAACTAGATATGTAATTGAGTAACATGCTTTCTTTTCGTCAAAAATTTCCAAGAACATATAACTAGTGAAGATGGGAAGATAATGCTACACTTACCAAATTGAAACCGAAGTTGAAGGAAAGGGCATCCTGGAGTAGCCGAAATAAGGAGTCGCGCGATCGATTGGGAGCAGCAGCGGCGACTAGCAGTAGAAATTCCTAGACGGGCTGGTGCTGGGCAATCCTGGATGGGACAAGAAATTCCAGCGGTTCCGATTGAAATCCAAGTTGATGTCTCCTCTGGTGGTCCGGCGGCTAGGGTGTCAGCAGCGGCTATCCTCGTCGAGCAAAAACGCAGGGCACGGAACGACAATAGCTGGAGCTGGTGGTGACGAAGGCGGCCCGGGAAAACCGGCGGTGGTCGGAAGGAGGCCCATCGGAAGGATTTGTAGTGGTGGCTGGCAGACTCTGAGAGGGTAGACGCGGTTCAGGGTTTCGGTGGTGAGGAGCGGGCGGTCTCAGATGGCTAGAGGTAGATGGTGATGTCGGAGATGGTGGCTGGCCCGACGGCGGTCGAGGAGCGGGTTGACGGGAAGATCTGGTGGAGGGCGAAGGGGATGGTGGTGGGCGGCGACTCAAGCGGGGATGGGCAGAGAGGAGAGGAAGAGGGAGACGGGAAAACTGGAAAAGGTTTTTTTTTTTTTTTACGGAAATAAATAAATAAATATAAAAATTAATCCTAACTTAAAATAAAACGAATCAAAAAAACCTACATTGGGGTTCTTCCCAACCTCTCTAAGATTGGACATTGTTAACGCCCTCAATAATTTGGCAAACTCTTGAGCACATATTTCACATAAACGAGCATGGCTTTCTACAGAGGATATGTAATACCACCAATTTAGTTCCATTGGTGGCTTCTCAAAATATTCGCTCCTCTTTTTCCATCTCTTAGCTCTTTGTCCGTTTGCACCCTCATCAAATTCAAACAACAGAATCCTCTTTATCAAATTTTCCCCATCTTGCTCATCTATCCAATCTCCTAAGATCTCCTCGTCAAGAGAGATGATAGCGTAATCTTCACTAACCATCACCTCCGTCTGCCTAGGAAAAATCTCTGAAATAATTGGAATTGTAATTTGTTGAGCCACTTGGATCCACCTCATCTCATTATTGAAATCAGTTTGGATCATTATAATTTGGGACTCCATTGCAGCAAAGTGTTCTTCCATGAGGGGCAACATAGACGATTCTTGTGATGTTTGCGGAGCCAGACACGGAGGCTCTAGTTGTCCAATTTGGAGCTCTAATTGTGCAATCTCATGTATGATATCCAATTCCTGAGAAAGTTGAGTTTTGCACATATGATGTACTTCCTTGACCTTTCCGATCGGAACCATAAACACCGGACAATCTTTAAATATATGATTAGAAACTCCGCAAAAATCACAATATAAACCATGAGTCATCTTTAGAGGGAACCACCTAAACACACGAACACAGACAGTTAGTAGCACGGGTGTTATGAACCGTAAGATAGGCTCACAACAAAGTTAATTATATACAATAATCGGCAAACACACAAAACAAAGAAATAAACTTGAATTCCCCGGCAACGGCACCAATTTGATGGACGGTTTTTAGTCGCGTTAACCGTATCAAAATAATTCGAACCTACCTAACTAATGTAGTGTAGTAAGCACGAGTCGATCCCACAGAGAATCAAGTTATTCCTAAGTTAAGTTTATTTTCCAATTAGTATGAAACGGGGGTTTTTGGTGGATTGAAATAAGAAATAAACTATAAACAAATTAATGGAGATAACGATTAATAAAATAGTTTCACCTACAATTATCCACTTTAGTTGTTTGAAACGATCCTTGTAACTTTCTCTTGCCCTTTTAGGTTTCCTATGAATGCCCTTGTCCCGACCTAATATAGTTACTAGTCCAACCAGTCCTAGAAACCCTTATCAATCGAACGGTCCCTAAAGAAGGATTTAACCCAATTAATAGCTTTAAGTTCAGAGATTAGCCAAGGTATTTGCAGTCCCTAAAGAGGGATTTAACAACACATCTAACTTCCTACTCATTGAATTAGTTCAACCAGCCCTAAAAGAACAAGTTTGTCACTTGGGTTAAGGTTCGCAACCAGAAATCTACAAAACCCTAGCAATTGAATTGATTCTAACTAGTTGCGCGGGCTAGATAGAATAAAACAATAGACAATCAAGCACAAAGAAGTCGAAACATTTAATATAGGAAATAAGGAACAAGATTCAGAAACTCACAATCAATCCAAATAAAGCTTCAAATTACAGACAGAACGGGAGAGTTTAGGTCTTCATAAAAATAAAACAAAACATAGTAAGGATTTAGGAGGAATCAAAGTCGGTCGTGGTCACTGTTAGTTCGGCCTCCCCCGTTATGCCGTATGAATGTATATATATATATATTGAAAAACTAATCTCTCTAATTCTAATCTAACCTAATACTACTATATAATAATATTCTTATTATATCTATCTAATCCATCTAAATATATATATTACGTAGCAATCAGCAACTCGTTGGAGTTGTTGAACCCACGTCTTGCCTTTCCGAGCCCATCTTGTCTTTCAAATTGCGATCAACCAATCAACCTCTGAATTCATACGATCCAATCCGAAAATAACTGAAATATATAAAAATACTAGTGTAGACTCCGAAAACAAATAATACAAATTTAATCTATAAAATATGTAAAAATACTCTAAACTAATTAATATGCAAATCTATACTTAAAACATGACTAAAATAGACTCTATCAAATACCTTGGAACGGATTTGAATTTCAAACGGTCTCCCTCCAAGAAGCTCTACAAGTGTTCCAACTATAAAAAGACGAAGGCTAAGAAGGATGAAAACTAACTAAGCAAGCACTCAAGCAATCATAGCATCCTAAAGCTTTCGTCATCTCAAGTTTCTTTTACATTCTCAAAAATCCTAGTTGTTGATCATTGTTAAAGAGTTGAGAGAAACACTAGCACTTATTGTACCAGTTATTCGTTTTACACTTAGAGTTTTCATACTCGATCAAAGCACACTTGGTGTGTGGTGTGAGCTTTTATTTCACTTGTAAGGTTGAGAGCTAGAATAGAAGCGGTGAGGCTTTGTATAGAGAAAGGGAAGTTTCTCTAGAAAGTTCTAGGCTCAAGAGAAGTGAAATAAGAAGTGTTTGAATCCTACGGGTTGGATAACCCTAGGCGGGGACGTAGGCAAGTTCGTGTCGAACCTCGTTAACAATTCGTGTGTTCATCTTTTATATTCCGCATTTACATTATCATATTCGATTTTACTTTGTCAAGTTCTGATAGCCTATATCAAGGTCTTGGCAAGTTGTACTAAATTTCTATTGTTGCGAAAATCGTCCATACTCTATTCACCCCCCCCCCCCTTCTAGAGTATTATTCATCACCTTATAGACTCTTCATTTTGCATTAAAATAAAACTAAAAAGAAAGCTTACAACCGAACAAGGCAAATCCACTCTCGCCTTTCCACCTTGCTCTCGCCACAAACTCTCTCTCTCTCTCTCTCTACTTACTACCTCTTCTCCTTTTCTAGAATTGAATTGAATAATTGAATGAATAAAAACCAGCCCTATAGGCTTTATTTATAGGCTTCATTCCTTCTCTAATTAGGAAAGAAAACTAAATCTAAATCTATATCTATCTACCTTTTATCTAAAGATTTAAAACATGGAAACAAATAAATAAATCTCTAAAGGAAATATATCTAAAGTAGGTAAATATCTTATCCTCTTGATAGCACTTGATAGATCTTGATGGAATTTGGTCTCAAAAATATCTCCATCTGACTTGGTATAGAAACTTAACAAGAGCTAGACTACTCGATTTCAGCTTATGGGGGTCAACTCGATATCGAGTAGTTTACTCGATATCGACCAACAATTCTCCGTCGATCTCGGCTCCAGGAAGACATAACGACTTGGTTTTTACTCGATATCGAGTAGAGTTCCTCGATATCGACTTGCATGTTCCAGCTCCAGCTTATTGGCTCGATTCCAGGGTCTTCACTCGATTTCAGGTTACTCGATATCGAGGACAACAACTCGATATCGACTAATTCTCTCATCTCTGCTCGATTCTTGTCAACTTTGGTGGAAATTGACTTTACTCGAAATTAACTAAGCTTGGTCGAAATCGACCAATTGTTGTCGAGTAGATTTCCTTCTTTCCAGCTTGATTTGTCCTGGTTCCGCTGCTCCTTGACCTCGGACTTCTGTAGTTGACTTCGAGCTTTTCTTCCTTTCTATGAACTGCTGTAAATTGCTTCGATTTCTGCGAATTTAAACAAAAACTGGTGTAGATTCCATAATTTGGCAAATAAGCATAAACTACATAGATTATGTACTATTCTAGCCCAAATGCATGAAATGCATGCAGAAAACAATATAAAAGATAGTATAAAACATGACGAATTAAGCTCACAACAAACACCCCGTACTTAAGCTTGGTTGTCCTCAAGCAATAATTTTAATTGTCATTCAGGGGAAGAAATCAAAACTCTCAACATCTTAGATTCCCTGCCATATAACCCTGCAATCAATTACTATTATCGAAAAGATACTAGTGTCAAAAATCCATGCATGTGCAATTAAAAAGCAACATCTACTAAAAAAAGGAGGGTTATGCAAAACGATTAATAAGGAACAAAGCATTAATAATCAAGAGGACTTTAATTTAAGCTCAAATAAGGAGTAGATTGGTAAAAGGCTAAAGGTGAGCAATTTTTGGCAATGTGGTGCAAATAATCCGCGGAAATGGAGTATTTCCAAATTTTCATACCACACTTCTTCTTCATAAGATTCATCACCTTTCTTTCTTTTGCTCAATGCTTTTTTTTTAATATTATGCTTTTACATCTTTAACCTCAGCACTGCATTCTCGCGAGTCGCAAAATGGGTGTCATGAATGGCCCCGAATAGTTAGTGCTTCGAACTCCTCACCTTGTGTCCCATCTCGCCAAACTATTATCTCAGCGAGCAGGGTCGATTCTACCTTTATCTCCTAAGGTGATCGTATTTTCTTTCGCATATTAAATTTTCCATAATTTTCAATTTCCTGCCAAACTCCAAATATGATATATAACAACAACACAAACACCATATAATAATCTCCATAACGTGACATCTTTCTCAACATAATCCCCGGATAGGAAATAAGGTAAAGAATGGAAATATTTAGATCACGTGGAGCAAAATATGAAATAAGGCTCAATATGGCTCTTGTGATGCATAAGCGTAGGTAAGGCTAGGAATTATAATAATGAGCATTATATGGAAATATAAAGCCCTCCATCCTCTTATCATGCAATAGGTCAAAAGCAACATCAAATTTTACCTCCTTTCATGGTTTTCATAAAAATAATGCACTTCATTTATTATCTTAGCGAGCAGGGTCGATTCTACCTTTATCTCCTGAGGTGATCGGATTTTCTTTCACTCGTTAAATTTTCCATAATTTTCAATTTCCTGCCAAACTCCAAATATGATATATAACAACAACACAAACACCATATAATAATCTCCATAACGTGACATCTTTCTCAACACAATCCCCGGATAGGAAATAAGGTAAAGAATGGAAATATTTAGATCATGTGGAGCAAAATATGAAATAAGGCTCAATATGGCTCTTGTGATACATACGCGTAGGTAAGGCTAGGAATTATAATAATGAGCATTATATGAAAATATAAAGCCCTCCATCCTCTTATCATGCAATATGTCAAAAGCAACATCAAATTTTACCTCCTTTCATGGTTTTCATAAAACTAATGGACTTCATTGTGACTTCCCTTTACTATGCAATTTCATGCTATATCTCTATTGAATCCAATTTTCCATCTTTGAGTTCAAAACTTCCATGACATTAATCAAAAAAATTTCAATGGGGGTCATTTTTCAAAACTCTGGAAAACATGCATATAAGCCCATAAATCAATAATGAATTCCAAAATAGCCATGTATAAGCAATTCAAGAAATAAACCAAAAATATGCACATATATGTCAAATAAAGCAAATATGCATAAAGTAAGCCCTTTCCCCACCTCATACTTAAACATTACAGTGTCCTCACTGTATAAAAATAAGGGTAAAGAAAGAAACTCACTAGACAGGTGTGCTAATCGTCATAATCGAGTGTTATGCTCTGGGCCGAGTCCGATTTTAGCTTGCTTCTATCCCCATGGACCTGAAAAATGTAGAAGAGAAATACCCACAATAAAAAAGCAAAAAGTTCAAAACCAAAAACAAACACAAGCAACAATGTCCAAAAGTCTAAAAAATAAATGTCTATTTACAAGCTAGAGATTTTATAGTCGCTAGGCCGACTTTCTCTATGATGCTCAAGGTGGCATTTGTAGGGTCCATGTAGTTTGGGCTTCAAACATAACTCCATTCTTGTCCATCAGCTGCAATCCTCCTGAATGGATTTTGTTCACCATGAAGGGCCCCATCTTCTTGTTGTTGAATTTGTTGGGGAACCAATGATCCTTTGATTTGGCAACATAGACTTTGTCACCAACTTCATACTTATTAGGCTCATCATTGGAAATCCAACATAATCGCACATACCAAGGCAAACCTCTCCCATGTATAGATAAATCTTTAATTGAAATAGGAGAAGAAAGATCCATACCTTGGCTTACCTTTGCAGAATCGGATTCGGGGACCTCAGTGTTTGGTCGATTTCGAGTAAGATTACTCGATATCGAGTTGAGCTGCTCTTCTGGTGGATTCTCGGTTGATATAGAGGAAGTTTTGTCGATTTGGGTGGTCGATATCGAGTTGTGTTTCTCAGAATCGGCTGGTAGTGGCTCGCTAGGGGAAATCAACTCGGCAAACATTGGTCGATATCGACCAGACTTGGTCGATATCGAGTTGTCCTGCTCGATATTGCCTAACTCGATTCCTGGTGGGGTTAGCTTGACATGGGTAGTTCGATATCGACCTGGTGTACTCGATATCGAGTTATTTTCTAGGCCCGTCGATTTCTCCTGGTCGATATTGACCCCATACTTAAGACCTGGCAAAGCATCCGAAAAATAGTTAGTCCAAATCGACTTACCTGGTTCTATGTCGAGTGGATTCTCATCTTCTTTGTTCAGGATGGCCATGATCTTCCCCACCTGGGCTTCCATATCCCTCTTTTCAAGCTCTTCGGGAGTCATATTTCTTACCTTAGGCTCCCCACAAGTAATGTAACCAGCTGATATAGACTTTACCTCTTCCATGGGACCTGTACGCCTTACAATTTTATTAAAGGAATACTCAATTACCTCATCGATGATGTTGAAAGTAAGCACTCCCTTCCTTACGCTTATATTGACATCCACCGTCGCCAAGAAGGGTCTTCCTAGAATAATTGGACAAGCAGGGTCCTCCGCCATATCAATAACTAGAAAATCAGCATGGATAAAAAACTTACCTACTTACACTGGCACATTGTCCACCATGCCTGTTGGGATGACCACCGTGTTGTTTGTCATGTAAAGCTTAGCATCCACATGCTCTAGGACATCTATCTTAATCTTGGACCATATTGATAGAGGCATTATACTCACAGTGGCTCCAACATCACACAATGCATTAAATTTGTATTGACCAAATCCAATGGGTATAGCAAACTTACCTAGATCTGGCCTTTTCTCAAGTATGTCCATATGGAGGCACTCCTCTGCGATCTCAGTCATTGACCGCTTTTTGCTTAGGATCTCCTTGAGGAATTTGACATATGATGGTGAAGGTTCGATAATATAAAAACAATGTAATAAGAAATACTCTAGAAGGGGGGTTGAATGGAGTATGCCCGTTTTTCGCAGATATTCTCAAGGCTTTTGAAGCTCGTGCCAAACCCTTTGAGAAAACCTGAATCACAAAGTTAAACAATTCGAACCAAGTGCGGAAATAAGGTAAAGCAGTAAATAAAGGACGCAACGAATTGTTAACGAGGTTCGGCACGAACTTGGCCTACGTCCCCGCCTAGGGTTCTCCCACAACCCTAGGATTCAACAGGCTTTATTGATTCACAAAGCTTAGGATCCTAATAGCTCACCGAGAAGCCTCTCTCATATACAATTGCAATCTAGTCAACTCACGTTCCCTTGGAGTCCTAGACCAATCTAGAAGAGCCCCACCTCTCTCAGCTATCTAGTACAATCCTCTTACTCTCGAGAATCAATAGCCTAGTGCCCACTTCCTGAGTTATAAACTCTTGAGTATAACACTCTCTCGAAATATATCCTATAAGCTCACTGTGTATCTCTCAAATGCTTTGAAACAAAATATAAGACTCTTAAGAACAAGCAGAGAGAACACGCTGAAGAGAGAACGTAAACTTGAGGGCTGATTGTGCAATGATATTCTTGAAGTGCGTCAGTCCTCTCTCTCTTCTTCATCTCCTTTATATAGTGAAGATCATCGGCGCCACTTGAGGAAGGAATCTTCTCCAACGGCTAAGAGAGGATCATGGCTTGAGCGCAATCTTCTATCTTTGGAAACTTCGGAAGCCATGATCTCGATTTGATCTTTCTCAGCTTTGAACGCTTAAGGAAGGAGATATAATTCAAATAGCTTCCTGAAAGGTTAGTGAATATATAATAATAATATTGAAGCATATAATAACATAATATAATATTCGAACATAATAACATATAGAGCAGGTTTTGTATTTCATCAATACTGTTAAAGCTCCAAGACCTTTGACACGAACAGACTGTCAAGGCCTTTGAAACTTATTCCAATTCTCATCAAGGGAGTGGAGTTATCTATCTCCCCCTTGATGAAAGACAAAACCTGTGCATCCCTGCAACTTAGTCAAACAGATATATCATAAGCACAATCGGACTAAGTACTTGCATGGGTTAGACGAATGTTGGATCATAAGATTAACATGAAAAACATCCAACAAAGTAAAACAAAAACAAGGTCTTCCAAGACCCAAACAGTTTTATAGTCTAAACCATCATCAAATCATCTCCCCCTTTTTGTCTTTCAACAAAGGGAGGAGGGTAAAAATATTCTCCAAAATCAGACTTACTAAAACAATTCAAAATTAAAAAAGATCCTTTCAAATCTTAAGGCAAGAAAAGATTAATCCGATTTTAAAATAATTTCCACAAATAAACAATACTCGGATAAAATAAAATCGGTAACAAATAAAGAAGGTTAAAAATCCATTAAAAATATATTTGATCAAATACCTAATAAGATATCAACCAAACATATCTGATCCGTTATATGTGCTCTACCATTCAGCTCACAACATTTGAAATGAGGTTCAAGGATCTTCACACTGAGTAGAGTTTATCTTTCGTAAAGGGAAAGCTCCCCCTACGAAAGTGCATCCCTGTTAAGCATTCCGATCTCATGTCTAATGAAGGTGAACCTGTCCTCT
This sequence comes from Persicaria tinctoria, assembly GCA_037127255.1. Taxonomy (NCBI): domain Eukaryota; kingdom Viridiplantae; phylum Streptophyta; class Magnoliopsida; order Caryophyllales; family Polygonaceae; genus Persicaria; species Persicaria tinctoria. Next base: position 25,066,548 of record JBANSL010000005.1, read on the forward strand.
GCCAAAGGCTTAGTAAAAATGTTAGTCCATTGATAATCAGTTGAAATAAATGATATGGACACATCACCTTTTTCGACATGATCTACAATGAAATGATGCCTTACATCAATATGTATGGTCCTTGAATGCTTCCTCTTGACTGTAGCCTTGAGCAACAAGCCTTGCCTTATTCCTCACGATCTTACTATTCTCATCTAGCTTGTTTCGAAATACCCATCGTGTGCCAATGACTGATTGATGCTTTGGCCTAGGCTTCAAGGTCCATACTTTGTTCCTTTCAAATTCGTTAAGCTCGCTTTGCATAGCAATGATCCAGTCTGGCTCCTGAAGGGCCTCATCTACCTTCTTTGGTTCAATAAGAGAAACAAACGCGTGAAAAGCACAAAGATCTTTAAGTTTAGAACGAGTTTGAACACTAGAAGTAGGGTCATAAATGATCTTTAAGTTTAGCTAAATGAATAATATTATTCACTCACTATATCACATTGCATAGCTTATAAATAGATATATTTTAACACATCACACGGATATCATATTTGACCTGTTTACTTTTATTTTAACATTAACTATATTATACCGGCCGAGTCTGGATAGGACGTCCGACCTACCTACGATTTCGTAGTCATATTTCATCTCGAATATTGTATCTCGAGAATGTTAGTTTCATGAAACTGTTTCGGTTTAAGACGCAACATGGTCTTAACCCATTCAATCCAAACTCAACTCAGTAGTTAACCCAAAGTTGAGACACCGCCCAATTCCCATTGGGTTGGACCCCGTATCTTCATTGATACGCACACTATATTTTACACTATATTTTATTTTATCATGATTCAATTGAGTTTTACATCTCACACACATCATATCATATTAACTAGTGATTAATAGCAATTTATCAAACTAGGTGATGGCACAAAATAAAATAATCCATCTTAATAAAAGTAAAATGGATGCCAATACCATATAATATGCATGGATGCATCAAAAGGATAATATGCTCCATACCTACTTATTTTGCATGAAAGGATGAAGGATAAATCATGCATTTTATAAGATGGGTATCTACGTTACTATTTTACAATAAGATCAAATATTAATAACATTACCCAATTACATGCCAAGTCCAAAATAACGGTTGAATAAATTACACAAAGCAAGTGAGTTATAATTTATTTTAATTGATTTGGCATGCATGTCAAGGCAAGAAAACAACAAGACACGAAGGCACGTAGATGAGCATAAAAGGCTCGGAATGTCACTTGCCTCTTTTTCGCCTTGTTGGATTTCCATACCAACTATGGACTTCAAAGGCTTGATGACAGAGTTGAATAAATTAGCAGCGTATCTACACACATAAATTACGAGGACGAAAAGGAATTTACTAATTGGTATTTTATACTCATATTGACTTATTAATTCGAATTAAAAATTGAATTAATTATGAAGTTGAGAATTATACCAATTTTGATCGTCTCCGAGACCTTCGCGCAATGGGTGTGTCGGACCTTGGGATTACCGTTGCGAATTTTTAAGAATGAACGCAGTTAAAATACGTTCTAACATCCTGGGATATTTTTTATAATTTTAGAAACTGGTGGCTCCGGCAGTAAAGGGTGGTGGCTCCGGTGACGACAGCGGCGGCTACAGGCCACCCTCCAGGTGGCTCCGGCGACGGGGAGGGTTAAGGTAGATTTGGGGGTTTTCTTGTTTGTATGTTATTAAACCAATTTCTTGTATAAGATTATTCCTAGGGACGAAAGGAATTCAATGGTATAGAAGACGAGCTCGGAGTTTGAATGTATTGGGGCAATTTCGCCAAAAGGGAAACGTTCCTTTTTATAGGGGAAGCTCTAAAACACCGGATTAGATCAAATTGAATGTGCAATTAACATCCCATTGATGTTTCCATTCATTTTCGTTAATCAATTTGGATGAAACCGTCACATAGTCATCGGATTGAGTTGAATTGAAGATTTAGGGTTTATGAATTTGGATGGAATTGGGGATGGATTCAACCCTTAATAAAAGATTAGTCCACGTTTTTTATAAGATGGTATTTATTAGCACTTAATAGAGATGTTTTGAAGATGAAACATCCAAAAACTAAAAATCACCATTGAAGCTCCCATCTCATGCGTTTAACGTGGAGGAGGATGAAGAAACGGTTCAGTTGAACCGGCTTCCCTTTTTTTATCGGTTTGGCCGAACCGGTTCACTAAAATAGTTGGGTTTTTCTTTTATATGTAATAAAAGGCTATTTATTTAATTTGAAAAAAATAGATAACTAAAATACAAGATATAATCCCACACACATGTATATCCTTTTAAATAAATAACTTATGATAAGTTCTTTTATTTAAATAATTATTTCAAATTAAATTACAATAAGTCGGATCATAAATCATACTTATTTATTTAAAATGATATCACATTGGGTATTGAAATAATTTAAGTAAGACACCCTTTAAATAAAACAATGAATTCATATCAACCTTTATTTTTATAAAAGTAGCTATGTTAAAATAATAGTATTAACAATAATTATAATAATGATCCTTTATTTTATCTAACATAATATTGGTAATTGAATTTTAGGTTATAATTACTAAACCCAAATGATAAGGTATACATTTTGCAACGAATTCTACACCTTCTTTTATTTAAAAAAAAATTCACCTTATTTTTATTTACAGAAATACCCAAAAATACTTTGGGGTATTTCATATCCCCACCGTTAAAAATAAGTTTCGACCCAAAACTTGAATAAGGAGAAGAATGTACTGAGTTTAGGATGTTGTCCTCGGATCGAAAGAAGACATTGACTTTATTTATAAGTAGGAATGAATCTCTTTGGGAAATACATGGAAGAATCAGCAAGGAGCATACTTCGTTCTATTTACATTTCGAGTTAAATGAGACAACGAGCTACCTCTAAAGTAACCAGTCGCCCTCCGAAGTCATCAGGGATAAAAATTTCGGGTACCAATTTTATTTTGAAGATCTTCTTTCCTTTAACATATATAGAAGAGCAACTATTATTTAGAGAACATGTAATGTTAGCATGATTTGATCGATGTTAGTCACTCATATTACCCAACGAGCATGGGTACCTTGTTTGTCATTGGCTTTCGTCTCAGCCCCATTCAATTCCCTTTTCCAGGTTATCAAATGGCCCGGGTGGCTTTGAAGGCAACCACTTTGACAGACTGGCAAACCCTATTCGTAGGTGATGAATGATGGATCTTCCCTTCTGGTTCCTCGACTTGACCGTTGTCCGGTTCTCGAGTATTTGCATTCTTTATATTTTTGTTAACATTTGTGTAAGAAGTTATGTTTGGAATTTTATCCCTTGGGTGTTTGCCTCACTGAGAGTTCGGTTACACGATCATAGAAAATTGATAGGATATAACGTATGATCGGTCGTAGGTAACGAAGAATAATGCAACTACAACTTGAGTCTCTATCTTGTAGTGGATCCTACCTATGAACCTTTAATGGATTATATAGCACAATTTTCATATCTCTATACTACCACACAAATTGTTGCAAAAGTCAGATACAAGGTTATTGTAGAGTCTATAGGGAACACTTCCTGACTCTCACTTGATATATTAACATTTCGAACATATAGTTGATCCTACAGCATACGTCATAGACTTAACTTATATAATTTGAGCCTAAGAAATGTAGCACATAGGGTGGGTATTCTCTAACTCACAACATGATTGTAAATATCTTGTTGTCTTCTCACAGCGTTACGCATCCCCACTCGACTTAGCATTTCAATGCTAGATTGTAATCAAATACTTATTTTTATTAACATCATAATAATATAAGAGTACTGAATTACAAGACATAGGTTCATCAGGCATACTCGCCCTGAATTGACAAGACGTAGGTTCATTGGGCATACTCGCCCTGAATTGACTTCATTGGAATTCTAGAAATGAACGACTAAACGGAAAAACGAGATACTCAACCAACTATCATCATCCTTTTTACTTACTCATGTCCACCAAACTCATCAACGGCATCCAAGGTGTAGAGCTTAGGACCTTGGTTAAATGTTCCCACCATTGGGGCCTTGCCCCGGTTTTGTACTGTGGGTTCCGATGCAGCTTGAGCCTTATGACCACGTGACTGGTGCGAGTTTGTTGCCGCTTTTGGAACTCTCGGATCGACTGCCGAGGCTTGCTGTGACTGGGGTTGGCCATTTCCAATGTTCCTACAAAATCTCACCATGTGCCCGGGTTTTCCACATCCTCTACAAACACGGGCACCTTCCTCACACGCGGGTTTCACATGACCCGGCTTACCACAATTGTGACAGATAATAGGATGACCATCTCGAGTGAAGGTCTGGCTCCTAATCTGTGCTGATGATGCCCTGCTAACATTCGTCCTCTCTGTTGGGAAAAATGGTGGTGGTCTCTTAGTTCCATAATACTGTTGGTTGCCTTTCTTCGTCTCAGACAACTCAAAGTTCTTCTTTCCCTCTTCCAATGTAGCCTCAACTCGATAAGCTGCATTAATATACTCATCTAAGGTTCGGTAATCACGTTGTAGCATATGCAACTTAAGCTCATAATACATTGAGTCATGAAAGTACATGATCGCATCGGCTTCAATGCGGACTAGGTCTTGAGCATACGGAAGTAAGTTGTAGAATCTGGTTACCAATTGAGCCATCTTCATTCCCTGTGTATTAGGGTACAAGAATTCTCCTCGTTTCTCTATCATGAGAGCTGGCACAAAGTAATGATTGGTGATAGTCTCCTTAAATGCGTCCCATGTTGGCTTTGAATTCCAAGCAAGCCTAGCAACTTCCCACCACTGTCCAGCTTCTCCTTTCAAGTAAAGAGCGGTTATGTGCACTTTGTCTTCGTCCGTGCAAATAACACCCCTGAATACCTTCTCTATGTGAGTAAGCCACTGCACAAATCGATAGGGCTCACAGTACCATCAAAAGAATCTGGTTTGCATGAGTTGATCGCCTTCAAAGCACGGCCATATGTATTTCCTTGTTCCACCGCTCTTACAGGCGTTATCATCGAAGTTTCTTGTGCTTGTACCGTTGCTGGTTGTGTCACATGTGCAGCGTCGCCATCTGGTCTAGTTAGTGACGTCGGCGTATTTCCAGCTAATGCTTGAGCTACAACGTTTGACACTAATTGATTCAGTGCTTGCATGAGTTCAGCATCTAGGTTATCTACGAGGGCTTGAGATAACTCCCTAGGTTGACTTTCAACTCGGTGGTGTGCACTATCCCCACCCGTCACTGAATTCTCATATGCTTCTTCATGGATTTCAGGAAGTTTTCTTCTCTTGATTAGGTGGTACTCCCTCTTAGCAACTGGGTTGGATGTCGCCCGTCGATCACCTCGACCTCCTCTGGTTTTCATGATCTGTGTATGTAGAAATGAAAGGTCATCGATCCCTTTTCTTCATTCTGAGGCACCTTATCTCTTTGATTTTCAACACCGGTTTATATCTTAAACACTAAGACTTGACGTTCAAACACATTATCTACCATTGGATTAACCCGAATCAACTGAACTATACACCAGGCAAGTCAATATTCCTAATTGACTTTACGAAGTGCGAAGGGAGGACAAGGTAGTTGGGTTATTAGACCAAGTGCTAGGAAGTTTACGATCGACTCGAGAAGTTGAAGGTAACGATGATTTAATAGAATAAATTCTTCAAACATTTTGAACACTAAAAGTTACTAGAAAAATATTTAATATTTAGGAATACTGTTTATCTTAAAACACTTAACAACTCAAAAAAAAATAATCTTCAAGCAATTTCCCGCGAGAAACTCAAGGCAATGTTAATTAGAATATTTTGAGAGTGTATAAAAAGATTATTGAAAATCCAAGGACGAGATTTTTTTTTTTATAATTTTCTTTAAAGTTTTTACTTTAACATACTTAAATTTTATTTTATAAAAACTCTAAGCTCTGATACCACCTTCTGTAACACCCCCTTCGGTAAATGAGGGAATGTTCCAGCGCCAGTAGTTACTCGGACTTTAAGGTCTTTGTAACCACCTTAGGCTTATAGGGACATGCTACCATGCTCCCATAAACAAGATGATAACTATAGAAAATATAAGTAGCGGAAGACATAAATATAATAAATCATGCTTTTATTAAGCTCATGATTCAAATTACAATATTTGAAACATACATTACAGCGGAAGACTTTGTAAAAGTAAACATTTACCAGTTATACAATATTTTCTTCAAATCTTGAAAACTTAAAATGTCGTCTTGAACTTCTTCAACTTCTCTTCAAAGACTCTCTCTAAACCTGCGAACTGGAGGCTGAGGTATTGTTCGGAGACAATGAACCCCTAGCCGTCCAAATTAACAAAGGACAGTTAGTTCGCGAGAACTAGCAAGTGACGGCTCGAAAACTGGGACTACTTTGGATTCAAACTCAGTGACCATAATAAGGTATGAATTGAATCCAAATGAGATTATTACTGATGAGAATATTTTATGTAGGCTTTATATTTGATGACTCAACTTCTGTGACACGGATAACCTCGAAGGGTTGAATAAGAAAGTGATGTAGGTGACAAGGACCTTAGGAACCATACCCCGATTACGGATGGGATACGATATAGCTTTTGAAATGTGTTTGTGATCACCATGAAAATATTTTTATTAAGTTCGGACTCGATATCGGATTATGAGGTACTCCATGTGGCCCAAATCCGTCCCGCTAGTAGTTACCTAGACGTTAGGGAGAGCCTACTATTAGGAGTGGCAAAAGGGTTGACTTCGTGTCCCCCGATATCAAGTCTATAAAAAAAAATTAACTTTAGCTAAATGAATAATATTATTCACTCACTATCTCACATTGCATAGCTTATATATAGATATATTTTAACATATCACACGGATATCATATTTGACCTGTTTACTTTTATTTTAACATTAACTATATTATACCGGCCGAGTCTGGATAGGACGTCCGACCAACCTACGATTTCGTAGTCAGATTTCATCTCGAATATTGTATCTCGAGAATGTTAGTTTCATGAAACTGTTTCGGTTTAAGACGCAACATGGTCTTAACCCATTCAATCCAAACTCAACTCAGTAGTTAACCCAAAGTTGAGACACCGCCCAATTCCCATTGGGTTGGACCCCATATCTTCATTGATACGCACACTATATTTTACACTATATTTTATTTTATCATGATTCAATTGATTTTTACATCTCACACACATCATCACATATTAACTAGTGATTAATAGCAATTTATCAAACAAGGTGATGGCACAAAATAAAATAATCCATCTTAATAAAAGTAAAATGGATGCCAATACCATATAATATGCATGGATGCATCAAAAGGATAATATGCTCCATACCTACTTATGTTGCATGAAAGGATGAAGGATAAATCATGCATTTTATAAGATGGGTATCTACGTTACTATTTTACAATAAGATCAAATAATAACATTACCCAATTACATGTCAAGTCCAAAATAACGGTTGAATAAATTACACAAAGCAAGTGAGGTATAATTTATTTTAATTGATTTGGCATGCATGTCAAGGCAAGAAAACAACAAGACACGAAGGCGCGTAGATGAGCATAAAAGGCTCGGAATGTCACTTGCCTCTTTTTCGCCTTGTTGGATTTCGATACCAACTATGGACTTCAAAGACTTGATGAAGGAGTTGAATAAATTAGCAGCGAATCTACACACATAAATTAGGAGGACGAAAAGGAATTTACTAATTGGTATTTTATACACATATTGACTTATTAATTCGAATTAAAAATCGAATTAATAATGAAGTTGGGAATTATACCAATTTTGATCTTCTCCGAGACCTTCACGCAATGGGTGTATCGGACCTTGGGATTGCCGCTGCGAATTTTTAAGAATGAACGCGGTTAAAATACGTGCTAACATCCTGGGATAATTTTTATAATTTTAGAAACTGAAATAGAGCATAATTTGTAGGAATAGAAAATATAGGGAGGTTTTATGTAATTCCCACATCTTCTTCTTCCTCCCGCGGCACGGCACGGCGGCTCCTCACGTGGCTATGGTGGCTCGACGGTGGTGCTCGACACGGCACGGCGGCTCTGACAGTGGGTGATGGTGGCTCCGGCAGTAAAGGGTGGTGGCTCCGGTGACGACAGCGGCGGCGACAGGCGACCCTCAAGGGGGCTCCGGCGACGGGGAGGTTTAAGGTAGATTTGGGGGTTTTCTTGTTTGTATGTTATTCAACCAATTTCTTGTATAGAATTATTCCTAGGGACGAAAGGAATTCAATAGTATAGAAGACGAGCTCGGAGTTTGAATGTATTGGGGCAATTTCGCTAAAAGGGAAACGTTCCTATTTATAGGGGAAGCTCTAAAACACCGGATTAGATCAAATTGAATGTGCAATTAACATCCCATTGATGTTTCCATTCATTGTCGTTAATCAATTTGGATGAAACCGTCACATAGTCATCGGATTGGGTTGAATTGAAGATTTAGGGTTTATGAATTTGGATGGAATTGGGGATGGATTCAACCCTTAATAAAAGATTAGTCCACGTTTTTTATAAGATGGTATTTATTAGACATAATAGAGACGTTTTGAAGATGAAACATCCAAAAACTAAAAATCACCATTGAAGCTCCCATCTCGTGCGTTTAACGTGAAGGAGGATGAAGAAACGGTTCAGTTGAACCGACTTCCCCTTTTTTATCGGTTTGGCCGAACCGGTTCACTTAAATAGTTGGGTTTTTCTTTTATATGTAATAAAAGACTATTTATTTAATTTGAAAAAAATAGATAACTAAAATACAAGATATAATCCCACACACATGTATATCCTTTTAAATAAATAACTTATGATAAGTTCTTTTATTTAAATAATTATTTCAAATTAAATTACAATAAGTCGGATCATAAATCATACTTATTTATTTAAAATGATATCACATTGGGTATTGAAATAATTTAAGTAAGACACCCTTTAAATAAAACAATGAATTCATATCAACCTTTATTTTTATAAAAGTAGCTATGTTAAAATAATAGTAATAACAATAATTATAATAATGATCCTTTATTTTATCTAACATAATATTGTCAATTGAATTTTAGGTTATAATTACTAAACCCAAATGATAAGGTATATATTTTGCAACGAATTCTACACCTTCTTTTATTTAAAAAAAATTCACCTTATGTTTATTTACAGAAATACCCAAAAATACTTTGGGGTATTTCACTTCATGGTCTTGTATTTTCTCTAAAATTGACCTTAGAAGTGGATATCATCAAATTGGGTAAACAAATGCTCCTTCTACTTTTATGAGGCTTATGAACCATGTCTTTAGGAGATACATAGGAAAATTTGTGGTTGTATACTTTGACGATATTTTAATCTATAGTAAGAACCTGCATGATCACCTTAGTCATTTAAAATTGGTTTTTGATCTTCTTAGAAAAGAGCAATTATATGCCAATTTAAAGAAATGTTTTTTTGCATCCGACTCTACCATTTTCCTTGGTTTTGTAGTGTCTTCATCTGGATGAAAGGTGGATAAGGAGAAGGTTCGCACTATTCAGGAGTGGTCCTAGCCCCAGACTCTTACACATGTCCACTCATTTATGGGCCTTGCTGGCTTCTATCGACGCTTCGTCAAGGATTTCAGCACTGTTGCTGCCCTCCTCCATGAGCTGACCAAGAAGGATGTGACATTTCGCTGGACTGACGCACATAAGAGGGCATTTGACGCTCTCAAGGATCACCTCACCCATGCCCTAGTGTTGCAACTACCCGACTTCCAACAACCTTTTGAACTCGAGTGTGATGCTTCTGGCACTGGTATAGGTGGAGTTCTGCTTCAAAATAGGCACCCCATTGCCTATTTCAATGAGAAGTTGGGCCCCGTTGAGCTCAATTATTCTACCTACGACAAGGAGCTCCTCGTGCTTATCAGATGCTTACAGACATGGCATCACTACCTTTGGCCTAAGGAGTTTATGATTCATTCGGATCATGAAGCTCTGAAGTACCTCAAAGGACAAGTAGTGCAGTAGGCGCCTTGCTCGATGGGTGGAGTTTCTGGAGACTTTTTCCTATGTGGTTCACCACAAGAAGGGAAAGGATAATGTGGTAGCAGACATGCTATCATGTAGGTATGTCCTCCTCAACCATATGGATGCACATGTTTTGGGTTTTGCTTTAATAAAGGAATTGTATGCTTCTGATAGTTTCTTTAAACATATATATGCTCAATGTGTGTCCAAATGTGAAGTTGATTCATATTTTCTTGATAATAGTTATTTGTTTGAGATGGGCAAGCTTTGTATCCCATCTTCTTCTATTCGACGATTGCTTACTCAAGAAATTCATGAGTCTAGAGGACATGGGGGTTTCGAAAAAACCTTGGTTGGACTTAAAGAACATTACTTTTGGCCTAAAATATCTAATTATGTGCTAAGATTTGTCAAAAGTTGTGTCTCTTGTGCTAAGGCTAAATCAAAAGCCAAATCTAATGGTCTATATCAACCTTTGCTTATTTGTAATGCACCCTAGGAAGATGTTTCTATGGATTTTGTTGTAGGATTGCCTAGAACTTCTAAAGGTCATGATTCTATCTTTGTTGTTGTAGACAAATTTTCAAAAATGGATCATTACATTCCATGTCACAAAACTGATGACCTATTCATGTTGCACACTTATTCTTTAAATAAGTTGTTCGCTTACATGGATTGCCTTTGTCTATAGTTTTTGATCGTGACTCTAAATTCTTAAGCTGTTTTTGGAAAACTTTATGGTCTAAGTTGGGTACAAAATTGCTATTTTCTACTTCGTGTCACCCAAAAACTGATGGCCAAACGAAGATTACAAATAAAACTCTTGGGGCTCTTCTTAGAGTCATGCTGCGAACTAACCTCCGGAGGTGGGAAGACTGCTTACCATTTGTAGAATTTGCATATAACAGGTCTAGGCACTCTGCAACAAAGAAAACCCCCTTCGAAGTTGTTTATGGACGAAACCCACTAACTCCAGTGGACATGATGCCTCAGCTACTTAAGGAAAATGAGAGCTTGGATGCAGGTAAGCAAGTGGATTTCATCAAGCGCTTACATCAGCGCACCAAGGCGCATCTGGAAAGGAAAACTGCACAATACAAGGCCGCGAAGGACATGCATCGTAAGGATGTGCAGTTCAACGTTGGTGATCTGGTATGGATGCATCTCATGAAGGAAAGGTTTCTGTAGAAACGGAAATCAAAGCTGGACCCCAAGGCAGATGGACCATTCAGAGTGGTTCAAAAGATGGGTCCATTTTACCGATAAGTACAACGTCCATTCTACTTTCAACGTCGCCGATCTATCCTTGTTCGTGCCTGACGATAACTCTGACGATGATTTGAGGACAAATCGAAGTCAAGTGGAGGAGAATGATACAGTGCAATTATCGATGACTCTTGGTGACATTGAGGACAATATGAAGGTTCCATTCGATGGGCTTATCACTCGTGCAGGGGGCAAGAAGATTCAAGATGCAACCAAAGCCCTTCTTGTCCATTACCAAGGGACGATGGAGCAAGGGTTCAGGCCACCCTGGATCACTTGGCTCAAGACTACACAACCGGAGCAAGATATGAGCTTACGTCCACAAACCAAGCTCGTGCAAACTCGCCATCATCCACCTTGAACTCGGCATGCACTCGACATCCACTCGGACCCTTAACCCTGACCGCCTCCTACCAACCAGCCCAGGCCGACTCAGCGGCGTAGAGGCCATGAGCGAGGATGCGGAAACCACACCTTCTAACGTCGATGTTGTGCCCCTACCGCCTAACCACACCTTCGGCAGCCCACATGCGTTCTACTCTTCCCAGTTGCCAGTGACATCACCTCAGCACACCGATCTCTCAGCGACTTTTTCACCATCAGGCTTCAGCAACCGGACGAAAATTTGTATATGGCTACCGGGGCCTCCTCTCACATGACGAATGCGCCAGGTAACCTACATACCGTCTGTCTATATCGGAAATGGCACACCCCTTTCCATTGTCGGTTCGGGTCAAGCAACCCTCCCCACTGACCCACCCCTTTGCCTTAACAACATCCTACTTGCCCCTGACCTTGTCAAAAACCTCATCTCTGTTCATCAATTTACGATCGATAATCACGTGACCGTCCAATTTGACCCTTTTGGTTTCCTTGTGAAGGATCTTCGTACGGGGACCCCAATCATGCGGTGCAATAGTTCAGGCGACCTCTACCCACTCGTCGTAGCCCGCTGTTTGACCACTGCCGCCTCCAATGCCCTCGTCACCCATGGTTCTGACTGGTGGCATGCTCGTCTTGGCCACCCTGGAGATCACGTGCTCCAAAGTCTCCGCTCTAGTTATTTTATTTCTTGTAATAACGCCTCGGCCGTTTGCACTGCGTGTGAAATCGCCAAGAGCAAAAGACTTCCCTTCAGCATTTCTCATTCCATTACATTTGCACCTTTTGATATTATACATTGCGATTTGTGGACATCGCCTATTCCTAGTGCTAGTGGTTTTTGCTATTATTTGGCTTCCTTGATGATTTCACCCATTTTATTTGGGTTTTCCCGCTTTGTCATAAATCAGAAACACATGGCCACATTGTTGCTTTTCACAAGTTTGTCGAAGCACAATTCAATCTACCCATTAAGTCCACCCAATGTGACATGGGAGGCGAGTTCGACACCAACATTGTCCGCTCCTTTTGTCACCAACATGGGATCGCCCTCCGCTTCTCTTGTCCATAAACCTCCCTACAAAATAGCAAAGCAGAACGCATCCTATGCACCGTCAATGACAAAACTCGGACCCTCCTACAACATGCTTCCTTACCTCTCTTCTTTAGGGTCGAAGTAGTTTGATCACATGGCCACTTACCTCCACAATATACTTCCCTCCAAAGCCATTGACAATTCCATCCCAACCTTGGCATTCTACCATCGTTGTTGTAGGGGGAAATCGAGTTCAAAATATAAGAATATAAATCAAACCAGATCTTGCCCACGCAAATAATTACAAGACTCCATCCTGATGTAGCAAAAGGAAGTCAGGATCGATCCTCGAGGAAGCTGGTCAGCGGATCCTAGGCAGCGGATAAATCTTACGTCGAAATCGACCTCGGGGGACCACTCGATATCGACCAAGAGTAGTCGATATCGACCTGTTCCAGTCAATTTTGGGTAACTGTAGTCGTCAGGCAAATATCGACCAAGCACTCGATATCGACCTCCTGGCTCGATATCGACTAGTACTCGAAATCGACCTGCTCTTCACCTGCAGAGACAAAAACAAGCAGCGATCTTTCTGGATCGGTAATTAGAAGTTGATATCGACAAAGGAGTGGTCAATATCGAGTGGGTAACAGTATGTAAATAAAGAACAAAGCTTTGCAGATTTCGGAATAAACTTATGTAAAAGAAAACTTCCAAGATCGGGGTTTGCAACAACGATAACCAAACATGCATAAGGTAAGATAAATAACGATAATCATGCAATCTAATCAAAGGATCAAGCTTTCGCCTTTTCCAACAATTAGACAACTCTTTCAAGAAACCCTAATTGTATCTACCTATTTTATGTTTATAATCCAAGTTGTTAACATGGATCTCTATTAAATAGGTAATAAACATATAAAGGTAGTGGATGATCAAAACACAATAAAAGTCGAATCTTTACCTCAAGCACGTGTGGCTATCGTCGGGCTAACCCCAACCCTAGAAGTTGGTGGACTACTCGCTCTTCATCGCAGGAAAAGACATCATTGATGTAAAAGAAACTTACATTAACTATATTCAAAGTCTTTACAATCCTGGCACTCACACTTTCGTAGAATGCCAAAAACCTAAAACCTTTGAGCTCCTAAACTATGTGTGGTAACTACTTCTCTAGACTTGAATAAATAAAAACTAGCCCCATGAGCTTTATTTATAGGCCTTAACCCTTGCTAATCAAGGTAAGGAATATCTATCCTATATCTCTATCTAGCTAAAGATATAATTCTACTAGGAAATAAATAAATCTAATTAGGCAAAAGAAGATAAATCTTATATGGTAATTAATTGTTCCACCCTTAAGATAAATAAAAAGATAAAAAGAATAATCTTCAAGTCTTCATGTGCAAGGAATCTTCTCATGGTAATATCTCCATTGGATTTTGGATAGATCTTTCAGTAGAGCTCAAAATTGACTAGAACTCGACACTGGCATTAGGTCGATATCAAGTCACTTCTCTCGTTTTCACTTCTTCTACTCGATTTCGGCTTCTAGGGCAATATCGATTTGTCCTAGGTCGATATCGACCAAAACTGGTCGATATTGACCTGTCTTCTTCTCTGCTGGGCATCTTGAGTCGATCTGGGGATTTTCGACCACAATCTGGTCGATATTGAGTAGGTCTGGTCGATATCGACCAATTCCTCAGCATTTTTCTCTGTTCTTTAAATGCACTTTCCCAAGTACTCGTTTGTCGGATTGACGCGTATGAACATGCGTTGGAAAGGTATTTTCGAGGGCTACAACTCTCATGAAGACATCAGAACTTGAATCAGAATAATGAATGCCGAAAAATGGCCTTTTTTCCAGCTGCACCATTCTTAGCTTTTTCATGACTTTCCTTTAAGCTCCAAAGTGCGTCTAATTTCTATGAAATTAAACAGAAACTAGTGTAGACTCCATAATTTTGAAAATAAGCATAAACTACATAGATTCTGTATTATTCTAACCCAAATACATGAAATGCATACAGAAATCGATATAAAAGTCAATATAAAACATGGCACAAAACATGGACATCAAATCACCCCATACTTAAGCTTGTTTGTCCCAAGCAATAACTTGGATGGTCATTCAGGGGAAGAATTCAAAACTCTCAACATCATAGATTCATTCTTATATGTCCATGCAATCAATTACCATCATCGAAAAGGTACTTATGCCACAAATCCATACGTGTGCAATAAAAGCAACATCTACTCACAAAAGGAGGGTTATGAAAAAAAAATTCATGTGACAAAGCATTAATAATCAAGAGGACTTTATTTAAGCTCAATAAGGAGTAGATTGGTAAAAGTCTAAATGTGGGCAATTTTTTGCAATGTGGTGCTAATAATCCGGGGAAATGGAGTATTTCCAAACTTTCATACCACATTCCTTCTTCCCTTCAGTTCTCACCTTTCTCTCATCGCTCAATGCTTTTTTTCAATATAATGTTTTTACCTCTCTAACCTCAGCATTGCCTTCTTGCGAGTCGCAAACATGGATGTCATAAATGGCCCTGGATACTTAGTGCTTTGGACTCCTCACGTGTATGTCCCATCTCTCCAAACTATTATCTCAGCGAGTAGGGTCGATCTACCTTTATCTCCTAAGGTGACCGGATTTTCTTTCTGTCATTAAATTTTCCATAATTTTTCGAATTCCTGCCAAAATCCAATAATGATCCTAACAACACAACAACGATATAACAATCTCCATAATGTTACATCATTCTCAACATAATCCTCGGATAGGAAATAAGGTAAAGAATGACAAATATTTAGATCATGGGGAGCAAAATATGAAATAAGGCTCAATATGGCTTTTTTGTGATGCATAAGCATAGGTACGGCTAGGAATAAACAATGAGCATTATATGGAAATATAATGTCCTCCATCCTCTTATCATGTAACATGTCAAAAGCAACATCAAATTTTACCTCCTTTCAAGGTTTTCAAGAAAATAATGCACTTCATTGTGACTTCCCTTTACTAGGCAATTTCATGCTATATCTCTAATGAATCCAATTTTGCATCGTCGAGTTCAATTAAAGCTTCCATGACTCTATTTCTTTAAACAATTTACAAGATTTGGGAGATCTCTCATAAAACTTTGAGTTTAGCAATTAAGCACAAAAATTAAAAATTCACCCAAAATTCACCATGTAGAACCAAAAACAAGAATATAAAATAATAATAATGATAATGAGCTCTTCCCCCATCCAATTCTTAGAATATACAGTGTCCCCACTGTATAAAAATCAAACAAAACAAGGGTAAAGGAAGGAACTCACCAAATAACGTGGTGTAGGGTCGAAATAAGGTTGTTGTAGGTTGCCAGAAGTCGATATCAACTAGGTATAGGTCGATATCGGCCACAATTCTCGTCAGATTCCAAGTGTTCGGCTGGTCGAAATCGGCTCTTTTGGTCGATATCGACTTAAGCACTCGATATCGAGTACTTTTTGTCAATATCGACCTGCTTCCTTTTTCTGCCTCCGGTCAAAATCTACCTCAGGGGTCGATATCGACAAGTACTGGTCGATATCGACCGGGTTGTACCAACAGTTCCGTTCGATCCCCATTGTTCGACCTATAAAATTGATAGTTTCCGCACAAAGACAAGATTCTCTACATGAAGTATTCAAGACAAGAATAAAAACCAAAACCAAAAGTTTTAAAGTCCAAAATTCTAAAAGTTTTATGTACATGCTCTAGATTTTAGAGTCACTAGGCCGACTTCTCCCTTATGCTTAGGTACCCTTGATGTGGGGCCCTCTTGTGCTAGGCGGATCCTAGACGGTCAAGGTGGACGCCTAGGCGTGCTTAGGCGACCATTTAGCTCTAGGCGGAGGGAGGTCGCCTAGCGCCTAGGCGGTGGCCAGGCGGCGCCTAGGCCCGATTTTTAGAACAGTGCCTGGATCATCTAGGTCCTGATTGTAGTATGCAAGCTTTGCTGATAGGTGGTTGCTTGCATAGAGCCCTTTGCTTTCTTTCTTCCTCTTTCCAGTCCTAGTTGTTGTAGGGAGGAAATCGAGTTCAAAATATAAGAATATAGATCAAATCGGATTATGCCCACACAAATGATTACAAGACCTCCTCCCGATGCAGCAGTGGGAAGTCAGGATCGATCCTTGAGGAAGAACGTCAGCGGATCTCAGGTAGCAGCAAATCTCACAGACAGACAGAAATAACAGAGAAAAGAAGAAAAGAAAGCAAAGCACAGAAAACTGGTCGATATCGACCACTGTTACTAGATATCGAGTACGAAAATCAACCAACAGTGCACGAAATTGACTCAACAGAAAGTAAAACCCAGCAAAGTAACTTGATTTCGACAAGACTTAACTCGACATCGACCAATTACCTCGACGTCGACCAAATTTCCTTGAGATTGAGTAACTCAGAAACTAAAATTGCAACTTTTTCCTAACACAGAACACGATTTTCGATGAAATAAATCCATAAACTAAAGACTTTCAAGATCAGGGTTTCAACACCACAACGATAACCATGCAAAATAATAGATAAAGGCATAAAAGATCATGCTTTTCATCAAATAACTTTCGTTATTAACAAATAGGAATATAGAGGCTTTCGCATAAACACTAATTGTTACTAACCCTTTTCACAAAATTAACCCGCTCCTGAGTTGTTCTTCAGCTTTGTCCTGCTACTTTCCGACTTCTGGCTCGCGTAGTTCGTACCCGCTCCTAAGCTTTACGGCTGCGATGTGTCCAGACTTCCCCTTAGGATTGGGCTCAGAAGATCCAGGGAGCGTACCTGACTATATCTAGGGACGCCTGCTGCTAGCTGGCCAATCTGTGTTTCAATCGACTTCCTCCAGATATCGATTTCTCCAAGCCTAGCGTTGACACCATCTATTTGAGTGTAGACGGAATTGAAGGACTGCTTGGTGTCTGAATGGTTCCTCCACATTTCCTCAAGGATGGTCTTTAGGTCATCCTTCTTCTGGTCCCTTTCCGGATGTCCTGGAGCTCTGTATGGCGGGGGGTTCCTAGGGGCACCTTGGTTCAATTGGGGTTGCTGAAACCTTTGGTCCCCCATATAGCGATTGGGACCCCCTGCGTAAGCTACCTCTTCGTGGTTTTCTGCCATCCTGACTTGCTCTGTATGTGGGCACTCAGTAGTGGTGTGCCGCTGTGATTCGCATTAGATGTAGGGCTAGTTGACAGAAAGACACTTGAGTTGCTTGAGGAGCTTGCGATTATGATCTCTGTAGTATTGCTCCTTGACATCTGGGTCAATTTCTTTAGAAGGCTCATAACGGGGCATGGATGGGGCTGGCCTGGCATATGCAATCTCATCATAGTTTGTCGGAGTCCCATACTTATTGTCGTAGTTGGTAAGCTTGTCGAGGGTAGCCCATGCATTAGCTGGTGGCATCGTCAGATACTCATAATGAGTATACTGGTTGATCCTATCCTTAGCGGCCAGGTCAAGAGAATTGAAGAAGATCTCCTGAACGACATAGGGTGGCTTTCCATGTGTAGGGCAGGATCGCTGTAGATCCTTATATCGTTCCCATGCTTTTGCTAGCGGCTCCCCAGACTTCTGTTTGAAAGCTGTAATCTTCTGGCGGACAATCGCTGTCTTGGCAGGAGGAAAGAATTTGTTGAGAAATTCCTGCCTTACTTCAGCCCATGTTGTTAGGGATCGTGGAGGAAGACCTCCAAGCCATTTCAGTGCTGGACCGGCGAGGGACCATCGAAAAGCCTTCATCTTGACATATTCCAGCGTAGTACAGAGTATGGCACATGTCAGAAAAATTTCAAAGTTATTTTCAGGGATTAGAATGGCCGATTCAGGCACGACGAGAGTCGGGTGCATGTAATCCTCTGCAGTGGTAGGGTATTGGGCAAGCTCAGCTTCCATCTGCCTCCTTCGCCCAGCTTCCTGTGTAGTGCGTGCTCTCTCAGCGGTGAGAGCAGTATCCTTGGCGGCTAGTTCCCTTTGAATCCTCTCAATCATCTCAACTTGTGTTTCGGCAGTCGACATGATCCTTTTCAGTCTAGAATGGATGTGTATAAGGCATTCTGGACCGTCTAAGGCGTCAAACTCAGGGGGTTGACCAGAAGGGCGCATACACATGCAAAATCAAAACTTAAAGAAAACGTGAGATCTAACTACTTGAGGCGCGAATGATTGCTTCCCTGGCAACGGCGCCAATTTATTGTAGGGAGGAAATCGAGTTCAAAATATAAGAATGTAGATCAAACCGGATTATGCCCACGCAAATGATTACAAGACCTCCTCCCGATGCAGAAGTGGGATGTCATGATCGATCCTCGAGGAAGCACGTCAGCAGATCTCAAGTAGCAGCAAATCTCACAAACAGATAGAAATAACAGAGAAAGGCAGAAAAGAAAGCAAAGCACAGAAAACTGGTCGATATCGACCACTGTTACTCGATATCGAGTACCAAAATCGACCAACAGTGCACGAAATCGACTCAACAGAAAGTAAAACCCAGCAAAGTAACTCGATTTCGACAAGAGTTAACTCGACATCGACCAATTACCTCAACGTCGACCAAATTTCATCGAGATCGAGTAACTCAGAAACTAAAATTGCAACTTTTTCGTAACACATAACCCGATTTTTTATGAAATAAATCAATAAACCAAAGAATTCCAAGATCAGGGTTTGAACACCACAATGATAACCATGCAAAATAACACATAAAGGCTTAAAAGATCATGCTTTTCATCAAATAACTTTCGTTATTAAGAAATAGGAATATAGAGGCTTTCGTATAAACCCTAATTATTACTAACCCTTTTCACAAAATTAACCCAAGTTGTATTAAGATCACTTTCGCTTCAATAACACAAACAAGGATCTCCTTCAACTATCGCAAAAGAATCATGCTTTCAGGGATAGAAGACGAATTGCATAAAAAGATCAAACCTTTACTGCGTCACATCACACGGCTACCGTCGGGCTCACCCCGACCCTAGAAGTGGGTGGACTACTCGCTCTTCATCATCAAGAAAAACATCAATAATAAAAGGGAATAATTTTGTGAAGACTCCACCTTGATTGTAAGATCTTGAGTCCTAGCGTGCAGGTGATCTAAAGGATGATGAAAGACAAAAGGCTGGGTTTCAAGGTCTTGAAACCCAGACTAAAATGTTTTGGAATATTACGTATACATTTCTCTAGTTGAATTATTCTCTCACAGGAAAGAATCCAAGGCCAACCTTGTTGGGCCTAAATTATCATGGGCTTCTTATTGGACTATGAGATGTGATTTGGACTTACTCGATTTATATATGTGTTTCTCATCTAACCCATTTTATGTACTAGATACATTATGCATGTTCTTTCAGGATTTCATTTTTCATACAAGGAAAGAACCGATCCATAGTTGATCATACTTGATCAACTATGGATGAAAAGTCGAAGGCTAAGAAGGATGAAAACTAACTAAGCAAGCACTCAAGCAATCATAGCATCCTAAAGCTTTCGTAATCTCAAGTTTCTCTTACATTCTCAAAAAGGCTAGTTGTTGATCATTGGTAAAGAGTTGAGAGAAACACTAGCACTTATTGTACAAGTTATTCGTTTTACACTTAGAGTTTTCATACTCGATCAAAGCACACTTGGTGTGTGGTGTGAGCTTTTATTTCACTTGTAAGGTTGAGAGCTAGAATAGAAGCGGTGAGGCTTTGTATAGAGAAAGGGAAGTTTCTCTAGGAAGTTCTAGGCTCAAGAGAAGTGAAATAAGAAGTGTTTGAATCCTACGAGTTGGATAACCCTAGGCGGGGACGTAGGCAAGTTCGTGCCGAACCTCGTTAACAATTCGTGTGTTCATCTTTTATATTCCACATTTACATTATCATATTCGATTTTACTCTGTCAAGTTCTGATAGCCTATATCAAGGTCTTGACAAGTTGCACTAAATTTCTATTGTTGCGAAAATCGTCCATACTCTATTCACCCCCCCTTCTAGAGTATTATTCATCGCCTTATAGACTCTTCAATTGGTAGCAGAGCTTGGCTCACTGTTTTGATTTAACAATCTTGTGAGTTTTCAGTATGTCTACCATAGGTGATGGAGGTTTTGCTCAAGGAAGGTCAACCAATAGACTTCCACTTTTCTGTGGCAATAACTTTGTCCACTGGAGATCACTGATGCAAATGTTCATCATTGATCAAGACCTTTGAGCTATGGAGCCTGGTCAAGAATGGACCACACGTTCCTAAAAAGACTGTCGATGGAAAGCAAGTTGATAAAACTGAGTCTGATTACGATCAGACTAATCTTGAGAACATTGCTAAGAACTATAAAGCTATGAATCTACTATATTGCGCTCTCGATGCTAATGAGTTTAACCGTGTCTCAGCTTGCAAAAGTGCCAAGGAAATTTGGGACAAGCTTATAGTTACTTATGAGGGCACAAGTCAAGTCCACGAGAGTAAGATTAATATCTTTCTCAGGCAATACGAACTTTTCAAGATGAATCCTGATGAGAAAGTAAAGGAGATGTTTACGAGATTCACTCAAATTGTAAACAACCTCGACTCACTTGGAAAAACCTTCTCCAACCCAAAAAAGGTTCGAAAGGTTCTAAGGAGCCTTCCAAAAATCTCTTTAATTTTTGCAAGTGGGTATGCTTAATAGGGAAGCACTTTCTAGGGGGAAGCACTTTCAGTTAGCTGATATTTTTACTAAACCACTCCTTGAAGATTGTTTCAATTTTATTAGACTGGAGTTGGGTATGCTTACTAGGGAAGCACTTTCTTAGGGGGAGTAATTACTCCCTATATGAAAGTTCTGAATTCAAATGACATCTCAAGGCCTTGACTTCATAAGGATCCGAGATGTTCATCCGAATAAAATTATATTGGATCAAACTCTGTTAGTATCTTATGGATATTTAACAAGAGTGTCTTTTGATTTTATTTACCCCTTTCAAATATCGGTTTTCACATATTTTGGTTCCCATTTTAAAATTATTCCAAATCTCTTTAATTTTTGCAAGTGGATGTGACACTTTGGGTTTAGAAAAATCAGAACATCATTACTTACTTCATGTGAGTTAATGAATCTGTACTTGCCCATTTGAAAATATTGTGAAACGATTCAGTTTCCAGTGTTGTTGCTTTTTAATCCCTCCCTCCTTTCGGTCTAATCCACTCCACCCTCACTCTCTCTGTGTTGATTCTCTCTCTCTCTCTCTCTCTCTCTCTCTCTCTCTCTCTCTCTCTCTCTCTCTCTCTCTCTCTCTCTCTCTCTCTCTCCGAGTTCCAAAAACCCTCTTTGTTTCTGAAATCAAAATGGTGGGATCAAAGCGCTCTTCAGCATCTCCGTCTCCAGCACCTTCTGCTAAGAGGTACAAGATGCCGGCCAACAAGGGGAAGCAAATCATGGAGGAATCTGAAGAACATTCCGAGGATTCCAGCGAGAACTAACCATCTCCACCACCTCTAATCAGGAAATCCAAAGGCAAAGCTCCAGCCACTTCTTCTCCTACTCGGCCTCCCCAGGTATCTTCTGGCATTTCCCCCAATTGGTTTTGCTCTAAAGAGGTTGAGGAGTCCTAGAAACAGGACTTTTGCAACCGTCGTTTATGCTTCTGTGATGCTGTCGATTTCAACCTCCTCCAATCCATGCCCTTGCCTTGCATTTCCCTCCTCAAATCTACCTGTTTCTAGACCTTGCTCAACCCTGGCAATTTTGCCTATCCCCAACTTACCCGACTCTTTTATGCTAACATTACTGGTCATCGGGTAAATGGAACCCTAACCCTAGTATCCAAGGTCAAGAACACCCGAATCCACCTCTCTCCTGAAAGCCTTGCTCTCATCCTTGATCTTCCAACTGAGATTCCCACAAAAGAATTCCCAAGCCGATTTGAGTGTCTCTCACGAGCACGAGATGAATTCTTCCTAAAATCTCAAGGCCCTGGATCTTCATCCACCCTCAAACCCACTCACACTGCCCTAAACCTTCAAGCCAAGCTCATCTTCACCATTCTGGCTCGCTGTATCTTCCCACACATCCATTCCAGGGAATTGGTGACCGAGAATCTTCTCGAGATCCTTTTCCTAATCATGAACGGATACGAGCCTGATTTGCCCAAACTCATTCTCGACTACATGACCCATGTCTCTACCTCCTCTCGGCCTATGCCTTTACCCTATGCAAATATCTTGCCCAAAATCTTTGAAGCCTTTGACATCGACACATCAGGAGAAGAAAAGCAAACCTACAGTGGGATTGTTGATGAGGGTTGTCTAGATAGATTGGGCATTGCCAAAAACCTGAGAGGGCAATGGTTTCTGAGGAAGGATTCGAAAGGAAAACGGGTTGCTGAACCTAACATGAATGAGGATAGATTGGCTGTTGTGGAGACTGAAATTCAAGACCTTAGGTTTGATCTAAGCAGAATGTGGTCGGATGTGGTGATTCGACAGGACCAGACTCATGAGCTACTCTCTATGGTCAAATGCAAGCTTGATCAGATGATGCTTCTCAATGCTCTCACCTACACTGCTACAGGCTCTGTCATGCCAATGGAGCAAGAAACTTTTGATCATGTGCGTGAGAAGACAGGGAATTTCATCCTCAAATGTGAAAATCAAGTGAAGAAACGTTCTATTCTGCGCCCCACAAAGTCACCAGAGACACCCTTCATAGGTGGAGGAAGAGGTGCAGAGATGAGGTCAGAAGGAAATACCTTCCACCCAACAAGCAGTACCCCACCTTTGGCGAATGGGTTGAGGAAGGTGCTAGCATCGCCCCTCCTGAAGATCCTAATGCTCCTGGCGCCCCTGGCACATCCTCTGCTGCTGAGCCATCCTCTACTAAGAAAGGCAAGAAGGCTCTAAAGGGCAAGAAGAAGAAGGCTGGAGATGGGGATTCTGACTCAAGGCCTTGATCTCCCACCCTCTTTGCTCTACTTTCTAAAAACTCGTCTTTTGCTGCTCGTCTTTTAAAACTCCTGGTCTTTTGGTTGTTTTTTGGTTGACGTTTCAGACATTTTCACCTCTCTGTCCTTTTGTTGGAAGACAAAAAGGGGGAGAATGTTTTGGTTGCCCTGCGTTTTGGCACTAGTTGGTTAAGTGCTTAATGGTTTTAAAACATAGATGATCCAAACATTTTCTGCTCATATTATATAATATGCTTATTTCCTTATAATGGTTGCTGGAAATATGCTATGAATATTGAAACAGGTTTTGTCTTCCATCAAGGGGGAGATTGAAGACTCCACCTTGATTGTAAGATCTTGAGACCTAACGTGCAGGTGATCTAAATGATGATGAAAGATAAAAGGCTGGGTTTCAAGGTCTTGAAACCCAGACTAAAATGTTTTGGAATATTACGTATACATTTCTCTAGTTGAATTATTCTCTCAAAGTCGACCGTGGTCACTGTTAGTTCGGCCTCCCCCGTTATGCCGTATGAATGTATATATATATAGTGAAAAACTAATCTCCCTAATTCTAATCTAACGTAATACTACTATATAATAATATTCTTATTATATCTATCTAATCCATCTGAATATATATATTACGTAGCAATCAGCCACTCATTGGAGTTGTTGAACCCACGTCTTGCCTTTCCGAGCCCATCTTGTCTTTCAAATTGCGATCAACCTCTGAATTCATACGATTCAATCCGAAAATACCTAAAATATATAAAAATACTAGTGTAGAGTCCGAAAACAAATAATACAAATTTAATCTATAAAATATGTAAAAATACTCTAAACTAATATACAAATCTATACTTAAAAACATGACTAAAATAGACTCTATCAAACTACCCCATGCTTGACTTTTGCTTGTCCTCAAGCAATGAAAAACAAATATAGAATTAATCATCCCACAAATAAGATCTTCATATTGTAGTTTTAGAAAAGCAACATCAAGCAATAGGAGCCATGAATAAGAGAACAAATATCCTAGCACGTATATGAGCGATCCAATAGTAAAGGCAAATTTAATCCAACCTTACCAGGATAATGTGTTTCACTCAAGCTCTCATGTGTTTAGGCCTTAAAGTCAGACTCTCAACTCAATCCAAAATGCTCTATACAGTATACACCGTGAAAGTCATTACTTGCAAATAACATCATGAGGACTTTTATAGGGTTGTAATGGGGCTTTGGTAGGAACATAAGGCAAGAGAAATGTTTAGGCTTGTGGTGCTAAAAATCCGGAAAAAATGAACAACAACCAACTAGAACAACACCAAAATTTCCATACGTCGCAAACCATTCCAATAACATAAACTCCAATACACATCAATAAGCTCTTTTCGATTTCAATAACTATACAACTCATGCAATTTTTTCATTTGGATAACGACTTCTTTTCTATTCTTTTATGCTTACTTTTACCCGTAGGTGAATTTTATCCTCCCTAGGTCCAAGCTTACTAGACTTTTACTCCTAAGTGAATTTTATCCTCCTTAGGCCCCTAGTAATAAGTCATCTCTATTATGCAAGAAGGGTTACCTTATTTTGGCTATGCCTCTCGCAATGCACAACCATACATACATAATCTCCACTCAAAGCAACTCCAACATATAGATTTTTCACCAATTTTCCTCCTAATTCCCGGATAGGGTGAGGCTAATCATTGGCTATGATATATTTTTGTGGAGCTATAAAAAAGAATAGGCTTTAAGGCTCAGATGGGCTTCAAGCGAAGGATAATATGTAATACGGTCCTAAAAAAACAAGCATATGGAGAGTATAATCACACAATAAAAACAAAAGGGAAATAATTATGAATAGTCCCTATAAGGCCAAAACAACTCACAAGGGTTATGTTTTTGCTAGATTTCAATTTAACCTCAACTATGAACCATACTTGCTCAATTATATTCACAAATCATGCTCCAAAAATCATTTACAAGCAATTCAATCAAATTATGGAATTTATGCAATTAAGATCATAAAAATAAATTAGAGGACAAACTAAACCAAGATGGGTAACACCTAAATGCAATGAAATGCATAACAAAAATTGAAAAAAACAAAAAACAGAAAACTAACATATATATAAAGACGGAGCTACACTCGAATTCTCCACCCCATGCTTAAAATCTTACTTTGTCCTCAAAGTAAAGAAAAAGAATAAAGGAGGTAGAGGAAACTTACAATATACTCAAGCATTCTGAAACGAGCTTGAAGCTCAAGAAGAGGGAGTGATGTCGCCTCTGATCAGATCATAAAATTCAGCAACTTCTCAAAGTGATAGGACTCGTTCAACACCACAAACAGCATAAAAACAAGCAAAACTAGAATAGAAATTAGCAGCAGATTCAATTTAGTAACAAAGGAATATCAAAAGCAGAAAATTTAGCAAGATAGGTGACTATTCCTAAGTACTAGCACCCTTAATACAAGAGAAAAGTGTAGAAATTACAGCCCTAGTGTTCAGCAGAAATTTTCACCATCAACTTGGATGCAATTGGCGTATGCGAACCTTCTCGGAGTTGGATAAATATAGGCATCATCTTCTTTACCAAAGGTCCTGGCCAAGACACAAGGCAAAGAAAACACAACACAGCAAAGCAGTCCAACTTTCCAAGCTTAATAATATCATCCAAGTAAAAGAAATAACAAACCCAGTATATCAAAAATCAGCTTATTAGTACCTACTCAATCACTTATGACAATTTAGAAACATAGAATTCAAGTGATTTCAGGGAGCAAGAACTTAGTAATAAAAAATTTAAGCATGTGCACCGTCTCAAAGTATATAGGCTTATACTGATATTAACACTAAAGAATAAATAAAACTACTCGGCTGATTTCAAATATAGAAAGAAGACATCAATCAGCTACAGTGAGGAGCTTCAACAGGCTACAAAATTCAACATATGGTCTCATTAAAATAACTTCCTTGAAATTCCAACAAAACCACAAGAAATTCTGAAATTCAGCAGAGGAAAATCAAGGATAAGTAAAATCAAGGAAGCATCCCTAGGACAAGTAATGACAGAATGAGAACCAACTATCAAACTCACTCTAATTCACACTCGGATTTTTCACATTACCTAGCCAAAATCAGCAAAGAAGTAACAAACATGATCATTCTGCGGAAGCTACGAGCCGGGAGCTCTCAAGCACAAATTCAGCACAATAAAAATGCAAAATTTCTAGTATAATATTAGCGATCCTACAACAATCCCGCCATAGTAAATTCAATAATCGCAATTCAGGCTAGCAATTCCAAAGACTGAAATTCACCTAAACTAGATATGTAATTGAGTAACATGCTTTCTTTTCGTCAAAAATTTCCAAGAACATATAACTAGTGAAGATGGGAAGATAATGCTACACTTACCAAATTGAAACCGAAGTTGATGGAAAGGGCATCCTGGAGTAGCCGAAATAAGGAGTCGCGCGATCGATTGGGAGCAGCAGCGGCGACTAGCAGTAGAAATTCCTAGACGGGCTGGTGCTGGGCAATCCTGGATGGGACAAGAAATTCCAGCGGTTCCGATTGAAATCCAAGTTGATGTCTCCTCTGGTGGTCCGGCGGCTAGGGTGTCAGCAGCGGCTATCCTCGTCGAGCAAAAACGCAGGGCACGGAACGACAATAGCTGGAGCTGGTGGTGACGAAGGCGGCCCGGGAAAACCGGCGGTGGTCGGAAGGAGGCCCATCGGAAGGATTTGTAGTGGTGGCTGGCAGACTCTGAGAGGGTAGACGCGGTTCAGGGTTTCGGTGGTGAGGAGCGGGCGGTCTCAGATGGCTAGAGGTAGATGGTGATGTCGGAGATGGTGGCTGGCCCGACGGCGGTCGAGGAGCGGGTTGACGGGAAGATCTGGTGGAGGGCGAAGGGGATGGTGGTGGGCGGCGACTCAAGCGGGGATGGGCAGAGAGGAGAGGAAGAGGGAGACGGGAAAACTGGAAAAGGTTTTTTTTTTTTTTTACGGAAATAAATAAATAAATATAAAAATTAATCCTAACTTAAAATAAAACGAATCAAAAAAACCTACATTGGGGTTCTTCCCAACCTCTCTAAGATTGGACATTGTTAACGCCCTCAATAATTTGGCAAACTCTTGAGCACATATTTCACATAAACGAGCATGGCTTTCTACAGAGGATATGTAATACCACCAATTTAGTTCCATTGGTGGCTTCTCAAAATATTCGCTCCTCTTTTTCCATCTCTTAGCTCTTTGTCCGTTTGCACCCTCATCAAATTCAAACAACAGAATCCTCTTTATCAAATTTTCCCCATCTTGCTCATCTATCCAATCTCCTAAGATCTCCTCGTCAAGAGAGATGATAGCGTAATCTTCACTAACCATCACCTCCGTCTGCCTAGGAAAAATCTCTGAAATAATTGGAATTGTA
This sequence comes from Persicaria tinctoria, assembly GCA_037127255.1. Lineage (NCBI taxonomy): Eukaryota > Viridiplantae > Streptophyta > Magnoliopsida > Caryophyllales > Polygonaceae > Persicaria > Persicaria tinctoria. The sequence goes on from JBANSL010000005.1 coordinate 25,094,705, forward strand.
ATTTGTTGAGCCACTTGGATCCACCTCATCTCATTATTGAAATCAGTTTGGATCATTATAATTTGGGACTCCATTGCAGCAAAGTGTTCTTCCATGAGGGGCAACATAGACGATTCTTGTGATGTTTGCGGAGCCAGACACGGAGGCTCTAGTTGTCCAATTTGGAGCTCTAATTGTGCAATCTCATGTATGATATCCAATTCCTGAGAAAGTTGAGTTTTGCACATATGATGTACTTCCTTGACCTTTCCGATCGGAACCATAAACACCGGACAATCTTTAAATATATGATTAGAAACTCCGCAAAAATCACAATATAAACCATGAGTCATCTTTAGAGGGAACCACCTAAACACACGAACACAGACAGTTAGTAGCACGGGTGTTATGAACCGTAAGATAGGCTCACAACAAAGTTAATTATATACAATAATCGGCAAACACACAAAACAAAGAAATAAACTTGAATTCCCCGGCAACGGCACCAATTTGATGGACGGTTTTTAGTCGCGTTAACCGTATCAAAATAATTCGAACCTACCTAACTAATGTAGTGTAGTAAGCACGAGTCGATCCCACAGAGAATCAAGTTATTCCTAAGTTAAGTTTATTTTCCAATTAGTATGAAACGGGGGTTTTTGGTGGATTGAAATAAGAAATAAACTATAAACAAATTAATGGAGATAACGATTAATAAAATAGTTTCACCTACAATTATCCACTTTAGTTGTTTGAAACGATCCTTGTAACTTTCTCTTGCCCTTTTAGGTTTCATATGAATGCCCTTGTCCCGACCTAATATAGTTACTAGTCCAACCAGTCCTAGAAACCCTTATCAATCGAACGGTCCCTAAAGAAGGATTTAACCCAATTAATAGCTTTAAGTTCAGAGATTAGCCAAGGTATTTGCAGTCCCTAAAGAGGGATTTAACAACACATCTAACTTCCTACTCATTGAATTAGTTCAACCAGCCCTAAAAGAACAAGTTTGTCACTTGGGTTAAGGTTCGCAACCAGAAATCTACAAAACCCTAGCAATTGAATTGATTCTAACTAGTTGCGCGGGCTAGATAGAATAAAACAATAGACAATCAAGCACAAAGAAGTCGAAACATTTAATATAGGAAATAAGGAACAAGATTCAGAAACTCACAATCAATCCAAATAAAGCTTCAAATTACAGACAGAACGGGAGAGTTTAGGTCTTCATAAAAATAAAACAAAACATAGTAAGGATTTAGGAGGAATCAAAGTCGGTCGTGGTCACTGTTAGTTCGGCCTCCCCCGTTATGCCGTATGAATGTATATATATATATATTGAAAAACTAATCTCTCTAATTCTAATCTAACCTAATACTACTATATAATAATATTCTTATTATATCTATCTAATCCATCTAAATATATATATTACGTAGCAATCAGCAACTCGTTGGAGTTGTTGAACCCACGTCTTGCCTTTCCGAGCCCATCTTGTCTTTCAAATTGCGATCAACCAATCAACCTCTGAATTCATACGATCCAATCCGAAAATAACTGAAATATATAAAAATACTAGTGTAGACTCCGAAAACAAATAATACAAATTTAATCTATAAAATATGTAAAAATACTCTAAACTAATTAATATGCAAATCTATACTTAAAACATGACTAAAATAGACTCTATCAAATACCTTGGAACGGATTTGAATTTCAAACGGTCTCCCTCCAAGAAGCTCTACAAGTGTTCCAACTATAAAAAGACGAAGGCTAAGAAGGATGAAAACTAACTAAGCAAGCACTCAAGCAATCATAGCATCCTAAAGCTTTCGTCATCTCAAGTTTCTTTTACATTCTCAAAAATCCTAGTTGTTGATCATTGTTAAAGAGTTGAGAGAAACACTAGCACTTATTGTACCAGTTATTCGTTTTACACTTAGAGTTTTCATACTCGATCAAAGCACACTTGGTGTGTGGTGTGAGCTTTTATTTCACTTGTAAGGTTGAGAGCTAGAATAGAAGCGGTGAGGCTTTGTATAGAGAAAGGGAAGTTTCTCTAGAAAGTTCTAGGCTCAAGAGAAGTGAAATAAGAAGTGTTTGAATCCTACGGGTTGGATAACCCTAGGCGGGGACGTAGGCAAGTTCGTGTCGAACCTCGTTAACAATTCGTGTGTTCATCTTTTATATTCCGCATTTACATTATCATATTCGATTTTACTTTGTCAAGTTCTGATAGCCTATATCAAGGTCTTGGCAAGTTGTACTAAATTTCTATTGTTGCGAAAATCGTCCATACTCTATTCACCCCCCCCCCCCCTTCTAGAGTATTATTCATCACCTTATAGACTCTTCATTTTGCATTAAAATAAAACTAAAAAGAAAGCTTACAACCGAACAAGGCAAATCCACTCTCGCCTTTCCACCTTGCTCTCGCCACAAACTCTCTCTCTCTCTCTCTCTACTTACTACCTCTTCTCCTTTTCTAGAATTGAATTGAATAATTGAATGAATAAAAACCAGCCCTATAGGCTTTATTTATAGGCTTCATTCCTTCTCTAATTAGGAAAGAAAACTAAATCTAAATCTATATCTATCTACCTTTTATCTAAAGATTTAAAACATGGAAACAAATAAATAAATCTCTAAAGGAAATATATCTAAAGTAGGTAAATATCTTATCCTCTTGATAGCACTTGATAGATCTTGATGGAATTTGGTCTCAAAAATATCTCCATCTGACTTGGTATAGAAACTTAACAAGAGCTAGACTACTCGATTTCAGCTTATGGGGGTCAACTCGATATCGAGTAGTTTACTCGATATCGACCAACAATTCTCCGTCGATCTCGGCTCCAGGAAGACATAACGACTTGGTTTTTACTCGATATCGAGTAGAGTTCCTCGATATCGACTTGCATGTTCCAGCTCCAGCTTATTGGCTCGATTCCAGGGTCTTCACTCGATTTCAGGTTACTCGATATCGAGGACAACAACTCGATATCGACTAATTCTCTCATCTCTGCTCGATTCTTGTCAACTTTGGTGGAAATTGACTTTACTCGAAATTAACTAAGCTTGGTCGAAATCGACCAATTGTTGTCGAGTAGATTTCCTTCTTTCCAGCTTGATTTGTCCTGGTTCCGCTGCTCCTTGACCTCGGACTTCTGTAGTTGACTTCGAGCTTTTCTTCCTTTCTATGAACTGCTGTAAATTGCTTCGATTTCTGCGAATTTAAACAAAAACTGGTGTAGATTCCATAATTTGGCAAATAAGCATAAACTACATAGATTATGTACTATTCTAGCCCAAATGCATGAAATGCATGCAGAAAACAATATAAAAGATAGTATAAAACATGACGAATTAAGCTCACAACAAACACCCCGTACTTAAGCTTGGTTGTCCTCAAGCAATAATTTTAATTGTCATTCAGGGGAAGAAATCAAAACTCTCAACATCTTAGATTCCCTGCCATATAACCCTGCAATCAATTACTATTATCGAAAAGATACTAGTGTCAAAAATCCATGCATGTGCAATTAAAAAGCAACATCTACTAAAAAAAGGAGGGTTATGCAAAACGATTAATAAGGAACAAAGCATTAATAATCAAGAGGACTTTAATTTAAGCTCAAATAAGGAGTAGATTGGTAAAAGGCTAAAGGTGAGCAATTTTTGGCAATGTGGTGCAAATAATCCGCGGAAATGGAGTATTTCCAAATTTTCATACCACACTTCTTCTTCATAAGATTCATCACCTTTCTTTCTTTTGCTCAATGCTTTTTTTTTAATATTATGCTTTTACATCTTTAACCTCAGCACTGCATTCTCGCGAGTCGCAAAATGGGTGTCATGAATGGCCCCGAATAGTTAGTGCTTCGAACTCCTCACCTTGTGTCCCATCTCGCCAAACTATTATCTCAGCGAGCAGGGTCGATTCTACCTTTATCTCCTAAGGTGATCGTATTTTCTTTCGCATATTAAATTTTCCATAATTTTCAATTTCCTGCCAAACTCCAAATATGATATATAACAACAACACAAACACCATATAATAATCTCCATAACGTGACATCTTTCTCAACATAATCCCCGGATAGGAAATAAGGTAAAGAATGGAAATATTTAGATCACGTGGAGCAAAATATGAAATAAGGCTCAATATGGCTCTTGTGATGCATAAGCGTAGGTAAGGCTAGGAATTATAATAATGAGCATTATATGGAAATATAAAGCCCTCCATCCTCTTATCATGCAATAGGTCAAAAGCAACATCAAATTTTACCTCCTTTCATGGTTTTCATAAAAATAATGCACTTCATTTATTATCTTAGCGAGCAGGGTCGATTCTACCTTTATCTCCTGAGGTGATCGGATTTTCTTTCACTCGTTAAATTTTCCATAATTTTCAATTTCCTGCCAAACTCCAAATATGATATATAACAACAACACAAACACCATATAATAATCTCCATAACGTGACATCTTTCTCAACACAATCCCCGGATAGGAAATAAGGTAAAGAATGGAAATATTTAGATCATGTGGAGCAAAATATGAAATAAGGCTCAATATGGCTCTTGTGATACATACGCGTAGGTAAGGCTAGGAATTATAATAATGAGCATTATATGAAAATATAAAGCCCTCCATCCTCTTATCATGCAATATGTCAAAAGCAACATCAAATTTTACCTCCTTTCATGGTTTTCATAAAACTAATGGACTTCATTGTTACTTCCCTTTACTATGCAATTTCATGCTATATCTCTATTGAATCCAATTTTCCATCTTTGAGTTCAAAACTTCCATGACATTAATCAAAAAAATTTCAATGGGGGTCATTTTTCAAAACTCTGGAAAACATGCATATAAGCCCATAAATCAATAATGAATTCCAAAATAGCCATGTATAAGCAATTCAAGAAATAAACCAAAAATATGCACATATATGTCAAATAAAGCAAATATGCATAAAGTAAGCCCTTTCCCCACCTCATACTTAAACATTACAGTGTCCTCACTGTATAAAAATAAGGGTAAAGAAAGAAACTCACTAGACAGGTGTGCTAATCGTCATAATCGAGTGTTATGCTCTGGGCCGAGTCCGATTTTAGCTTGCTTCTATCCCCATGGACCTGAAAAATGTAGAAGAGAAATACCCACAATAAAAAAGCAAAAAGTTCAAAACCAAAAACAAACACAAGCAACAATGTCCAAAAGTCTAAAAAATAAATGTCTATTTACAAGCTAGAGATTTTATAGTCGCTAGGCCGACTTTCTCTATGATGCTCAAGGTGGCATTTGTAGGGTCCATGTAGTTTGGGCTTCAAACATAACTCCATTCTTGTCCATCAGCTGCAATCCTCCTGAATGGATTTTGTTCACCATGAAGGGCCCCATCTTCTTGTTGTTGAATTTGTTGGGGAACCAATGATCCTTTGATTTGGCAACATAGACTTTGTCACCAACTTCATACTTATTAGGCTCATCATTGGAAATCCAACATAATCGCACATACCAAGGCAAACCTCTCCCATGTATAGATAAATCTTTAATTGAAATAGGAGAAGAAAGATCCATACCTTGGCTTACCTTTGCAGAATCGGATTCGGGGACCTCAGTGTTTGGTCGATTTCGAGTAAGATTACTCGATATCGAGTTGAGCTGCTCTTCTGGTGGATTCTCGGTTGATATAGAGGAAGTTTTGTCGATTTGGGTGGTCGATATCGAGTTGTGTTTCTCAGAATCGGCTGGTAGTGGCTCGCTAGGGGAAATCAACTCGGCAAACATTGGTCGATATCGACCAGACTTGGTCGATATCGAGTTGTCCTGCTCGATATTGCCTAACTCGATTCCTGGTGGGGTTAGCTTGACATGGGTAGTTCGATATCGACCTGGTGTACTCGATATCGAGTTATTTTCTAGGCCCGTCGATTTCTCCTGGTCGATATTGACCCCATACTTAAGACCTGGCAAAGCATCCGAAAAATAGTTAGTCCAAATCGACTTACCTGGTTCTATGTCGAGTGGATTCTCATCTTCTTTGTTCAGGATGGCCATGATCTTCCCCACCTGGGCTTCCATATCCCTCTTTTCAAGCTCTTCGGGAGTCATATTTCTTACCTTAGGCTCCCCACAAGTAATGTAACCAGCTGATATAGACTTTACCTCTTCCATGGGACCTGTACGCCTTACAATTTTATTAAAGGAATACTCAATTACCTCATCGATGATGTTGAAAGTAAGCACTCCCTTCCTTACGCTTATATTGACATCCACCGTCGCCAAGAAGGGTCTTCCTAGAATAATTGGACAAGCAGGGTCCTCCGCCATATCAATAACTAGAAAATCAGCATGGATAAAAAACTTACCTACTTACACTGGCACATTGTCCACCATGCCTGTTGGGATGACCACCGTGTTGTTTGTCATGTAAAGCTTAGCATCCACATGCTCTAGGACATCTATCTTAATCTTGGACCATATTGATAGAGGCATTATACTCACAGTGGCTCCAACATCACACAATGCATTAAATTTGTATTGACCAAATCCAATGGGTATAGCAAACTTACCTAGATCTGGCCTTTTCTCAAGTATGTCCATATGGAGGCACTCCTCTGCGATCTCAGTCATTGACCGCTTTTTGCTTAGGATCTCCTTGAGGAATTTGACATATGATGGTGAAGGTTCGATAATATAAAAACAATGTAATAAGAAATACTCTAGAAGGGGGGTTGAATGGAGTATGCCCGTTTTTCGCAGATATTCTCAAGGCTTTTGAAGCTCGTGCCAAACCCTTTGAGAAAACCTGAATCACAAAGTTAAACAATTCGAACCAAGTGCGGAAATAAGGTAAAGCAGTAAATAAAGGACGCAACGAATTGTTAACGAGGTTCGGCACGAACTTGGCCTACGTCCCCGCCTAGGGTTCTCCCACAACCCTAGGATTCAACAGGCTTTATTGATTCACAAAGCTTAGGATCCTAATAGCTCACCGAGAAGCCTCTCTCATATACAATTGCAATCTAGTCAACTCACGTTCCCTTGGAGTCCTAGACCAATCTAGAAGAGCCCCACCTCTCTCAGCTATCTAGTACAATCCTCTTACTCTCGAGAATCAATAGCCTAGTGCCCACTTCCTGAGTTATAAACTCTTGAGTATAACACTCTCTCGAAATATATCCTATAAGCTCACTGTGTATCTCTCAAATGCTTTGAAACAAAATATAAGACTCTTAAGAACAAGCAGAGAGAACACGCTGAAGAGAGAACGTAAACTTGAGGGCTGATTGTGCAATGATATTCTTGAAGTGCGTCAGTCCTCTCTCTCTTCTTCATCTCCTTTATATAGTGAAGATCATCGGCGCCACTTGAGGAAGGAATCTTCTCCAACGGCTAAGAGAGGATCATGGCTTGAGCGCAATCTTCTATCTTTGGAAACTTCGGAAGCCATGATCTCGATTTGATCTTTCTCAGCTTTGAACGCTTAAGGAAGGAGATATAATTCAAATAGCTTCCTGAAAGGTTAGTGAATATATAATAATAATATTGAAGCATATAATAACATAATATAATATTCGAACATAATAACATATAGAGCAGGTTTTGTATTTCATCAATACTGTTAAAGCTCCAAGACCTTTGACACGAACAGACTGTCAAGGCCTTTGAAACTTATTCCAATTCTCATCAAGGGAGTGGAGTTATCTATCTCCCCCTTGATGAAAGACAAAACCTGTGCATCCCTGCAACTTAGTCAAACAGATATATCATAAGCACAATCGGACTAAGTACTTGCATGGGTTAGACGAATGTTGGATCATAAGATTAACATGAAAAACATCCAACAAAGTAAAACAAAAACAAGGTCTTCCAAGACCCAAACAGTTTTATAGTCTAAACCATCATCAAATCATCTCCCCCTTTTTGTCTTTCAACAAAGGGAGGAGGGTAAAAATATTCTCCAAAATCAGACTTACTAAAACAATTCAAAATTAAAAAAGATCCTTTCAAATCTTAAGGCAAGAAAAGATTAATCCGATTTTAAAATAATTTCCACAAATAAACAATACTCGGATAAAATAAAATCGGTAACAAATAAAGAAGGTTAAAAATCCATTAAAAATATATTTGATCAAATACCTAATAAGATATCAACCAAACATATCTGATCCGTTATATGTGCTCTACCATTCAGCTCACAACATTTGAAATGAGGTTCAAGGATCTTCACACTGAGTAGAGTTTATCTTTCGTAAAGGGAAAGCTCCCCCTACGAAAGTGCATCCCTGTTAAGCATTCCGATCTCATGTCTAATGAAGGTGAACCTGTCCTCTGCCAAAGGCTTAGTAAAAATGTTAGTCCATTGATAATCAGTTGAAATAAATGATATGGACACATCACCTTTTTCGACATGATCTACAATGAAATGATGCCTTACATCAATATGTATGGTCCTTGAATGCTTCCTCTTGACTGTAGCCTTGAGCAACAAGCCTTGCCTTATTCCTCACGATCTTACTATTCTCATCTAGCTTGTTTCGAAATACCCATCGTGTGCCAATGACTGATTGATGCTTTGGCCTAGGCTTCAAGGTCCATACTTTGTTCCTTTCAAATTCGTTAAGCTCACTTTGCATAGCAATGATCCAGTCTGGCTCCTGAAGGGCCTCATCTACCTTCTTTGGTTCAATAAGAGAAACAAACGCGTGAAAAGCACAAAGATCTTTAAGTTTAGAACGAGTTTGAACACTAGAAGTAGGGTCATAAATGATATCCTTTAATGAGTGTGATGAGGAGTATTTGAATTTCATTTTGCTAGTCTCAGCTCCTTGATTCGTCACACCAGCAGGATTGATTTGTGGTACATCTGACTCCGAGGTCCTGTTAGGTTCAGTTTCAGCAGTTTCTGACGTTTCAACACTGTTGAATTGGACACCAAGGGCTTTGGACGAATCCTCAACACCTTGGGCCAATTCATCAGTGTTGAGAATTTGTTCCTGCATGTTCTTCTTCTCTGTGTTCTTGGTAGCATCATCATCACTATCCTCATTCTCTGTATGGCTGTTAAGATCTAAATCTGCAACACTTTCACTTAAAGAACCGTCATTGCATTCATTAAATATGATAACAAGCATGTACTTTTAACCATTGGGAGATTTGACTCGCATATGACCACATAAATCCATATGTAAAAGTTCAAGGGGCCTAGAAGTACTTACAACCTTTTTGGGTTTGAAAGAGCTATGTGTTTGTTTACCTCGTGTGCAAGCGTTACACATGTCAATACCTTTGAAGTCCATCTCAGGTAGCCCTCTTACAAGCCCTTTGGACACAAGCTTCTGTAGTGTATGTGGACTCACATGACCGAGTCTCCTGTGCCAAAGCTTTGGATCGTCCGTCAAGGCCTTTAAACAGGTTAAGCTTCCTTGTGCCACTTGATCAGCATTTACAGCGTATATGTTGTTGTAACGATATGCAGTCAATATAACTTCACATGTATCATCTCTGCACACTATACATCTTTTATTGTTAAATCTGACATTGTTACCACTATCACATAATTGAGAAACGCTAAGAAAATATACTTCAAATAATTAACAAGATAAACATTTTTAAAACAATGGTTGGAATCACTCCCAACACTACCAATACCAACGATGTCACAGTTTCCTTTGTCACCAAGGGTGATTATTCCTGTGGATTGCTCCTTTAGATCATGAAAGAGAGAACTCTTCCCACTCATATGCCTCGAGCATCCACTATCATTAATCCATTTTTGCTCCTTCACCTTGGTGATCTCCTGCAAAACAAACATTAACCTTTGTGGCTAGACCAGTGAGCAAATTTAGATCCTTTATTGGGATAAACCATATTTGGTAAAATAGTGCCTTTGGGGACCCAAACTTGCGTTATCCGTTCTTTTCTCAAGTGAATAGGAAATGTATTGCGAATAATATGAGGATCATTTCTTCTATAGGGGCAGGTCTCTTTTACATGTCCCTTTCTCGCACAGTGGTGACATATAGGAGAGGTTCTGCTTCCTTTTTCCTTCACAAAAGTGGTAATGTGTTGCTTCTTTAAAAACCTCGGGTTGTAACCAATACCACTTCTGTTTAGAGAACTTTTTTGCTCACCCAACATCCTATCAAGAGTGCCCTTGGACTTGGTAAAACTTATGAGGGCTGTCTGTTGGTCTTGAATCTTATTATTCAGGGAGATCTTCTCGTTCTCTAAGTCATGATGTTCATTTCTCAGAGACGAGAGATCTTGCTTGAGTTCAGATTTCTCTGAGTCAAGAGTCTTGACTTTAATGTCAAGACCCGAATAAGAGGTTTCAAGACTTTGGACTCTCCTAGACAGTTCCTCAATAGTTCTTTCCTGGTCCACGGTTTTCCTGATAAGAGTGTTAGTTTGAGCAATAAGATTCTCTTCATTGGCACTCATATTAGAAAGGAATTCCGATAGTACCTCTTTTGGACTTGCCATAAGCTCTCTTACGGTTACCTCAAGTTGCTTATCATGGGATTCATCTCCTGAGGCCATGAGACAAAGGTTGGCCTTTTCATCATCGGAATTTGAGTCAGAGTCGCTCCAAGTTGCCACCATGGCTTTCGTTTTCCATCTATCACTCTTCTTGGGCTGACTCTTCTTCTTTTGAGGGCAATCTTTCACTAGATGGTCTGTTTCACCACATTCAAAACAAGACAAAGGTTTAGTCTTCTTTTCATATTTGTTGCATTGAGACTTACCTCGAAATTTAGAAGACTCTGATCCATCTTTGATGTTGAATTGCTTCTTCATCTTGAGGATTCGAGAAAGACCCCTTGTAATGAGGTCAAAGGGATCATCCTCATCATCGTCCTCATCATCAGAATCAGACACATCTTTGGGCTCATCCTTCTTAGACTTGAGCGCCAAGTTCTTAGTGCTTGCTGGAAGTTCTCCATCGTCTTCATTGAGAATCATCTCATGTGTGATCAGCTTCCCAAGCAAGTCATCAAGGGGCAGAGTAGTGAGATCTTGGGCTTCCTCTATGGCTGTTACTTTCGGACCCCATTTGTCTTTTGGGAGGCACCTCAATATCTTCCTCACTTTCTCAACATTCTCAAAGGTCTTGCCGAGAGAGTCAAGGTTGTTTGTGATTTCCGTGAACCGTGTGAACATAGCCTTAATAGACTCATCTGGCTTCATTTTGAAGAGTTCATACTTTCGAAGGAAGATACTGATCTTGGTGTCCTTCACTTGGCTAGTTCCTTCATAGGTGACAACCAGCATGTCCTAAATCTCTTTAGCTGACCTACAAGATGAAATACGATTAAACTCATCAGTGCTAAGACCACAATAAAGTAAGTTAATAGCCCTGTAGTTTTTGGAGACGAGTTCAAGATCCACTTGGATGTATTCAGACTCCTTCTTTGCGACTTTGGTTCCATTTGGTCCGTCTTTCTCTGGAATTTTCGGACCATTCTCTACAATGTTCCAAAGTTCCAGATCTTGATCTATAATGAACATCTTCATCAAGGACCTCCAATGGATGAAGTTGTTTCCTACAAAGAGTGGTGGTCTAAGGGTAGACCTTCCCTGTGCGAATCCTCCGCTTGCTTCACCAGACATGATCGAAAACTCACAAGATTGTTAGATCAAAAACAGTGAGTAAAGCTCTGATACAAATTGAAGGTTCGATAATATAAAAACAATGTAATAAGAAATACTCTAGAAGGGGGGTTGAATGGAGTATGCCCGTTTTTCGCAGATATTCTCAAGGCTTTTGAAGCTCGTGCCAAACCCTTTGAGAAAACCTGAATCACAATGTTAAACAATTCGAACCAAGTGCGGAAATAAGGTAAAGCAGTAAATAAAGGACGCAACGAATTGTTAACGAGGTTCGGCACGAACTTGGCCTACGTCCCCGCCTAGGGTTCTTCCACAACCCTAGGATTCAACAGACTTTATTGATTCACAAAGCTTAGGATCCTAATAGCTCACCGAGAAGCCTCTCTCCTATACAATTGCAATCTAGTCAACTCACGTTCCCTTGGAGTCCTAGACCAATCTAGAAGAGCCCCACCTCTCTCAGTTATCTAGTACAATCCTCTTACTCTCGAGAATCAATAGCCTAGTGCCCACTTCCTGAGTTATAAACTCTTGAGTATAACACTCTCTCGAAATATATCCTATAAGCTCACTGTGTATCTCTCAAATGCTTTGAAACAAAATATAAGACTCTTAAGAACAAGCAGAGAGAACACGCTGAAGAGAGAACATAAACTTGAGGGCTGATTGTGCAATGATATTCTTGAAGTGCGTCGGTCCTCTCTCTCTTCTTCATCTCCTTTATATAGTGAAGATCATCGGCGCCACTTGAGGAAGGAATCTTCTCCAACGGCTAAGAGAGGATCATGGCTTGAGCGCAATCTTCTATCTTTGGAAACTTCGGAAGCCATGATCTCGATTTGATCTTTCTCAGCTTTGAATGCTTAAGGAAGGAGATATAATTCAAATAGCTTCCTGAAAGGTTAGTGAATATATAATAATAATATGGAAGCATATAATAACATAATATAATATTCGGACATAATAACATATAGAGCAGGTTTTGTATTTCATCAATACTGTTAAAGCTCCAAGACCTTTGACACGAACAGACTGTCAAGGCCTTTGAAACTTATTCCAATTCTCATCAAGGGAGTGGAGTTATCAGATGGCATTTCATTAAGAGCTTCTGTGAAGAGAATGGTGACATTGAGCCTCTGAAGCATCTTGATGAAGCGCTGAAACTTCTTCTCTGGTGAATTCTTTGGAGATTTTGTCAGGAAATGCAGCTTCTTTTTTCTGGTTCGGAGCCAGAACAGATGTAAGAGGTGTTGCAGAATCCTCCATGTCGACTTGTTCTCCTCAACGTCGACTTGATTCTGCTCGACATCGACCAGTTTCCTCGATGTCGAGTTGGAGTGCTGTGCAGATGAATCTTGGCAAAGTTGTTGCTCTATTTCGACTTGATGTTGCTCGACATCGACCAAATTTTGGTCGACATCGACTTGCTGTTGGTCGATATCGAGTTGTTCTTCAGCTTCGTCCTGCTGCTTTCCGACTTCTAGCTCGCGTAGTTGGTACCCGCTCCTGAGCTTTACGGCTGCGATGTGTCCGGTCTTCCCCTTAGGATTGGGCTCAGAAGATCCAGGGAGCGTACCTAACTGTCTTGGGCCACCTGCTGCTAGCTGGCCAATCTGTGTGTCAATCGACTTCCTCCAAATATCGAATTCTCCAAGCCTAGCGTTGACACCATGTATCTGAGTATAGACGGAATTGAAGGACTTCTTGGTGTATGAATGGTTCCTCCACATTTCCTCAAGGATGGTATGTATGTCATCCTTCGTCTGGTCCCTTTCCGGATGTCCTGGAGCTCTGTATGGCGGGGGGTTCCTAGGGGCACCTTGGTTCCATTGGGGTTGCTGAAATCTTTGGTCCCCCATATAGCGATTGGGACCCCCTGCGTAAGTTACCTCTTCGTGGTTTTCTGCCATCCTGAATTGCTTTGTGTGTGGGCACTCAATAGTGGTGTTCCGCTCTGATCCGCATTAGATGCAGGGCTGGTTGACAGAAAGATACTTGACTTGGTTGAGGAGCATGCGATTCTGTTCTCTGTAGTATTGCTCCTTGACATTTGGGTCAATCTCTTTAGAAGGCTCATAGAGGGGCATGGATGGGGCTGGCCTGTCATATGCATTCTTATCATAGTTTGTCAGAGTCACATACTTATTGTCGTAGTTGGTAAGCTTGTCGAGGGTAGCCCATGCGTCAGTTGGTAGCGTCGTCAGATACTCATAATGAGTATACTGGTTGATCCTATCCTTAGCGGCCAGGTCAAGAGAATTGAAGAAGATCTCCTGAACGACATAGGGTGGTTGTCCATGTGTAGGGCAGGATTGCAGTAGATCCTTATATCGTTCCCATGGTGTTGCTAGCTGCTCCCAAGCTTCTCTTTGAAAGCTGTAATCTTCTGGCGGAGAAGCGCTGTCTTGGCAGGAGGAAAGAATTTGTTGAGAAATTCCTACCTTACTTCAGCCCATGTTGTTAGGGATCGTGGAGGAAGACCTTCAAGCCATTTCAGTGCTGGACCGGCGAGGGACCATCGAAAAGCCTTCATCTTGACATATTCCAGTGTAGTACCTTCAGCAAGAGTATGGCACATGTCAGAAAAATTGGTAATATGTTCAAGAGGACATTCATTAAATCTACCATAGAAGGCATTATTTTTAATCTCAATCAAGAAAGGAGTGCGAATTTCAAAGTTATTTTCAGGGATTAGAATGGTCGATTCAGGCACGACGAGAGTCAGGTGCATGTAATCCTCTGCATTGGTAGGGTATTGGGAAAGCTCAGCCTCCACCTGCCTCCTTCGCTCAGCTTCCTGTGTAGTGCATGCTCTCTTAGCGGCGTGAGCAGTATCCTTGGCGGCTAGTTCCCTCTTAAGCCTCTCAATCATCTCAGCTTGCATTTCGGCAGTCTTCGTGATCCTTTTCATTCTAGAATGGATGTGTATAGGGTGTTCTGGATCGTCTAAGGCGTCAAACTTAGGAGGTTAACCAGGACGGTGCATACACTTGCAAAATCCAAACTTAAAGAAAATGTGAGATCTAACTACCTAAGGCGCGAATGATTGCTTCCCCGACAACAGCGCCAATTTGTTGTAGGGAGGAAATCGAGTTCAAAATATAAGAATATATGATAACTCCACTCCCTTGATGAGAATCGAAATTAGTTCCAAAGGCTCTGACAGACTGTTTTTGTCAAAGGTCTTGAAGCTACAACTATGTTGATGAAACACAAAACCTGTACTTTCTTATATTATGTCCGAATATTATTATATGCTATTTTATGCTTCCAAATATTTTATACTAACATTTCAGGAAGTCTTTCAAATATTATCTCCTTCCTTAAAGCATGAAGTTGAGAAGGACACAATCGGAGATCATGGCTTCAAAGTTTCCAAGTATAGAACATCACAAAGATAGCCATGATCAGCCTAGCCGTTGAAGAGAAGATTCTTCTTTGTTGGTGGCGCCGATTTGTTCTTTATAAAGGAAAGGAAGAAGAGAACACATACACATTCATTGAACACGAGCTCTCATTCACACTCAAGCCTACAAGTGAAATATTTCTTCTTCGTGTGCTCTCTGCTAGTTCTTAAGAGTCTGTTATTTCATTTCAAATCATTTGAGACTTGCACAGTGATCTTATAGGATATATTTCGAGTGAGTGTTATACTCGAGAGTTTTGTAACTCAGGAAGTGGACACTAGGCAATTGATTCACTAAGTGTAAGAGGATTGTACTAGATAGCTCAGAGAGGTGGGGCTCTTCTAGATTGGTCTAGGACTCCAAGGGAACGTGAGTTGACTAGATTGCAATTGTATAGGCGAGAGGCTTCTCGGTGAGCTATTGGGATCCTAAGTCTTGTGAATTAATAAAAGCCGGTTGAATCCTAGGGTTGTGGAAGAACCCTAGGCGGGGACGTAGGCCAAGTTCGTGCCGAACCTCGTAAACAATTCATAACGTCCTTTACTTATTGCTTTACCTTATTTCCACACTTGGTTCGAATTGTTTAACTATAATGTGATCCAGGTTTGCCAGAAGGAAGTATTATGATTAATGTCAAAGGGTTTTGCAAAAGCTTCAAAAGTCTTGAGATTATCTGCGAAAAACCGGCATACTCTATTCAACCCCCCTTTTAGAGTATTTCTATATTAACTTGTTTTACTTTATCGAACCTTCAATTGGTATCAGAGCTTTACTCACTGCTTTCAATCTAACAATCTTGTGAGTTTTTTATCATGTCTGGTGAAGCAAGCGGAGGATTTGCACAGGGAAGGTCTACCAGTAGACCACCACTCTTTGTTGGAAAAAACATTGTCCACTGGAGATCGTTGATGAAGATGTTCATTATACATCAACATCTGGAACTTTGGAACATTATAGAGAATGGTCCAAAGGTTCCAGAGAAAGACGGACCAAATGGAACCAAAATTGCGAAGACTGAGGCTGAATACATCCAAGCGGATCTTGAACTAGTCTCCAAAAACTACATGGCTATTAACTTACTTTATTGTGGTCTTAGCACTGATGAGTTTAACTGTATTTCATCTTGTAGGTCAGCTAAAGAGATTTGGGACAAGCTGGTTGTCACCCTACGAAGGAACTAGCCAGTTGAAGGACACCAAGATGAGTATCTTCCTTCAAAAGTATGAACTTTTCAAAATGAAGCATGATGAGTCTATCAAGGCCATGTTCACACGGTTCACGGAAATCACCAACAACCTTGACTCTCTCGGCAAGAGCTTTAAGAACGTTGAGAAAGTGAGGAAGATATTGAGGTGCCCCCCAAAAGAAAAATGGGGTCCTAAAGTAACAGCCATAGAGGAAGCCCAAGATCTCACCACTCTGCCCCTTGATGACTTGCTTGGGAAGCTCATCACTCATGAGATGATTCTCAATGAAGACGATGGAGAACTTCCAGCAAGCACCAAGAACTTGGCACTCAAGTCTAAGAAGGATGAGCCCAAAGATGTATCAGATTCTGAAGATGAGGATGACGATGAGGATGATCCTTTTGCTCTTATCACAAGAGGCCTCTCTCGAATCCTCAAAATGAAGATGCAATTCAACAACAAGGATGGATCAGAGTCTTCTAAATTTCGAGGTAAGTCTCAATACAACAAATATGACAAAAAGACTAAACCTTTGTCTTGTTTTGAATGTGGTGAAACAGACCATCTTGTGAAAGATTGCCCTCAAAATACGAAGAGCTAGTCTAAGAAAGGTGATAGTTGGAAAAAGAAAGTCATGGTGGCAACTTGTAGCGATTCTGACTCAGACTTCAATGATGAGAAGGCCAATGTGTGTCTTATGGCCTCAGGAGATGAATCCCACGATGAGAAGTTTGAGGAGATCACCAAGGTGAAGGAGCAAAAATGGATTATTGATAGTGGATGTTCAAGGCATATGAGTGGGAAGAGTTCTCTCTTTCATGATCTAAAAAAGCAATCCACTAGAACTATCACTCTTGGTGACAAAGGAAATTGTGACATCGTTGGTATTGGTAGTGTTGGGAGTGATTCCAACCATAGTATTAAAAATGTTTATCTTGTGAATGGTTTGAAGTATAATTTGCTTAGTGTTTCTCAATTATGTTATAGTGGCAATGATGTCAGATTTAACAAGAAAAGATGTCTAGTGTGCAGAGAAGATATAGGTGAAGTTGTTCTGAATGCATATTGTTACAACAATATATATGTTGTAAATGCTGAGAAAGTGGCACAAGGAAGATTAACCTGTCTAAAGGCTTTGACGTATGATCCAAAGCTCTAGCATAGGAGACTCGGTCATGTGAGTCCACATACACTACAAAAGCTTTTGTCCAAAGGGCTTGTAAGAGGGCTACTTGAGATGGACTTCAAAGGTATTGAGATGTGCAAGGCATGCACACAAGGTAAACAAACACGTAGCTCTTTCAAACCCAAAAAGGTTGTAAGTTCATCTAGACCCCTTGAACTTTTACATATGGATTTATGTGGTCCTATGCGTGTCAAATATCCCAATGGTAAAAAGTACATGCTTGTTGTTGTTGATGATTTTTCTAGATATACTTGGGTTGCATTTTTAAGAGAAAAATCAGAGGCCTTATTTGAATTTTCAAAACATTATAAAGAGTTGCAAACTTTAAGAAACGAGCCCAAATGTCAATTCGAAGTGATCATGGTAGGGAGTTTGATCAACTTCAGTTTGATTTGTTTTGTGCTAAATATGACATCTCCCATAATTTTTCTGCTCCTAGGACACCTCAACAAAATGGGGTTGTGGAACGAAAAAACCGCACCCTAGAGGACATGGCCAGGACTATGCTTTTAGAAAATGCATTACCTAAAACCTATTGGGCTGAAGCTGTTAACACAGCTAACTATATTTTGAATCGTTGTCTTATACGTTCCATCTTAAAGAAAACTCCTTATGAACTTTTCAAAGGCCGCAAACCACTTATATCTTACTTTAAACCCTTTGGCTGTACTTGTTTTTGTTCATAACAATGGAAAAGATAACCTTGGGAAATTTGATGCGCGTAGTGATGAAGGTATATTTCTTGGCTACTCCACAAGTAGCAAAGCTTATAGAATCTTAAACAAAAGGACCAAGTTAGTTGAGGAAACTATACATGTTATATTTGATGAATGCAATGATGGTTCTTTGAGTGAAAGTGTTGCAGATTTAGATCTTAACATCCATACACTGAAGAATTGGCCCAAGGTATTGAAGATTCGTCCAAAGCCCTTGGTGTCCAATCCAACAATGTTGAAACGTCGGAAACTGGTTTAACTGAACCTAACAGATCCATGGAGTCAGATGTATCACAAAAGAAAATTTAAATACTCCTCATCACACTCATTAAAGGATATAATTTCTGACCCTACATCTAGTGTTCAAACTCGTTCTAAACTTAAAGATCTTTGTGCTTTTCACGCATTTGTTTCTCTTATAGAACCAAAGAAGGTAGATGAGGCCCTTCAAGAGCCAGACTGGATCATTTCTATGCAAAGTGATCTTAACGAGTTTGAAAGGAACAAAGTCTGGACCTTGAAGCCTAGGCTAAAGCATCAATCAGTCATTAGCACACGTTGGGTATTTCGAAACAAGCTAGATGAGAATGGTAAGATCGTGAGGAACAAAGCAAGGCTTGTTGCTCAAGGCTACAATCAAGAGGAAGGTATTGACTATGAGGAGACTTTTGCTCCCGTAGCCAGGCTTGAAGTCATTTGTATTTTATTTGCATTTTCATCTTTCATGAGCATAAAGTTATATCAAATGGATGTCAAGTGTGTGATGTCTCCAAAGTAGCCATGTCTTTATGCATATTTTAGTTCCGTATTCTTTACATTTTACATATTTCGGGTTGGGAATATGTCGAATTTATGTAGTATATGCATATTTGTCAGAAATGGAGATCTACATAAGTTTCTGTTTAATATTGCAGAATATGGAGTCATTTCGGGAGAAAACCAAGAAGCAAAGACGGAGGCCCAAGTCTACTCGATGTCGACTAAACCTAGTCGATTTCGACAATTCATGCCTAAACACCTGCCAGGATCGAGGAGCCCATGTCGAGAAGCTGAAGACGAGCCAACCCGACTCGAACCACTTACTCGAGCTCGAGTTATGTTACTCGAGATCGACAAACCCTCAAAGACAACCAGGAGTCGAGAAGGCCACCCGAGGATGCCGAGGAGAGACTACCCGACCATGCCCGGACACCTTCCTCGAGATCGAGGACATTTTCTCGAGGTCGACAAAGTCGAGGAGCCATGACCAAGCACATCGAGAACAGCCCAAGCCACACTAGTCGACGAGCCATCTTTACTCGATGTCGACAAGGGTCCTCGAGATCGACGAGATTGGTGAGCCAGAGTCCGAGCCTGTCGAGCACCAGCTAGCCGAGACGTCGAGCCAGCCAAGTCGACGCGAGTTCTACTCGAGATCGAGTAGGCTTACTCGAGATCGAGGAAGCTTCCAGAAGCCGCGTAACGCGTTTTGATCTATCCTACCCGGATTGGGATTCCTTGCGGCCGAAGATTGTCGAGCTCTATCCGATTCTATCAAGATACATCATGAAGAGAGATCTATCCACTTGAAGACCTTTTAGATATAATTTCCCTTTTATTACATTTAATTATGTTATTGCTTTTATTTATCATTAAGCTTTTTAGATATAGTTTTAGATATAGATAGATATTTCTATCCTTGAATAGCAAGGATTAGAAGGCTATAAATAAGGCCCATGGGGATGATTTCTAAGCATTCAATTTCAGTAGGAGAAGTAGTAGTAGAGAGAAAAAGTGAGGCCGAGTGGAGCAAAGGAGCGAGAGCAAGTTGGCTGTGTTCGACTGTCCGATCTCCTGTCGAGTTGCTGTACTCGAGATCTAGGACCCCTGTTGTCGACTTCTGTGAGATTTCTCTGCTGCCTAGGATCCGCTGACACGCTTCCTCGTGGATCGATCCTGACTTCCTGCTGCTACATCAGGATGAGGTCTTGTAATTATTTGCGTGGGCAGAATCTGGTTTGATTTATTTTTTTATATTGCATACTCGATTTCCTCCTTACGATAAATTGGCGCCGTTGCCGGGGAGGCTATCATTAACCCCATAGGTAGTTAAAATCTCACGTTTTCTTTGAGTTACTTTACAGGTGTATGCGCCATTCTAGTCAACCACCTGAGTTTGACGACTTAGACGAACCAGAACGCCTTCTACACATCAGAGCTAAACTACAAAGAGCCATGGCGGCCGCAAAAACACCATGAGGACAACTCACCAATTATGACAACAAATATGGGTCTACTGCAAACTATGAGGAGAACTCATATGCCAGGCCAGCACCATCTATGCCACTCTATGAGCCAGCAAAGGAGATTGACCCAGATGTCAGGTAGCAGTTCTACAGAGACCAGATTCAAAAGCTCTTCAAGAAAGTCAAATACTTATTTGTCAACCAGCCCTGCATAGAATGCGGATCACAGCGGCACACCACTACTGAGTGCCCACACACTGAGAAAGTCAGGATGGCAGAGACACATGAAGAGGCAGCCTACGTTGGGGGTCCAAATCGCTACATGGGAGATCAAAGGTTCTATCAACCACAGTGGAACCAAGGCCCTCCTAGGAATCCCCCACCTTACAGAGCTCCAGGACATCCAAAAAGGGATCAAAAGAAGGATGATCTACAGCTCATCCTTGAGGAGATGCGTCAGAATCAGGGCACCATCAATAACCAGTTCCAGAACATCACTACAAAATTTGGAGAACTGGACATCTGGAAAAGGGGAATAGAGACCCAGATGGGTCAAATATCTGCACAGACCCCACGACCATCCGGACAGCTCCCTGGGCAAACAGAACCAAATCCTAAGGGGAAGACTGGACGCGTCGCAGCTATCAAATTCCGAAGTGGGCATCAATTACACGAGCTAGAGGTCGGGAAACAGCAAGGAAAAGGAGAGCAGCAACTCGACATAGAGCAGACTCAACTTGATCTCGAGGACCCTGTACTCGATCTCGACAAGCACTTACTCGACATAAGCCAGAAGCTGAGCTCGGACTCCATTGCGCAACCTAGCAATTCGAAGTCGACAACCCAAGTCGATCTCAAGGAGCCCCTGGTCGAGATCGAGGAGAATCTGGCCGACGTCGACGACTCTGCAACACCTCCGACAGCTGATCTGGCTCCGAAACAGAGAAAGCCATTGCCTTTTCCTTCCAAAGCACAAAAAGATCCCCACTGCAGGTAGGTGTAACAGATTTGTTAATATGCTGCAAGAACTGAATGTTTCTATTCTTTTTACAGAAGCCCTGCAAGAGATGCCTAGATATGTCAAAATTTTGAAGGAAATCCTGAGCAAAAAGCGATCCATCTCATAGATCGCAAGCGAATGCAAAGTACTCCACCTCCCTGAAAAGAGACCTGAACCTGGTAAGTTTTCTGTTACTGTGGGTTTTGGACGATATAAATATGAGTCTCTGTGTGATTTAGGAGCAAGTGTGAGCATCATGCCCTTATCAATCTGGCGGAAGGTAAAAATAGGATGCATAGAGCCTGTGGATGCCAAACTATACATGGCAAACAATACAGTGGTCATCCCTACAGGTTTAGTTGAGAATGTCCCCGTCCAGGTTGGTAAATTCTTTGTTCTAGCAGATTTCCTTATTATAGACTGCGCTGAAGATCCTACTAGCCCTATTATTCTTAGTAAACCATTCTTAGCTACTGTAGATGCCAGAATTGGTGTTAAGAATCGCTCGCTCACCTTCACCATAGGCGATGAGGTTTTGGATTTCTCTTTTGGCCCTGCAAAAGAGGAAATTTCATGCCTGGAGGTGAAAAGCATCAGCAACCACGGGACCCAGCAAACAGCGGAGGAAAGCGCTAGCACTGTACTCGAGGTCGACGAGAGCAACTCGATCTCGAAAAGGATTCTACTCAATCTCGACAAGCCTTTGTCGACATCGACTTCCTCTGTTGATCCACTGAATTGCCCAGAGCCCAAGTATGGGGTCCCTATACTCGTGGTCGACCAGCCGTACTCGACATCGACTAGCCCCAAGCCCAAAGATTTCTGTTTTGGGTCCGAAAAGGTAAGTTCAGGTATGAATTCTACTCCCCCTCAGTCCATAAAGAAAATTTTCAATAATTTAAGGGGAGGTAAGGCCCCGTGGCGGGAAAATCTGCGGAAACTAAGAGCTGGAAGGAAGAAGAAGAAAGAGAAGGGAGATAATGCAAGCAACCACCTGTCAGCTGAGGTTGCATACTACCATCAGGACCTAGATAATCCAGGAGAAGGGCCAAGAATGAGCGGGCCCCACACTAATGGTCCTTGAGCGCAAACGGAGAAGTCGGCCTAGCGACTCTAAAATCTAGAGCATGTATATAGAACTTTATGAATTTTGGGACTTTTGAACTTTTTGGTTTTTGGTTTTATGTCTTTTAAGAATACTTCATGTGGATAGTCTTGTTTTTGTGTGCAATCTAACACTTTTAGGTCGGCAAGCATATAAGGATCGCAAAAAGTGGAATAAGAAGTCCCTGAAAAACAGTCAGAATCGACGAAGGCCAAGTCGACGACGACAAGGAGGAGCAGCCCAGAAACTCGTCGATGTCGAGTAGGCCACCAGAAGCTCCTCGACTTCAGAAGCCACTGGACGCAGACGACTCTCCTCGAGATCGAGTTTCCTGTACTCGAGATCGACGACAATCTTTCCTCGACATGCCTGATCCGCCATCCTCAATGTGTTATCCTGTGAGTTCCTTCCTTTACTCTTGTTTTTATTTAATTTTATACAGTGGGGCACTATATATTTTAAGTATGGGGTGGGGGAAGGGCTCATTATCATTATTATAGGTTTTAGTCTTGCTTTTGGTTTTATATGGTGAAATTTTAATTTTTATGTTATGCATTCATGTTTAAATTTTATGCATTTTAGTCTTTTGTCATACTTTAGTCTTGTTTTTTGTTGCAAAATAAAAAAATAAAAAAAAATAGAAAATGTCAAAAAAGAAAAAAAAATGCATGTTTAAATTTTTGCATTGTTTTAGTTTTTATACCCTAACTTAGATGTCCTATGATGATGAATAATGATTGACTTGATCATATAAATCCTATGACATGTTTGGAAGGTTTAGCCTAAGTCCTCGAAATTGTTTTATGTGGATTGTGAACTTGTGATGTAATTGAGCACATATGATCCTAAGCTAAAGGTTAAAATCCAACAAAAATTGTCCCAGCGAGAATTTTGGCCTTATAGGGAGAACATAAAAAAATCCCTCTACTTTCTTGAGTGTATTTACTCTTCCTACGCATCTCTAAATGTTGTGATAGTTATTCAAAGCCAATGCATTTATATGTTTATGTTGAGGAGAATTAAATGATGGAGACACCTTTTAAGCCAATTTTATCCTCTCTTTACCTACCCTACATTATCCCTGCTTGAAGCCAGAACATTAGCCTGACACTTTTTATAAGCTCCACAAAATTATCCTTAGCCAAATTGAGCCTGACCCCCATTTGAGAATTAAGACTTAGAGTTGGTTGGAATGATGATTTGCGGAAGAACCGGAAGAACTGAGCTTGTGTTTCATTTCAAGTAGGAAGGATTGATGAAATTATTGAGATATGGGTTGGTTTCATATTTTTATTTTGCTATGCATACTGTGTAAAAGGATTTTTGGCTCACCTTATAAATGCACCATTAGTTTTATTTTATTTTCGTTCAAAAAAAAATTCGAAAAAAGCAAAAGAAAAAGTATATATATGTGAATAAAGTGCATGAGCCAAATTTACCTTATTTCTTTCATTATTTCGCAAGATACATACTTTGGAGAGGTTGAGAAAGTTTGAAAGGTTACATACTTTATTGAGATAAATTGGAGAGTTTGGTTGATGCATATGATTGAAGTTATGGTTTGGTTAAGTTGTGTTGGAGATTTAGGAGTCTTGATTCCCGAATTTTATTAAGAACCACATGGCCAAATAATTCCATACCCTTACATTTCTTACCAAGCCCCATTACAACCCCGCCGAATGGAATCTTCTTTCAAGACTTCTATTAAGCGAAGTACTCCTGATAATTCTTGTTGCATTTTCATAATTGGTTGCGAAGTGGATTCATATTTAAATTGCAATGTTTATGAGATTGTATATGGAATTGAGTTGAGAGATGATCTACATAGCCTAAACACATTGAGAGTTGAGTGTAAACACATTATCCCTGTGAGGTTGGATTTATATTGCCTATGGATCGCTCATATATGTGTGATGGCGTTAAATTCACTTGTCTTACATTGCTACTACTTGAGATGTTGCTTTTGACAAAGGCGAAGACTTGAAGGATGTGTTGTAGGTCTTGGTTATTGTTTGGTTATTTTTTGAGGACAAGCAAGTCTAAGTATGGGGTGATTGGATGTCTCCAAAGTAGCCATGTCTTTATGCATATTTTAGTTCCATATTCTTTACATTTTACATATTTCGGGTTGGGAATATGTCGAATTTATGTAGTATATGCTTATTTGTCAGAAATGGAGATCTACATAAGTTTCTGTTTAATATTGCAGAATATGGAGCCATTTCGGGAGAAAACCAAGAAGCAAAGACGGAGGCCCAAGTCTACACGATGTCGACTAAACCTAGTCGATCTCGACAAATCATGCCTAGACACCTGCCAGGATCGAGGATCCCATGTCGAGAAGCTGCAGACGAGCCAACCCGACTCCAACCACTTACTCGAGATCGAGTTATGTTACTCGAGATCGACAAACCCTCATAGACAACCAGGAGTCGAGAAGGCCACCCGAGGATGCCGAGGAGAGACTACCCGACCATGCCCGGACACCTTCCTCGAGATCGAGGACATTTTCTCGAGGTCGACAAAGCCGAGGAGACATGACCGAGCATATATAGAACAGCCCAAGCCACACTAGTCGACGAGCCATCTTTACTCGATGTCAACAAGGGTCCTCGAGATCGACGAGATTGGTGAGCCAGAGTCCGAGCCTGTCGAGCACCAGCTGGCCGAGACGCCGAGCCAGCCAAATCGACGCCAGTTCTACTCGAGATCGAGTAGGCTTACTCGAGATCGAGGAAGCTTCCAGAAGCCGCGTAACGGGTTTTGATCTATCCTACTAGGATTGGGATTCCTTGGGGCTGAAGATTGCCGAGCTCTATCTGATTCTATCAAGATACATCATGAAGAGAGATCTATCCACTTGAAGACCTTTTAGATATAATTTCCCTTTATTAGATTTAATTATGTTATTGCTTTTATTTATCATTAAGCTTTTTAGATATAGTTTTAGATATAGATAGATATTTCTATCCTTGAATAGCAAGAATTAGAAGGCTATAAATAAGGCCCATGGGGCTGATTTCTAAGCATTCAATTTCAGTAGGAGAAGTAGTAGTAGAGAGAGAAAGTGAGGCCGAGTGGAGCAAAGGAGCGAGAGTAAGTTGGCTTTGTTCGGTTGTACTTTCTTCAGTTTGGTTTAAATGCAATTAGTTTCTTTTCATTCAACAATGTCTGAAATGGCGATGAAGCGCGAGTAGTCCACCCACTTCTAGGGTTGGGGCGAGCCCAACGATAGCCCTGCATGTTTGAGGTAAAGATCCGACTTTTATCGTGTTTTAAGCATCTGTTACTTGTTATGAGTTTATTACCCATCTAATGGAGGTCCATGCTAACAACTTGGAATGTAAACATAAAATCAGTAGAGCCAATTAGGGTTTCTTGAAAGAGTTGTCTAATTGTTGGAAAAGGTGAAAGCTTAGTCCTTGATGCGAATCACATGATTATCTGTTTTATTTCTGCCTTATGCATGCTTGGTTATCGTTGTTGCAAACCCCAATCTTGAAAGTCCTTTTTTATACAGTTTAGTTCGAAATCCTCAAAGCCTTTGCATTTATTTTCTTTCGTTTTTGTTTCTGTTTTCCTCGAGATCGACTAGCACAACTCGATCTCGAGTTACTGATCTTCGACCCAGGTCGATGTAGCTTCTGTGTGCAGGTGCTCGACCAAGACAAGACGACATCGACGAAGACCCTACTCGATATCGAGTAGAGCCTAGTCGATATCGACTAACCGCCTGTGCTTGCTACTGCGATGTGTTCGACTGTCCGATCTTCTGTCGAGTTGCTGTACTCGAGATCTAGGACCCCTGTTGTCGACTGCTGTGAGATTTCTCTCCTGCCAATGATCCGCCGACACGCTTCCTCGTGGATCGATCCTGACTTCCCGCTGCTACATCAGGAGGAGGTCTTGTAATTATTTGCGTGGGCAGAATCTAGTTTGATGTATTTTGTTATATTTCATACTCGACTTCCTCCTTACAACAGTGTGCTTTTCTTAATGGTTTCTTAGAGGAAGAAGTTTATGTGGCTCAACCCCCCAGGTTTTGAATGTTCGGAATTTCCTAATCATGTTTATAAACTAGACAAAGCGCTTTATGGTTTGAAATAAGCCCCAAGAGCTTGGTATGAGCGCTTGTCAAAATATCTTTTAGAAAATGATTTTAAAAGGGGGTTGATCAACAAGACTCTTTTTATCAAGACCAAAGGAAATGACATTTTGGTTATTCAAATATATGTTGATGATATATTGTTTGGAGCTACTATTACATCTTTGTGCAAGGAATTTTTTGAAATCATGTGCAGTGAATTTGAGATGAGCTTGATGGGTGAACTCAACTTCTTTTTGGGATTACAAGTTCATCAATCCAAGAAAGGGATCTTTTTCAACCAAAGCAAGTACACTAAGGATCTCTTGAAGAAGTTCAAGATGGATCAATCCAAAGCAGCAAAGACACCCATGAGTTCAACCTTATCTCTAGATGAAGACAAGATCGGGAAGAGTGTCGATCAAAAGGAGTATCGAGGGATGATTGGATCTTTACTATATCTTACAACTAGTAGACCTGACATCATGTTTAGTGTTTGCATGTGTGCTAGGTTTCAAGCTGACCCTAAAGAATCTCACCTCGTGGTTGTGAAGAGGATCTTTCGATATCTCAATGACACTAAGGAGCTTGGCTTATGGTACCCAAAGCAAAAAGATTTTCCATTAATCGGGTATTCTGATGCAGATTATGCAGGCTATAAGGTGGATAGGAAGAGCACGTCAGGATGTTGCCAATTCTTAGGGGCATCCTTGATCAGTTGGCATTTAAAGAAATAAAACTCAGTTGCTCTTTCCACTACCGAAGCCGAAAACATAGCAGCTAGAGCATGTTGCTCCCAAATCTTTTGGATAGCTCAACAAATGAGAGATCTTGGCATCAATCTCAAAGGTATTCCCATTAAGTGTGACAATACAAGTGCCATATCAATCACACTCAAACGTTACTGTAAAACATGGCAGATTGATGCTTCCCCTCCACCTGTTGTGAGCTGAATCTGCCATGTTTTACAGTAACTTTTATATCGATTTCTGTATACATTGCATTCATTTGGGTTTACATAGTACATAATCTATGTAGTTTATGTTTATTTGCCAAATTATGGAATCTACACCAGTTTCTGTTTAATTCGCAGAAATCGAGGCATTTTACAGCAATTCTACAGAAGGTCGGAGAAGCTCGAAAAAACATTACAGAAGTCCAAAGGTCAAAGCAGCGGAACCAGTCTGAGAGTCAAGGCTACTCGATCTCGAGTAGGCCTACTCGACCTAGACGAGCCTGTCCGAGCAACCTTGGTCGAGCAAAGCCTAATCGAGAGCCAGACAAACCCGAGCTCCGGACCCTACTCGATCTCGACAAGCCCTAGTCGAGATCGACGAAGCCCAGACGCCACACCCGGAGTCGACAAGGAGATAAGCCGAGGACGACCAGGCGGCACTCACTGCCAGCGACTCGACTCGCTGCAGCGGACCGTTCGCTGCCGCGGAAAAACCCGCTGCCAGCGGGAGAGCCAATTCGCGGAAGCGGGAAGGAAGAGCCCTACTCGATCTCGACGAAGCTTGGTCGAGATCGACAAGCCCCTGAGTCCGGATCCAGGCTTGTTGAGTAAAGCCACTCGAGGAGACCTAGTCGACGATCATCCCTACTCGAGGTCGACGAAGGCTACCCGAGATCGACGAGCGCCTGAGTCCAAGTCTGAGCTTGCAGAGTAGAGCAACTCGAGGAGACCTAGTCGACGATCAGTCCTACTCGAGATCGACAAGGCTTACTCGAGGTCGACAAGCACCCAGTGAGCCAAGTCCGAGCACATCGAGCAGATCCAGCCGAGGAGTCCACTCGACGAACCATGCTTGTCGAGGTCGACAAGCCGTGGTCGAGGTCGAGTAGAGCCGTGTCCAGCAACTTCTCGACGAAGACTTGTCCGACTAGAATTGGCTTTGCTTGGGCGTGAAGGAAATCAGTGTGGCCGAGATCTATCCTATTCCATCAAGTCTATCCATGGGAGACAAGATCTATCAACATCATGAAGACTTACCTATTTAGTTTTATCTTTTCCTTTTAGATTTATTTCTTTAAAACATTTTATTTATCCTTTTAAGCTTTAGATATAATTTTAGATAGAGATAGATATCTTCTTTCCTAGAATAGCTAGGGAATGAAGGCTATAAATAAGGCCCTAGGGGGCTCAGTTTTATTCATTCAATTAACGATTCAATTTCAGAGACAATTAGTTAGTTCCACATAGAGTTTTAGGAGTTCTAAGGTTTTTAGGGTTTTGGCTTTCTGCGAAAGTTGATTGCCGGGATTGTAAAGGCTTTTGAATATAGTTTAATGCAAGTTATTTCTTTTCGTTCAATGTCTGCGATTGCGCTGAGGCGTGAGTAGTCCACCCACTTCTGGGGCTGGGGTGAGCCCAACGGTGGCCATGTGAGGCGATGCGATAAAGGTCAGATCTTTTTCTGCGATTCATCTTCTATTCCTATGATCATGATTCTTTTGCGAGAGTTGAAGGTGATCCTTGTTTGTGTTATTGAAGCGAAAGTGATCTTAATGCAACTTGGATTAATTATGTGAAAAAAGGGTTAGTAACAATTAGGGTTTATGCGAGAGCCTCTATATGCCTATTTGTTAATGACGAAAGTTATTTGATGGAAAGCATGATCTTTTGTGCCTTTGTGAATTACTTTGCATGGTTATCGTTGTGGTGTTGAAACCATGGCCTTGGAAGTCTTTTAATATATTGAAGTTTATTTCTGTCAAAAATCTGCGTTTGTCTTTAATTCTGCAATTTTAAGTTTTTCTGCATTCTTGTCGAGATAGACGAAAGCTTTGTCGAGATCGAGTTGCATCTAGTCGATCTCGAGAAGGTCCAGTCTTAGTCGAGTTGAGTTTCCTGCTTTTGTTATGATTTTCAGTTTCTGTTGTCGAGATCGAGTACACTTGTCTTCGTCGAGTTGTTTGCTTTCGTTTTTGAGTTTCTGTTGTCGACCCACCTTAGTCGATCTAGAGGACAGCTTACTCGACTTCGAGTAGCTTCTGTGTCCTCGAGTTACTTTTGCTTTGTTCTTTGCTTTTATTTTGTTTACCCTTGCCGGGTTTATTTGTTTCTTTCCTTTCTGTGTTTCTGTCTTTCTGCTGCTTTGTCTGTGAGAATTTACAGCTACCTAGGAACTGCTGACGTGCTTCCTCGTGGATTCGATCCTGATTTTCTCTTACTACAACGGGAGGAAGTCTTGTATTTATTTGCTGAGACAGGGAAGTCAGTCTGAACTTTATTCTATATTTATTTCATACTTGACCATCCTCCTGCAACAACACCACCCAAACCTACTCCTCACGCCATTGTCCCAGTTACTGTCCAGAGCACCATCCCTGAGAGCACCATTGCTGAAATCAAGCGTTCTCTATAGCGCCCGACTAAGAAGTCACTCAGTGCCAAGCAAAAAGGGAAAAGGAAAGTCATTGCTGAGGAAGAGGAGGATGAAGAGGAAGAGGAGGATTTTCATGCGATTTTGGAATGAGATGCTGCTAAGGAGGTCGAGGAAGAGACCAAGAGAAAGAAAAAGGTCGAGGAAGAGGCCGAGGAGGCAAGGATATTAGTCGTGGAGGAGGCTGAGAAAGCCAGAAAGGAGGCCGAGGAGGAGGCCCTAAGAGCTGCCGAGAAGGAGGTTCCCACTGAGGAGGAACCAGGGGAAGAAGAAGAGGAGGACGACGAGAATGCAGACGACAAAGAAGCTGAGGAAGATGACGCTGAAGGGTCCGTTGAGGACTCGGGGTCTGAGGATGAAGAGGAAGAGGAGCCAGAACTTGTTCCCTCTCCTTCTCCTCCTCCTTCTCCTTCGCCTCCGAAGAAGCGCAAAGCCCCTGCAGCAAAGCCTCCATCTCCCAAGCGCACCAGGAAAGGCACTCTCGGAAGCCTTGAGGCGCATGTCAAGATGACTGCTCCCACAAAGGCTCGCAAGAAGAACGCCGATCCGCCTGCACTTATCCAGGTAAACCAATCCTTGCCCTCTTCTTTGTTTGAAAATGCTGAGATGGCTGGAAAGTGGGTAGATGAGTTTCGAACTCATAAGATATGTTGTTCTGATTTTTTAGATTTTGAGTTTTTGGAAGTTTTGAACCTACCTTGCATCTCTCTCCTCAAACAAACCCCTGCCTGGACCCTTCTGAACCTTGAAGCTGTGTATTACCCCCAACTCACCCGCCTGTTCTACATAAACCTAAAAGCCAAACACAATGCTGATGGTTGGTCTTTGGAATCTGTCGTCAAGGGAGTTAGAATCTCTTTCAACTCCATTGACTTCGCTGATTTCCTTGGCCTACCTAGACCTTGTCCACCCTCTCCTGAAAACCCCACAAGAGAACAGTGCATTGCCCTTGCCAGATCCAAATACCTGCTTTCCGAAGCATCCAACAGCACCTCGAAACAGCTTACCCACTCATCCCTTACCCTCGAGGCAAAAATCATCTTCAATATCATTGTGTGTTGCCTCTTACCCCGTTTAAACTCTTGCTCTCTCCTAACCGATAATGCTATGGTCCTTTTATACCGCATCTTGAATGGCCTTGATCTTGATCTGACCAATACCATTCTAGGATCCATGGCTCACACTCGAAAAGCCAGAAAAGGAACTCCCCTCCCCTTTGCCAACCTTTTGACCCACATCTTCAAAGCTTCTGAAATCGATTTAAAAAATGAAGAACAACAGCATCATATGGATAAGTTCGACTCCAAGAGCTTTGAGAAGATTGGCATCACTCAGTCCCCACAAAGGACTTGGAGTCTTACCTCTCCCTCCAAGACTCTTCCCATTTCCTCTGCCATTGATGAGCGCATGGACAACCTGGAGTTGGTCTTGGAGGAAGTTTGTATGGATATCAAGGAGCTGCACAAGGAGTTTATGACGGAGATGAGCGGGGTGTCCAAGCTGCTGCACGGTCTGAGGTCCCTGCTCACGAATGATGCTCCGGACGAGTAATCTTGAACCCTACCCTAACCCTGAATCTGAAACACTGCTGGTTTTTGGATACTGTTGTAAAACTCTTGGTGACTGTTTTACCTCCTCCCTTTGTTGAAGGACAAAAAAAGGGAGATGATCTGCTGTGGTTTAGACTTTAAAACATTAAAACTACTCTAAACCAAAGGTCTTGGAAGACCTTGTTTTGTTTTTGGTTGGTTGTTTTTTTTATGATAAAATTATGATCCAACACCTGTCTAACCGATGCAGGTACTTAGTCCAATTTTGCTAATGATATTATTACTTGACTAAGTTGCAGGGATGCTGTTGTGAGCTGAATCTGCCATGTTTTACAATAACTTTTATACCGATTTCTGTATACATTGCATGCATTTGGGTTTAGATAGTACATAATCTATGTAGTTTATGTTTATTTGCCAAATTATGGAATCTACACCAGTTTCTGTTTAATTCGCAGAAATCGAGGCATTTTACAGCAATTCTACATAAGGTCGGAAAAGCTCGGAAAACCACTACAGAAGTCCAAGGTCAAAACAGCGGAACCAGACTGAGAGTCGAGGCTACTCGATCTCGAGTAGGCTTACTCGACATAGACGAGCCTGTCTGAGCACAGCGTGGTCGAGCAGAGCCTGATCGAAAGCCAGACCAACCCGAGCTCCGGGCCCTACTCGATCTCGAGGACCACTAGTCGAGATCGACGAAGCCTCAGCGCCATGCCCGGAGTCGACAAGGAGAGGAGCCGAGGACGACCAGGCGAGACTCGCTGCCAGCGACTCCACTCGCTGCAGCGGACCACTCGCTGCCGCGGAAAACTTCGCTGCCAGCGGGAGAGCCAACTCGCGGAAGCGGGAAGGGAAGAGCCCTACTCGATCTCGACGAACCCTTGTCGAGATCGACGAGACCTTGAGTCCAGATCCGAGCTTGCTGAAGAGAGCCACTCGAGGAGGCCTAGTCGACGATCATCTCTACTCGAAGTCGACGAAGGCTACTCGAGATCGACGACGCCCAGTGTCCAGATCCAGGCTTGTCAAGCACGCCAACCTGAGGAAGCTTTGTCGATGACCTAACCCTACTCGAGATCGACAAGGCTTTGTCGAGGTCGACGAGAGCCCAGTGAACCATGTCCGAGCCATATCGAGCAGAGCTAGCCGAGAAGTCCAGTCGACGAGGAATCCTACTCGAGGTCGACAAGCCCTACTCGAGGTCGAGTAGAGCCGTGTCCAACAGCTTCTCGACGAGGACTTGTCCGACTAGACTTGGGATTCCTTGGGCCGAAGGCGAAAGATTCTATCCAATTCAATCAAGTTCTATCATCAAGGAGACGCGATCTATCAAGACATGAAGACCTACCTTAATTAGTTTTATCTTTTCTTTATAGATTTATTTCCTTAAAGCATTTATTTATCTTTAATTATTTTAGATATAATTTTAGATAGAGATAGATATCTTCTTTCCTAGAATAGCTAGGGAATGAAGCCTATAAATAAGGCCCCAGGGGGCTCAGTTTTATCAATCTTATTCGAATCATTCCAAGACACACACAATTCAATTCCAGTAGAGTAGTTTAGGAGTTCTAGGGTTTTTAGGGTTTTGGCTTTCTGCGAAAGTTGATTTCCAGGATTGTAAAAGGATTTGAATTTAGTTTTAATGCAAGTTAGTTCTTTTCCTCAATCAATGTCTGTTATTGCGATGAGACGTGAGTAGTCCACCCACTTCTGGGGCTGGGGTGAGCCCAACGGTGGCCATGTGAGGCGATGCGATAAAGGTCAGATCTTTTGTGCAATTCATCTTCTATCCCTATAAGCATGATTCTTTTGCGAGAGTTGAAGGTGATCCTTGTTTTTGTTATTGAAGCGAAAATGATCTTAATGCAACTTGGATTAATTATGTGAAAAAGGGTTAGTAACAATTAGGGTTTATGCGAAAGCCTCTATATGCCTATTTGTTAATGACGAAAGTTATTTGATGGAAAGCATGATCTTTTATGTCTTTATGTATTACTTTGCATGGTTCTCGTTGTGGTGTTGAAACCCTGGCTTTGGAAGTCTCTTAATATATTGAAGTTTATTTCTGTCGAATTTCTGAATTCTGTCGAAAATCTGCAATCTTGTGTTTACTGTTTCTTGTCGACATAGAGGAGCCTTGGTCGAGATCGAGTACTGTTCTTGTCGATCTCGAGGAGAGCTTAGTCTAGGTCGAGTTGTGATTCTTCTGTCTTTGTCGATTTCAAGTTCCTGTCTTTACTTTCTTTGTCGAGATCGAGTACCACTTGTCGAGGTCGAGTACGCTTTGTTCGTCGAGTTGATTTCCCTTTGTTTTCTGTTTTCTGTTTTCATTACTGTTCTTGTCGAGATAGAGGAAAGCTACTCGAGGTCGAGTAGCTTCTGTGTCCTTACTTTTCGTTTCTGTTTTGCTTTGTTTTATTTCTTGCTTTGTTCTTTGCTTTTGCTTTAGTTGCCCTTGCCGGGTTTATTTGTTTCTTTCCTTTCTGTGCTTCTGTCTTTCTGCTGCTTTGCCTGTGAGAATTTACAGCTACCTAAGAACTGCTGACGTGCTTCCTCGTGGATTCGATCCTGATTTTCTCTTACTACAACGGGAGGAAGTCTTGTATTTATTTGCTGAGACAGGGAAGTCAGTCTGAACTTATTTTTATATTTATTTCAATACTCGATTTACTCCTGCAACAACAAATTGGCGTCGTTGCCGGGGAGACAATCAATCGCGCCTTAGGTAGTCAGTTCTCACTGTTTCTTTGAGTTAGTTTGCAGGTGTATGCGTCGTTCTGGTCAAACACCTGAGTTTGACAGCTTAGACGAACCGGAGCGCTACCTACACATCCACTCCAAACTCAAAAGGATCATGGTGGCTGCTGAAACACAGGAACAGCTGGTCGCTAGGCTTACCAGGGAATTGGCCGCAAAGGATGATGTTATCGCCGCTGAGAGAGCAGCAAGGGAACAAGCACATGATGAGCTTGCCCAGTATCCAACCACGGCAGAGGACTACATGCACCCAACTCTCGTCGTGCCTGAATCGGCGATTCTAATCCCTGAAAACTCTTTTGAAAATCGCACTCAATTTCTTATAGAGCGTAAAAATAATGCCTTTTACGGCAGATTTAATGAGTGTCCTCTTGAACATATCACTAATTTTCATGATATGTGTCGTACTCTTGCAGAAGGTACAACCTTGGAATATGTCAAGATGAAATCTTTTCGCTGGTCTCTCGCTGGGCCTGCACTGAAATGGCTGGAAGGGCTGAAAGCAAAATCACTCACAACCTAGGCCCAAGTAGAGCAAGAGTTTCTGAACAAATTCTTCCCACCGGCCAAAACAGCACATCTCCGCCAGAAAATCACCGCCTTTAAACAGCAAAAAGGGGAACCGCTGGCAAGGGCATGGGAACGCTACAAGGAACTGCTACGATCTTGCCCTACTCATGGACAGCCACCCTACATCATTCAGGAGATCTTCTTCAACTCTCTTGATCAAGTCACTAAGGACAGAATCAACAATTATACTCGCTACGAGTATCTGACGATGCCACCAAGTGACGCATGGGGTGTACTAGAGAAGCTCACTACCTACGACAACAAGTATGGGTCTACTGTAACCTATGAAGAGAACCCATACGCCAGGCCATCACCATCTATGCCTCTCTATGAGCCAGCAAAGGAAATTGATCCTGATGTTAGGGAGCACTACCTACGACAACAAGTAGGGAGCAAGTCAGGTATCTCTCTGTCAACCAGCCTTGTATTGAATGCGGATCGCAAAGGCACAGCACTCCTGAGTGCCCACACACAGAACAAGTCAGGATGGCAGAGCATCATGAGGATGTAGCTTACGCAGGGGGTCCAAATCGCTACATGGGGGACCAAAGGTTTCAGCAACCACAGTGGAACCAAGGTGTCCCTAGGAACCCCCCGCCCTACAGAGCTCCAGGACATCCAGAAAGGGATCAAAAGAAGGATGATATACAGACAGTCGTGGAGGAGATACGGAGAAACCACTCAGAGACTAAGCAATCTTTCAACTCCGTCTATACTCAGATGCAAGGTGTCAACTCTAGGATTGGGGAAATTGATATCTGGAGGAAATCAGTTGATACACAGATTGGTCAGCTAGCAGCAGGAATCCCTAGACAGTCAGGGACACTTCCAGGATCTTCAGAACCAAATCCTAAGGGAAAGACTGGACACATCGCTGCTATAAAACTCAGAAGCGGCCATCAACTACAAGAGCCAGAGGTCGGAAAGCAGTAGAACGACGAGGAACATCAAGTCGATCTCGACAAAGCCGTGGTCGATCTCGACAAGACCTTCGTCGACCTCGAGGAGACACTTCCAGAATCTTCGTCTGCACCACACAACAACTCAACTGGGCCCAATCTGGTCGATGTCGACAAAGGCCTTGTCGATGTCGAGGAGCCCCTGGTCGACATAGAGCAGCCTGCAGCACCTCCGACGTCTGTTCTGGCTCCGACGCAGAAAAAGAAGTTGCCTTTCCCCACAAAATCTCTAAAGGACCCGGCGGAGAAAAAGTTTCAGCGCTTCATCAAGATGCTTCAGAAGCTCAATGTCACTATCCCCTTCACAGAAGCTCTCAATGAAATGCCATCTTATGTCAAGTTCCTAAAGGAGATTTTGAGCAAAAAGCGATCAATGGCTGAAATCACAGAGGAGTGCAGCCATCTGGACATATTGGAGAAGAGGCCGGATCCAGGTAAGTTTGCTATAACTATTGGATTTGGTCCATACAAAATTAATGCCCTATGTGATCTTGGACCTAGTGTAAGTATAATGCCTTTAACGATTTGGTCCAAGATTAAGATAGGTGCCTTGGAGCCTGTGGATGCTAGACTTTACATGGCCAACAACACGGTGGTCATCCCCACAGGCATGGTGGAAAATGTCCCAGTACAAGTAGATAAATTCTTCGTCCCTGCTGATTTCTTAATAGTTAATATGCAAGAAGATCCTGTTTGTCCAATTATCTTAGGAAGACCATTCTTGGCGACGGTGGATGCCAACATAAGCGTAAGGAAAGGAGTGCTCACCTTCAACATTAACGATGAGGTAATTGAGTATTCCTTTAATAAAACTGAAAGGCATACATGTCCAATGGAAGAGGTCAAATCTATCTCAGCTGGCTATATCACCTGCGGGGAACCCAAGGTCAGAAATATGACCCCTGAGGAGATAGAAAAGAGGGACATGGAGGCCCAGGTGGAGGAGATCATGGCAATCCACAAGGAGACCACAGAGAATCCAATCGACACGGACCAAGGTAAGTCGTTGTGGATTAATTATTTTTCGGATGCCTTGACAGGAGCTAAGTATGGGGTCAAGATCGACCAAACCCTAGTCGATCTCGACCAAACCAAGAAGCCTCCACCAGCACCGGCATCGTCGAGCAGCAAACCAGTCGGCAAGCCACCCTACTCGATCTCGAGTACGCTAGTCGAGATCGACCACCAAACGAGGAGCCCAGATCCACCCTCCTCGATGACGGCGACTCCAGGACCAGAACCCTACTCGACCTCAAGTAGGCTTGTCGATGTCGACCACAACCAGGCTTCCCCAGATCCCTCTTCCTCGACACAGAAGCCGCCTGACGAACCAGCCTCGTCGATCTCGACCAGGCTTGTCGAGATCGACCACCACCCGGCGCCACCAGATCTGCCTTCGTCGATGAGAAAACCACCAGGAGGAGAAGGCTACTCGATCTCGAGTAGCCTTGTCGAGATCGAAAAGACCACATCTTCCTCGACGACACCTTCCTCGACGCTGCAGACACCAGGAGCAGAACCCTTGTCGAGGTCGACCAGGCTTGTCGAGATCGACAAGCCCCTGTCTTCGTCGACTTCTGCCTCTTCGACCAGACCACCACCAGGACCAGCAGTCTTGTCGAGATCGACTAGCCCTAGTCGAGATCGACTAGCCCTAGTCGAGATCGACCAAACACAGTGGTTCCCGATTCCGTCTCTGCGAAGGTAAGCCAAGGTATGGATCTTTATTCTCCTATTTCCATTAAAGATTTATCTATACATGGGAGAAGTCTGCCTTGGTATGTGCAATTGTGCAGGATTTCCAATGATGAGCCTAAGGAATATGAGGTTGGAGACAAGCTCTATGTCTCTAAATCAGAGGATCATTGGTTTCCCAACAAATTCAACAAGAAGCGGATGGGACCGTTCGTGGTGAACAAGATCCATTCTGGAGGATTACAGCTGATGGACAAGAATGGAGTCTTATTTGAGGCCCAAGCTACATGGGCCCTGCAGATGCCACCTTGAGCATTAATGGAAAGTCGGCCTAGCGACTATAAAATCTAGAGCATGTACATAGACTTTTTAGGACTTTTTGAGACTTTGTTGTTTTTTTTATTTTGGTTTTAGTTTTGCTATTATGGGTATATGTCTTCTACTTTTCAGGCCAATGGATAGAACCAAGTCTTACTCGGCCAGGAGGTGCTTCCATTCGAAATTTAGAGGCTCTGCACACCTGTCTTGTGAGTTTCTTTCTTTACCCTTGTTTTTATACAGTGAGGACACTGTAATGTTTAAGTATGGGGTGGGGGAAGGGCTTACTTTGTGCATATTTGCCATATTTGACATTACTTGTGCATATTCAAAATTTATTTCTTTGAATTGCTACATGGCTATTTTGGAATTCATTATTTATTTATGTGCTTATATGCATGTTTTCCAAAATTTTGAAAAAAATGACCCCCATTGAAAATTTTTGAATAATGTCATGGAAGCTTATATTGGACTCAACGATGCAAAATTGGATTCATTAGAGATATAGCATGAAATTGCCTAGTAAAGGTAAGTCACAATGAAGTGCATTATTTATTGAAAACCATGAAAGGAGGTAAAATTTGAAGTTGCTTTTGACATGTTGCATGATAAGAGGATGGAGGACTTTATATTTCCATATAATGCTCATTGTTTATAATCCTAGCCTTACCTATGCTTATGCATCACAAAAGCCATAATATGCCTTATTTCAAATATTGCTCCACATGATCTAAATATTGCCATTCTTTACCTCATCCGGGGATTATGTTGAGAATGATGTTACATTATGGAGATTGTTATGTGGTTGTTGTGTTTATCTTATATGGAGTTTGGCAGGAATTTGTTTGAAATATATGGAAAATTTAATGAGTGAAAGAAAATCCAATCACCTCAGGAGATAAAGGTAGATTGACCCTGCTCTCTGAGATAATAGTTTGGAGAGATGGGACACATTGTGAGGAGTCCAAAGCACTAAGTATCCGGGTCCATTCATGACACCCATGTGGAAAGCATTATGAAAGGTGATGAATCAAATGGAGAAGGAATGTGGAAATTCAAATTGGAAATACTCCATTTCCCCGGATCATAAGCACCACATTGTCAAAAATTGCCCACCTTTAGCCTTTTACAAATCTACTCCTTCATGAGCTTAAATTAAAGTCTTCTTGATTATTAATGCTTTGTCACTTATGAATGTTTTTGCATAACCCTCCTTTTGTGAGTAGATGTTGCTTTTGTAAATTGCACATGCATGGATCTGTGACACTAGTACCTTTTCGAGGATGGTAATTGATTGCAGGGACATATAAGAATGAATCTAAGATGTTGAGAGTTTGAATTCTTCCCCTGAATGACAAATAAAAGTATTGCTTGAGGACAAGGAAGCTTAAGTATGGGGTGTTTGTTGTGAGCTGAATTTGCCATGTTTTACAGTAACTTTTATATCGATTTCTGTATACATTGCATGCATTTGGGTTTAGATAGTACATAATCTATGTAGTTTATGTTTATTTGCCAAATTATGGAATCTACACCAGTTTCTGTTTAATTCGCAGAAATCGAGGCATTTTACAGCAATTCTACAGAAGGTCGGAAAAGCTCGGAAAACCACTACAGAAGTCCAAGGTCAAAACAGCGGAACCAGACTGAGAGTCGAGGCTACTCGATCTCGAGTAGGCTTACTCGACATAGACGAGCCTGTCCGAGCACAGCTTGGTCGAGCAGAGCCTGATCGAGAGCCAGACCAACCCGAGCTCCGGGCCCTACTCGATCTCGAGGACCACTAGTCGAGATCGACGAAGCCTCAGCGCCATTCCCGGAGTCGACAAGGAGAGGAGCCGAGGACGACCAGGCGAGACTCGCTGCCAGCGACTCCACTCGCTGCAGCGGACCACTCGCTGTCGCGGAAAACTTCACTGCCAGCGGGAGAGCCAACTCGAGGAAGCGGGAAGGGAAGAGCCCTACTCGATCTCGACGAACCCTTGTCGAGATCAACGAGACCTTGATTCCAGATCTGAGCTTGCCGAGGAGAGCCACTCGAGGAGGCCTAGTCGACGATCATCTCTACTCGAAGTTGACGAAGGCTACTCGAGATCGACGACGCCCAGAGTCCAGATCCAGGCTTGTCAAGCACGCCAACCTGAGGAAGCTTTGTCGATGACCTATCCCTACTCGAGATCGACAAGTGTTTGTCGAGGTCGACGAGAGCCCAGTGAACCATGTCCGAGCCACATCGAGCAGAGCTAGCCGAGAAGTCCAGTCGACGAGGAATCCTACTCGAGGTCGACAAGCCCTACTCGTGGTCGAGTAGAGCCGTGTCCAGCAGCTTCTCGACGAGGACTTGTCCGACTAGAATTGGGATTCCTTGGGCCGAAGGCGAAAGATTCTATCCGATTCCATCAAGTTCTATCATCAAGGAGACGCGATCTATCAAGACATGAAGACCTACCTTAATTAGTTTTATCTTTTCTTTATAGATTTATTTCCTTAAAGCATTTATTTATCTTTAAGTATTTTAGATATAATTTTAGATAGAGATAGATATCTTCTTTCCTAGAATAGCTAGGGAATGAAGCCTATAAATAAGGCCCCAGGGGGCTCAGTTTTATCAATCTTATTCGAATCATTCCAAGACACACACAATTCAATTCCAGTAGAGTAGTTTAGGAGTTCTAGGGTTTTTAGGGTTTTGGCTTTCTGCGAAAGTTGATTGCGAGGATTGTTCGTCGAGTTGATTTGCCTTTGTTTTCTATTTTCTGTTTTCATTACTGTTCTTGTCGAGATAGAGGACAGCTACTCGAGGTCGAGTAGCTTCTGTGTCCTTGCTTTTCGTTTCTGTTTTGCTTTGTTTTATTTCTTTCTTTGTTCTTTGCTTTTGTTTTAGTTGCCCTTGTCGGGTTTATTTGTTTCTTTCCTTTCTATGCTTCTGTCTTTCTGCTGCTTTGCCTGTGAGAATTTACAGCTACCTAAGAACTGCTGACGTGCTTCCTCGTGGATTCGATTATGATTTTCTCTTACTACAACGGGAGGAAGTCTTGTATTTATTTGCTGAGACAGGGAAGTCAGTCTGAACTTATTTTTATATTTATTTCAATACTCGATTTACTCCTGCAACAACAAATTGGCGTCGTTGCCGGGGAGACAATCAATCGCGCCTTAGGTAGTCAGTTCTCACTGTTTCTTTGAGTTAGTTTGCAGGTGTTGTGTCAAAAGTCTTGAAGCTACATCTGTGTTATGAAGTGGTAAATATATAGTTGTGGTGGTGAAACCAGGATGTACAAAAGTGCAAGACCATACAGCGGGTCTTACGTAAGAAGGGACACAAAAACCTATACCCAAAATCCCCTCTATACCTCATGTCACTACTGGACTATTCCAAACTAACCCTCACTATTCAACACCAATCCTACGCTCTAGTCGATCCAGAATTCCCATCAGCACGACAATGCTTGATGGTCAGCCGGGATCGACAGCTCGCAATAATGTGATTGCCACATCTAACAACATCAAAAGGTTCTTGGTTAAATACATGCTTGTTACGTGCAAGCCAAGTAAAGTAAATAAGCACCTGGAAGCAAAGAAACTTCATGTGGTAGACCTTCTTCTTGCGCCTCTTGACAGGTACCTCAGCAAACCAGTCAAGCCATTCTTCAATTGTTGCAAACCGGCATGAAATTCCAGCCAATTCAAACACAATGCGTTGGACAACATTGATTACAAAGCATCCAAACCACAAATGGTCAATTGTCTCCTCTGTCTCCTTGCATAGCGCACAAATAGCAGCCTCATCACCCAACCAATGCTTGGTAATATGC
The DNA here is from genome assembly GCA_037127255.1 of Persicaria tinctoria. Classification (NCBI taxonomy): domain Eukaryota; kingdom Viridiplantae; phylum Streptophyta; class Magnoliopsida; order Caryophyllales; family Polygonaceae; genus Persicaria; species Persicaria tinctoria. Next base: position 25,136,275 of record JBANSL010000005.1, read on the forward strand.
CCAGTTTGCAACCGTTTCTTCATGGTGAGCCGTGTCACAAAACTCCACTTTCTGCATACCGATTTTGCCCAAATCAGTCCCCCCCCCCCCCCCCCCCCCCCGCAGTCCACCTCTTGGCTTCATTCAGGAGATCATCAAGCTGGGGATATGCGTCGCTGTTCGTAGTTAGAGAAGCAGCCCGAATCTCCTCCTTGACCTTTATAAGGCTTTTCCATAGCCAAGTATCATGCAACCTTGGCTCTATGTCCCATATATGTCTCCCCTCCAAGTGGTTTGTTGTGCACCACCGTAGCCAATGTCCCGGTTTCTGAAGAGCAATGTCGCCACAAAGCTTAGCAAACATGCATTTATTCCAAGTCTGAAGGTCCCGAATACCCAACCCTCCCTCTCGGATGGGTTTAGTAACATCCTCCCAAGCCACAAGGAACCTTCTCCCTTCCAAATTACCATTCCAAAGAAACCATTTCATCATCCCGTCAATGATCTCGACAACACCCTTAGGAAGGAGAAGGACTGACTCCAGAAGGTATTGATACCCATACATACAGATTTAATGAGTTGCAAACGCCCAGCATAAGACAATTTCCTACCCGACCAGGAGTTAATCACCTTACTGATTTTCCCTTATAGCTCACCATATTCGTGAACCCTGATTTTCCTCGAGCTAAGCGGAGTACCCAGGTACTTCACTGGTGGGATGCCCCTGGAATAGCCCAGCTGCTGCACAATACTTTCAGCAACTTCCTCAGAACAACCGGCCAGAAAAATGGTGCTTTTCTCTACATTAGCTCTCAGCCCAGATATAGCAAAGAAATCCTCAAGACAATATTTTATAATGCTAACAGAATTCACATCACCATGACAGAAGATCAATAGATCTTCAGCGAACGTAAGATGAGTAAGCTCCAGCCTTTTCCACTTAGGATGAAATCTGAAACCGGGCGCAGCAGTAGCCAGTTGCAACTTCCTGCTCAGAATTTCCATACAAAGCACGAAGATGTAGGGAGAGAGCGGGTCCCCCTGTCTCAAACCTCTGCGCCCCTGGAAGAAGCCTTCCGGAGCACCGTTGATAATAATCGAGAAAGTAGGAGTGGTGACACACTCCATAATAAGCTCAATGAGGCGGTCCGAGAACTTGAAACACTGCAGCGTTGCTTTGATAAAGTCCCAGCTCACATAGTCGTACGCCTTTTGCAAGTCGACCTTAATAGTAAATCTAGGAGAGCCCCTTTTGGAACCATAACCAGATACAATCTGATTAGCAACGGCGGAGTTCTGATCAATTGAGCGACCAGGAACAAATGCCCCTTGCCTGTCCGATATCAAATTACCAAGCATATTTCGAACTCTCCCGGCTATAATTTTCGTAACCACCTTAAGGATTGTGTTGCAGCACGAGATGGGTCTTAAATCCTTAACAAGAGTAGGATTGGGCACCTTCGGAAGGAGGGAAATGAATGTAGAATTAAATTGCTTTAGGATCTTCCCATTCCGGAAAACTTCACGAATGGCTTCACAAGTACCCACCCCCACAATCATCCAAGCATCCTTGAAAAATTGACTCTCAAACCCGTCTGGACCCGGGGATTTGTTAGCACCTATCGACCACATTTGCTTTCGAATTTCATCATAACAAGGGATTCTAATCAGTTCACCGTGCATAGCTGATAGGGTCTATTTTAGTCATGTTTTTAGTATAGATTTGCATATTAATTTAGAGCATTTTCATATATTTTATAGCTTAGTTTGTATTATTTGGTTTTCGGAGTCTACACTAGTATTTTTATATATTTCAGGTATCTTTAAGCTGGATCGTATGAATTTGGAGGTTGATCAAAAATTGTGGGACTATTTTGCAAATTAAAAGGAAAGATGGGCCGGATCGGATCGAATGGGCAAGGCCGAACATCTTTGGACTGTCCGTACGTGGAGAATGGAAGGAGCCCACGTGATTGGCTATTTGGCTTCATACTGCTTTATTTTATTAGTTTAGATAGTTTTGATATATTAATATTATATGATGAGGTTTCGATATATGTACATTGATTCATTCATACAGTGGAGGCGGACTGTGAACATGACCGGCCGACTACAGTTTACAACCCTAAGTATCTTTTGCTTTATTTTTATGGAGATCTAAACTCTTCCGTTTTGTCTACAATTTGAAGCTTTGTTTAATTGAGTTGTGAGTTTCTAATTCTTGTTCCTTATTTCCTATATTGAATGTTTCGACTTCTTTGTAATTGAATGTTTCATTGTCTTATTCTATCTCGACTGATCAACTTGGTAGAATCAATTCAATTGCTAGGGTTTTGTAGATTCCTAATTGAGAACCTTAACTCAAGTGGAAAACTTATCCCTTTAGGGCTGATTGAACTCATTGGATGAGTAGGAAGTTGGATGTGTTGTTAAATCCTTTTTTAGGAACTGCAAATACCTTGGTTAATCTCTGGTCTTAAAGTTATCAATTGGGTTAAATCCTTCTTTAGGGACTGTTCGATTGATAAGGGTTTCTAGGACTGATTGGACTAGTAACTATATTAGGTCGGGACAAGGGCATTCATAGGAATCATAAAACGACAAGAGAAAGTTACAATATCAATTCAACCAAATAAAGTGGATAGTTGTAGGTAGAGCGATTTTCTCTAAATTGCTTTGCATTAATTTGTTTATAGTTTATTTTATTTTCTTTCTTATTTTCACCACCCAAAACTCCCCCGTTTCATACTAATTGGTAAATAAACTTAACTTAGGAATAACTTGGTTCTTTGTGGGATCGACTCGTGCTTACCACACTACATTAGTTAGTAAGTTCGCCGGACCACTAGCCTCTCACCGCTGCATTGCTTCGCCGCGCCAATCTCTTGCCGACCACCAGGAGACATTAGCTTCGATTTCAATCGGGTAAGCACAGGTCTTTCTCCGTTTCGATATGCAGTGTTGAATTTAACGTTTAATAATGCTGAATTTGTGAGTTGCTGAGTCTTGGATGAACAATTGATGATGTTTTCTTTTGGAGCGCATATTTTGAGCTGATAATCTGCAGTGTTGATGATGTTTGCTGTTGGAGATTTTTCTTGCCTCAGTAATGTTGTTAGTGTTCCTCTATTGTCCTAGTTTGGTCTGATTATTTCAGGATTGATCGCTCCTACTCTAATTTGTTGATGGCTATGAATGTGGTGTTTTTTTTATTTTGAACTTCCCATGATAAATTTTTTTTAATTGAATTGTGCTATTTCAAAATCTTGAGCTTAGATATCATGTGTGGTTAAAGTTTATATTTATGATTTCTGCAAATGATGTGAATTTCCTAGCGCAGCTGATTCAATTTCCCGTCAATTCCGCAACTGGTAAGTGCAGGTATGTCATCCTGTTTCACTCTTTCATTGAGCTTCTCGTGATTTATGAAAGAGGATGATGAATTGATTTTGTTGAAATTGCTCATATTTTATTTTCAATTCATGTGGCTTCATATTCACGGGCCGATTTGAATTGTCCATTCTGTCGAGATTGAGTGAAATCTACTGCAGAATATTGGGATTTATTGTTGGTGTGGGGTTGATTGAGATCCTCTTAAATTTAATGGATTTGTTGGTGCTTTGTTTTTCTAGTTGCAAAGTAGCTAATGACTTCAATTCTGGATCTGCTATATGTTTTTGATCAATCTGCTGGACTTGAATATATGTTTCATGCGATGCTTTCATTGTAAGTCTGTTTGATCATTAAAACCTTTGTGCTACTGTGTTGGTCTTGTTTTTTTTTCCGTTTTTATGCCTTAGTTAGCCTTCGCTTTATGTTTACCTATGTGTGTAGAATTAACTAAAATCTATAGCGGAATTTGGTCACCTTAGCTGTAGATTTTGGTTGTTTTTTTCATGAATATTTGTAGTGTAGGCTACTACTGTTGGCTCACTTAATTCTTGAGATATGACGATGTCCATCCTTTATTTCTTTTGCTTGTCTCTTGCTCCCGGTGTCCATCGATTTTTGATAATTTTACTTGCAAATTATGGATGAGTGTGAGTTGCGGATTGATTTTTGTGCATGCTCTGAGGGTGCAATTGATTTGTTTCTTTGTGTGGATCATGAGCCAACATTGTCTGTTATTAGTTTGCCGTAGTGGTTTGCTTTGTTTGCTATTGTGTACAGTGCTAATTAAGGGAGTGGCTGCCGAATTTGGTTATAGTGAGCTGCTGCATTTGTCAGAGGAGCCTTGACCGCATTGTGACATAAGTTGTTTTAATCCCTCCTCCGAAGCTGAATTTAAGTGAACCTGCTTGGAATGCCTGATTACTTTGTGAGTTTCCTCTACCTTTCTTTCATTCTTCTTTTTCTTTAGTTTGAGGACAAAGTAAGATTTTAAGCATGGGGTGGGGAATTCAAGTGTAGCTCCGTCTTTATATATATGTTAGTTTTCTGTTTTTTATTTTTTTCAATTTTTGTTATGCATTTCATTGCATTTTAGTGTTATTAATGATACCCATCTTGGTTTAGTTTGTCCTCTAATTCATTTTTATGATCTTAATTGCATAAATCCCATGATTTGATTGAATTGCTTGAAAATGAGTTTGGAGCATGATTTAAGAATATAATTGAGCAAGTATGGTTCATAGTTGAGGTTTAATTGAAATCTAAAAAAAACATAACCTTTGTGAATTAATTTTGGCCTTATAGGGACTTTACATATCATTCCCTTTTACTTTTATTGTGTGATTATACTCTCCATATGCTTCTTATTTCAATACCGTATTGCACATGTTTGTTGCTTGTGAATTTCAAATGATTGAGGCATGTTTTCTTTATCCATATTATACCTTATCTACCATTTGCATTATCCTTTGCTTGAAGCCTCTCTGAGCCATAAAGCCTATTTTTTTATAGCTTTACAAAAATATATCATAGCCAATGTTTAGCCTGACCCTATCCGGGAATTAGGAGGAGAATTGGTGAAAAATCTATATGTTGGAGTTGCTTTGAGTGGAGATGATGTATGTATTGTTGTGCATTGTGAGAGGCATAGCCGAAATAAGGTAACCCTTCTTGCATAATAGAGATGACTTATTAATAGGGGCCTAAGGAGGATAAAATTCACTTAGGAGCAAAAGTCTAGTAAGCTTGGACCTAGGGAGGATAAAATTCGTCTAGCGGCAAAAGTAAGCATAAAAGGAAAAAAAAAAGTCATCATCCAAATGGAAAAATTGCATGACTTGTGTGGCTATTGAAATCTAAGAGTGCTTATTGATGTGTATTGGCGTTTATGTTATTGGAATGGTTTGCGAAGTATGGAAGTTTTGGTGTTGTTCTGGTTGGTTGTTGTTTCTTTTTCCCGGATTTTTAGCACCTCAAGCCTAAATATTTCCCATCCCTTATGTTCCTACCAAAGCCCCATCACAACCTTATAAAAGTCCTCATGATTTTGTTTGCAAGTAATGACTTTCATGGTGTATAGAGCATTTTGGATTGAATTGAGAATTGGAATTAAAAACCTAAACACATGAGAGCTTGAGTGAAACACATTATCCCGGTGAGGTTGGATTAAATATACCTTTACTATTGGATCGCTCATATACTTGTTAGGATGTTTGTTCTCTTATTCATGGCTCCTACTACGTGATGTTGCTTTTCTAAATTATAGCATGAAGATCTTATTTGTGCGATAATTAATTCTATATTTGTTTTTCATTGCTTGAGGACAAGCAAAAGTCTAAGTATGGGGTAGTTTGATAGGGTCTATTTTAGTCATGTTTTTAGTATAGATTTGCATATTAATTTGGTGCATTTTTATATATTTTATAGCTTAGTTTGTATTATTTGGTTTTTGGAGTCTACACTAGTATTTTTTTATATTTCAGGTATCTTTAAGCTGGATCGTATGAATTTAGAGGTTGATCATAAATTGTGGGATTATTTTGCAAATTAAAAGGAAAGATGGGCCGGATCGAGTCGAATGGGCAAGGCCGAACTTCTTTGGACTGTCCGTACGTGGAGAATGGAAGGAGTCCACGTGATTGGCTATTTGGCTTCATACTGCTTTATTTTATTAGTTTAGATAGTTTTGATATATTAATATTATATGATGAGGTTTCGATATATGTACATTGATTCATTCATACGGTAGAGGCGGACTGTGAACATGACCGGCCGACTACAGTTTACAACCCTAAGTATCTTTTGCTTTATTTTTATGGAGATCTAAACTCTCCCGTTTTGTCTACAATTTGAAGCTTTGTTTAATTGAGTTGTGAGTTTCTAATTCTTGTTCCTTATTTCCTATATTGAATGTTTCAACTTCTTTGTGATTGAATGTTTCATTGTCTTATTCTATCTCGACTGATCAACTTGGTAGACTCAATTCAATTGCTAGGGTTTTGTAGATTCCTAATTGGGAACCTTAACCCAAGTGACAAACTTATCTCTTTAGGGCTGATTGAACTAATTGGATGGGTAAGAAGTTGGATGTGTTGTTAAATCCTTTTTTAGGGACTGCAAATACCTTGGTTAATGTCTTGTCTTAAAGCTATCAATTGGGTTAAATCCTTCTTTAGGGACTGTTCGATTGATAAGGGTTTCTAGGACTGATTGGACTAGTAACTATATTAGGTCGGGATAAGGGCATTCATAGGAATCATAAAAGGGCAAGAGAAAGTTACAATATCAGTTCAACCAAATAAAGTGGATAGTTGTCGGTAGAGCGATTTTCTCTAAATTGCTTTGCATTAATTTGTTTATAGTTTATTTTATTTTCTTTCTTATTTTCACCACCCAAAACTCCCCCGTTTCATACTAATTGGTAAATAAACTTAACTTAGGAATAACTTGGTTCTCTGTGGGATCGACTCGTGCTTACCACACTACATTAGTTAGTAAGTTCGAAATTATTTTGATACGGTTTAGGCGACTAAAAACCGTCCATCAACAGCACCATCAATTTCAGTCCCTGGAGGCAGGTTCAGGACACCAGAGCTGGTGGAAGTAGTCGTGAACAGGTCTGTAAAGAACCCCAGGATATATGCCCACGTATCTCCTCCTCATTTGCCAACTGTTTACCAGGATTGTCCCTCATAAAATAGAATAGCATTTCGAGATTGTCGCTCTTTCACATTTCTGTAGAAGATAGACGACGTTTCCTCACCCATCGTAAGCCAATGAAGTTTAGCTTTTTGTGCAGTGAGACTCATCAAACGGCCCACATTCTGTCTGAGGATCTTTTCCGCTTCCGAGATCTTAGCAGCCAGTCTAGCATTACCCTTATCTGATCGGATACTCAGCTGTAAGTCACGCAGTGTGCCCATGTTCAGCTTAATCGTTGTCTGAAGTTCTGGGAACATCGCCTTGTCCCAAGGTTTGAGCGCCTCCTTGACGCTTTTTAGTTTCTTGGCTAGTTTAAACTGTTTGGAACCGACGATATCCGCACACCAGGCAGCACTGAAAATAGCTTCGAATTCTTTTTCCTTTCCCCATAAATTCTTGTATTTAAAAGGATAACGACGTTGGCACACGTTATTTCTTAGCAATACCACAGTTGGGGAGTGATCAGAGAAGAGTGGCTCATCAAACAGCGCCTTAGTATTCTCAAACAAATCCATCCACTCTCCATTCACTAGTAACATGTCCAGCTTGCGCTCAATTCTGGCCTCGCCCTGTTGCTTGTTTCTCCATGTTAGTTCAGCACCCATATAAGGCAAGTCGAAAATGCAGCAATCTTCCATTGCTGACTGCAGCTCATTAAATTCATCTCTTTGGCCTTTATTTTGAGGCCATTTCTCCTCAATTTTCAAGATACAATTCAGATCACCCAACACAACCCATGGAATAGATGTTCGATCAGCAAAACCCTTCAAATCAATCCATAGTTCACATCTTTCAGATTTAGCATTGTGCGCATATACGAAAGTTGCAGCAAACCTGAAACTTCTGTCGACAGATTCCACAAGACAGTGTATGTATTGCTCTTTTATGCAGATTATCTCCACATGAAACACATTTGGGTTCCAGGTTACCCAAATTCTCCCTTTCACTTCCTTACTACCATTCACACAAAGTTTCCAATCCCTCATAAGCCTGCGCTTGACATCTTCGAAATTCTTCTCATATATTTTATATTAACACGCGAACTGTCTGCTACAGCTGTGTTGATGAAACACAAAATCTGTACTTTATTATATTATGTCGGAATATTATTATATGCTATTTTATGCTTCCATAAAGCTTACAAGTCTTTCAAATATTATCTCCTTCCTTAAAGCTTGAAGTTGAGAATGACACAATCGGAGATCATGGCTTCAAAGTTTCCAAGTATAGAAGATCCCCAAGATAGCCATGATCAGCTTAGTCGTTGAAGAGAAGATTCTTCTTTGTTGGTGGGGCCGATTTGTTATTTATAAAGGAAAGGAAGAAGAGAAGACAGACACATTCATTGAACACGAGCTCTCATTCACACTCAAGCTTACAAGTGAAATATGTCTTCTTCGTGTGCTCTCTGGTAGTTCTTAAAAGTCTGTTATTTCATTTCAAAGCATTTGAGAGTTGCACAGTGAGCTTATAGGATATATTTCGAGTGAGTGTTATACTCGAGATTTTTGTAACTCAGGAAGTGGACACTAGGCGATTGATTCACTAAGTGTAAGAGGATTGTACTAGATAGCTCAGAGAGGTGGGGCTCTTCTAGATTGGTCTAGGACTCAAAGGGAACGTGAGTTGACTAGATTGCAATTGTATAGGAGAGAGGCTTGTCGGTGAGCTATTAGGATCCTAAGTCTTGTGAATCAATAAAAGATGGTTGAATCCCAGGGTTGTGGAAGAACCCTAAGCAGGGACGTAGGCCAAGTTCGTTCCGAACCTCGTAAACAATTCATAGCGTCCTTTACTTATTGTTTTACCTTATTTCCGCACTTGGTTCGAATTGTTTAACTATATTGTGATTCAGGTTTGCTAGAAGGAAGTATTACGATTAAGCTCAAAGGGTTTTGCAAAAGCTTCAAAAGTCTTGAGATTATCTGCAAAAAACTGGCATACTCTATTCAACCCCCCATCTAGAATATTTCTATATTAACTTGGTTTACTTTATCGAACCTTGAATATAGATCAAACCGGATTATGCCCACGCAAATGATTATAAGACCTCCTCCCGATGCAGCAGTGGGAAGTCAGGATCGATCTTCGAGGAAGCACGTCAGTTGATCTCAGGTAGCAGCAAATCTCACAGACAGACAGAAATAACAGAGAAAAGTAGAAAAGAAAGCAAAGCACAGAAAACTTGTCGATATCGACCACTATTACTCGATATCGAGTACGAAAATTGACCTACAGTACACGAAATCGACTCAGCAGAAAGTAAAACCCAGCAAAGTAACTCGATTTCGACAAGACTTAACTCCACATCGACCAATTACCTCGATGTCGACCAAATTTCCTCGAGATCGAGTAACTCATAAACTAAAACTGCAACTTTTTCGTAACACAGAACATGATTTTCGATGAAATAAATCAATAAACTAAAGACTTCCAAGACCAGGGTTGCAACACCACAACGATAACCATGCAAAATAACACATAAAGGCATAAAAGATCATGCTTTTCATCAAATAACTTTCGTTATTAAGAAATAGGAATATAGAGGCTTTCGCATAAACCATAATTGTTACTAACCCTTTTCACAAAATTAACCCAAATTGTATTAAGATCACTTTCGCTTCAATAACACAAACAAGGATCACCTTCAACTTTCGCAAAAGAATCATGCTTTCAGGGATAGAAGACGAATTGCATAAAAAGATCAAACCTTTACAGCATCACATCACACGGCTACCGTCGGGCTCACCCCGACCCTAGAAGTGGGTCCTAAAAAGGCGATGAGGGCCTAGATTTCTCTTTTGGTCCTAAAAAGGAGAAAATTCCATGGTTGATTGCTGAATTTTTTTGTTTATCATATAATTTTCAGCATCTTAAAGTGTCTTGTACTTGCTTGACAATTTCTTCTTGATGTGCTCTCTCTTCTCTAATTTATCCTATGCCTTCTCCATTATTATCCATTGTGGCTTTTACATTATCATGACTTGAGACTCTTGCTTATTCATTTGGTTAAGTTTGGTTCTTAAAGTTTTGCCATTAGAATTCTTGCTAGAATCCATAAGTTGTTTATTACTCTTGATCACGGTAATATTGATGCTTGATTTCTTGCTAATTCTATGGTTAAAGTGATCAAACTTGTAACTCCTTTTTAGGCTTGTGTTCAGCTGCTTGTACCTTTCATTTCTTGTCTCATGTGACATGGACTTGGATAGCTTCTCTTGCTTGCCTTGGTCTCTTGTTGATAATGTGTTTTTCTTGACCTTTTATCTTGAGATATTAGGTTCAGTTTCTGTCACATATATGGATATATGTTATGAAATTTCTTCTTGCCTTAAAACTGGTTCAATCCTTGCATAACTACCTATCATTTGAGCTATTTTGTACTGCTACACTTTGTACTCATTCATGATATATTTATGTAGAAATGTCATGCCCTTCATTGGTAGTTACATGTGTTTTATAGGCATTTGTTCATATACGTTTTCCCTCTCATTTTTGCATAATTTGAGGTGAAATGAAGTTCTGAATTTGTGGAATTTATATGGCTGTTTGTCTGGTCCAGTTTATAGGAAAACCTTATGATTCTCACTTGCCTTATTGTATGAGAACTAACTCTTTGTTTCCTTTTGCAAGGAAATATTAAAAGGAGATGTCAACACCTTAGAAGAACTGAATGCAGATGGTGTTCAAATCATGAATCAGTCAAGTGACGTTCCTTCAAGATGAAAGTAGCATCAAATGTCAAAGAGGACTAGGAAACCATGACGATGGTATCCTTGGAGATGCTTGCTTCATCGAAGATTTGTTAAAAGAAGACCAAATGGAGTCTTTCTTACACCTTTATCTCCTATTTTCATTTTGATTGGTCTTTTGCATATGCCTCTCTATGAGTTTTGTGTTCTCTAGTTAAGCCTTAGTGATACAGTTTGTGCTTTTCCTTTACTAAAACTGGTACAGTTGCCCTTTATAAGTAATTCTGAGCATGTTGTAAATTCTTAAGACACCTTTGGTGTGCTTGAATTATAACTATGCTTGATTTACTTGATAAAGATCAACTTTGCTTGATCTTGTTGTTCTGCATAAACCATCTTTTTGATGCTTGCACTTTCGTAAGTTAAACCTTGTTGTGTGTCTTGTTCTTGAGTGCAAAAATCTACTGGTTTTTATGATGTTTTGTGAATCCTTAATTCATTCAATGATTTCTATGTAAAAGTGGCATGACATCCTTGTGATTATATGCTCTTACCTGAACTATGTTTAGGTTTTGAAATCATGATATTAGGATTTATTTGGTGATGTATATTTCCTTCTTGTCTATTATTTTTTTCATGCTTACATGATTATCTTTGAGATATCTATTGGCTCACCCCAACCATGGAATTTTCTCCTTTTTAGGACCAAAAGAGAAATCTAGGACCTCATCGCCTATCGTGAAGGTGAGCAATCGCTTCCTGACGCTGATCTTGGCATCTGTAGTATCTAGAAAAGGTCTACCCAGAATAATACGGCAAGTAGGACCTTCCGCACAATCTATAACAAGGAAATCAGCAGGAATATAAAACTTACCAACCTGGACAGGGACATTATCAACCATACTTGTAGGGATGACCACTTTATTGTTTGCCATGTATAGTTTGGCATCCACATGCTCTATTTATCCTATCTTTACCTTTTGCCTGATTGATAGGGGAATGATGCTCACACTTGCACCTAAATCACACAATGCATCATATTTAAAATTTCCAAATCCCACAGTAATAGAAAACTTACCAAGGTCGGGTCTCTTGTTAGGGAAGTCCATCCTTTTTACAGTCTCCGGCGATTTCAGTGATGGATCGCTTGTTGCTAAGGATTTCCTTGAGGAACTTGACATAAGCAGGCATCTCTTGAAGAGCTTCTGTAAAAGGAATTGAAACGTTCAGTTCTTGAAGCATCTGAAGAAAGCGTTTAAACCTACCTGCAGTGGGATCTTTCAACGCCTTGGAAGGGAAAGGAAGTATCTTTTTCTGCTTCGGAGCGGAATCAGCTGTCCGAGGTGATGCATAATGGTCAATATCGACTACAGGGGACTCGATATCAACAACATGTTGGTCGATATCGACCTGGTGTTGGTCGACTTCGACTGCCGAGGCCGGAATCGGGTTTTCTGGAGCAGCTGGGTCAATATCGACCTGATGGTGGTTGATATTGACCAGGTGTTGGTTGATATCGACTTATTCTATAGTTCTGCCTTTTGCTTCTCCGTCCTTTGGTTTGTGCTGATCGCGTCCGCTTCTGAGCTTTACAGCAGCGACGTGTTCGAATTGCCCCTTAGGATTTGGATCTGTGTGCCCATGGACCTTTCCGACTGGTCTTGGAATCCGTTGCGCGAGTTGACCTAGTTGGGTCTCCATGTTCTTCTTCCAGATATCCATTTCCACAAGTTGTGTGTTGAGGGGAGTTGAGTCTAGATGGCGCTTGTAGATTGCTGATGCTGTCTCTGATTTCTCTGTATCTCATCGAGGATCATCTGTAGATCATCCTTCCGCTTCTTTGATCTGAAAAATACGTAGGGATCAAATCAAGAAGATTATGCCTTCGCAGTTTCCATCTTTAGAAGATTCTGAAGATCCATCCTTGGCCATGATCTGAAGTAGCCGTTGGGCAAAGATTCTTCCTTCAAATGGCGCCGATTTGATCAAGTATAAAAGGAGATGAAGAAGAAAGAGAGGATTGACGGATGTTGTGAGGAGGAAATCAAGTATGAAATATAACAAAATAGATCAAACCCGATTTAGGCCCACGCAAATAATTACAAGACTCCTCCAATGCTGTAAGAGAAAGTCAGGATCGAATCCACGAGAAAGCGTGTCAGCGGATCCTAGGCAGCTGTAAATCTCACGGAAAAGCAACAGAAAACATAAACAAAGGAACAAGGAAAGAAAGACAAACGAAAGCAGAAACAAAGCAAATACAGAAGCTTTACTCGATCTCGACCAGGGCTAACTCGAGATCGACAATAAACCCGACAATGGCAACTCGATCTCGATAAGCACAACTCGAGATCGACAAGAAATAGCAGAAACAGAAATTGCAAAATCAAAAACAGAAACAGAGACTCAGCTCGACGTAGACAAAAGCCAACTCGAGATCGACTAAGGCCTACTCGATATCGAGTAGCTACTGCTCTATCTCGACTAAAACACAGAAAGTATAAATTTGCATATTCGAACACAGAACTCAGATTTTGACAGAAATAAACTCAATATATGAAAGAACTTCCAAAGCCAGGGTATCAACGCCACAACGATAACCATGCAAAGTAACACATAAAGGCATAAAAGATCATGCTTTCCATCAAAATAACTTTCGTTACTAACAAATAGGCATATAGAGGCTTTCACATAAACTCTAATTGTTACTATCCGTTTTCACATAATTAATCTAAGTTGAATTAAGATCACTTTTGCGTCAATAATACAAACAAGGATCACCTTCAACTCTCGAAAAAAGAATCATGCTCATAGGGATAGAAGACGAATTTCATAACAAGATCCGACCTTTACCGCATCACCTCACATGGCCAACGTCGGGCTTACCCCAGCCCCAGAAGTGGGTGGACTACTCGCTCTTCATCACCAAGAAAGACATTAAATAACAAAAGAAACTAACTTGCATTGAATTAAATAAAGAAAGCTTACAACCAACAAGACAAATCCGCTTTCGCCTTTCCACCTTGCTTGCCACAAACTTTCTCTCTACTCCTACTTACTTGAATGAAATTGTGTGTGTTTCTGAATGAATGAAAAACCAGCCCCTAAGGCTTTATTTATAGGCTTCTTTCCTTGCTAATTAAGGATAGAAGATATCTATCTATATCTAAACGAGTTAAAAGATAAATAAATATAATTTAGGAATTAAATCTAAAAAAAGGGAAATTCTATCTAAAGAGCAAAATCTTCCATGTGTTGATAGGTGTGGATAGATGTTGATAGATCTCGGATATCTCGGACTCCTTCGGCCCCAAGGAAAGCCAAACCGTGTCGGACAGCAAACCGCGTAACGCGGTCTCAGGACGCGGCTCGTCGATCTCGACTAGGGCTCCTCGAGATCGACTAGGGTGGTTATCGACTTGGGCTGGCTGGCTTGGTCGGGTAGCTCTGCTCGAAAAGCTCGGATTTTGGCTTCTTGGCTCCTCGATCTCAACCAAGCCTCCTCGAGATCGAGTAGAGGTGGTGCTCGGCTTCTCCGTTTTCGGCTTCTCGACTTGGCACAGCTCGTCCACTCCGGACATGGCGTCGAAGTGTGGTCGATCTCGACAAGAGTTAATCGAGATCGAGTTGGCTTCCGGAGTCGGGTTGTCTCTGACTCAGTGTCCTCGATCAGCTCTGCTCGACCAGGTGTGCTCGGACAGCCTTTGTCGAGATCGAGTAAGTGTACTCGAGATCGAGTAAAGTTCTCTCAGCTTTCTACTCTGTTCTTGAAACGCACTTTCCCGAGTCCTCGTTCGTCGGATTGACGCATATGACCATGCGGTGGAAAGCTATTTCCGAGGGCTACAACTCTCATGAAGACATCAAAGCTTGATTCAGAATGATGAATGCCGCAAAATGGCCTTTTCTCCGGCTGCACCATTCTTAGCTTCTCCATGAGTTTTCTTTAAGCTCCAAAGTGCGTCCGATTTCTGCGAAATATAACAAAAACTTGTGTAGACCTCCATATATTGCAAATAAACATATACTACACATATTTTATATTATTTTAACCCAAATGTATGAAATGTATGCAGAAAACGATATAAAAGTAGATGTAAAACATGGCGAATTAGACTCACAACAAACAGCCCATACTTAAGCTTGCTTGTCCTCAAGCAATACTTTTATTTGTCATTAAGGGGAAGAAATCAAAACTTTCAACATATTGGATTCATTCTTATATGTCCCTGCAATCAATTACCATCCTTGAAAAGGTACTAATGTCACAAATCCATGCATGTGCAGTTTAAAAGCAACATCTTCTCACAAAAAGGAGGGTTATCCAAAAACAATTTATGTGACAAAACATTAATAATCAAGAGGACTTTAATTAAAGCTCAATAAGGAGTAGATTGGTAAAAGGCTAAAGGTGGGCAATTTTTGGCAATATGGTGCTAATGATCCGGGGAAATGGAGTATTTCCAAACTGAATTTCATACCACATTCTTTCTCATAAGATTCATCACCTTTCATAATGCTTTTTCTCAATAATAATGCTTTTACATCTCTGACCTCAGCACTGCCTTCTCGCGAGTCGCAAACATGAGTGTCATGAATGGCCCCGTATACTTAGTGTTTTGGACTCCTCACAATGTGTCCCATCTCGCCAAACTATTATCTCAGCGATGAGGGTCAGTCTACCTTTATCTCCTGAGGTGATTGGATTTTTTCACACTCATTAAATTTTCCATATTTTTCAAACAATTTCCTACCAAACTCCAATAATGATAATAACAACACAACAACCATATAATAACTCCATAATGTAACATCATTCTCAACATAATCCCCGGATAGGAAATAAGGTAAAGAATGGAAAATATTTAGATCATGTGGAGCAATATATGAAATAAGGCTCAATATGGCTTTTGTGATGCATATAAGCATAGGTAAGGCTAGGATTATAAACAATGAGCATTTATATGGAAATATAAAGTCCTCCATCATCTTATCATGCAATATGTCAAAAGCAACTTCAAATTTTACCTCCTTTCATGGTTTTCATGAAATAATGCACTTCATTGTGACTTCCCTTTACTAGGCAATTTCATGCTATATCTCTAATGAATCTTATTTTGCATAATCGAGTTCAATATAAAGCTTCCATGACATTAATAAAAAAAAATTCAATGGGGGTCATTTTTCTCAAATTTTAGAAAACATGCATATAAGCATATAAATCAAATAATGCAATCCAAAATAGCTATGTATAAGCAATTCAAGAATTAAGCTTTAAATGTGCACACATAATGTCAAATATGGCAAATATGCATAAAGTAAGCCCTTCCCCCACACCATACTTAAACATTACAGTATCCTCACTGTACAAAAAACAAGGATAAAGAAAGGAACTCACTAGACATGATGTATAGCAATTGGTTAGGTCGGCCAATTGCTAAACTAAAAGCGTCGATCTTGCTTATTCTCCTTGATTTTCGTGAATTGATGCCGAATTAATGTTGTCGGATGGCTGCTCTCAAATTACGTGGGTGTCTGTTCGAACTGGTTGACCCACAATTGCTCTCGAATACGTCGACTTGAGGCACAACGTGAATGTTGGAGGGAGATGCTAATTAATTAACTGTTGCTAATTAACTAACTAACCATGGCTGCCTCTCGCACTTGCGCAATTGCCGATCGAACAAACGTGGCCACTTTTAAAATCACTCCAAGAATACTTCACGTAAAGAATTTGCAACAAATTGACTTTTTCCAATTGAAATTATTTTTGATCGGAAGAAATTTGAAAGTATACGAACGGAGTGTAATTGGAAGCGGGTGGATTGATAAAACTACAATCTGATTTAATTCAATAGAACTACAATGTTTAAATAGAAAATCTAAGAACCAATTCTACTGTGCAAGATATAATTTAGGTTTATAAAGATAGAATTTTAATTCTAAAGATAAATAAACCTAGAAGATAAAACTTAATCTAAAATCCTAATATATGAAATAATAAAATATGATAATTAAGAAAGCCTAAAGATAGACTCTCCTAACCATCTTATTTAATCTAACTAAGAAATACTAAAAATAAACAATTCTATAATTAGACTCCAACTAACATAGGAGTTACTAAAAAGAGAATATATATAAAAAATAAGAAATATAAATAATAAAATAATTAACGTCGTTTCTTCAACGACTCCCAAGGTGGAGCCTTCTTCTTCCGCTTGAAGATGACATCATTCTCTTCCATTTGAAATCGACTCGTCCTCGAGTCGTCGCCTGGATCAAGATCGTTGTTTGACCCACATAAGGCCACCTTGATCATTGTTTGACCCACAGAAGGTCACCTTGACCCACAGCGAGGAAGGAGCAGCAACCTTCAAAGAAGATGATGGAGGAATGGGTGGAATAGGTGCCAGGAGAATTCGAGGTATAGGAACCCCAAAAACAACACCTTCATGCGCGATCGTTGAACAGACTTGATCTTCAATAAGAATAGGATCAATGACCACACAAATCTCAGCAACTGGAACTTCATGAACATGCCCAAGAGGTACAATCGCTAACTCTTGAGACACGTCATCAAGTACCTCATCATTGTCAACGGAATCAACATGTTTGTCATGAACACTGTCGCAGTCTGATTGCAGAACAGATTCGGAGACCCTATTGGAAGATTCAGGCAGCGTATAACCAACCGTTGGAAAGCTCGTTGAGTCAGCTTCGCAACAAGACTGAGTTGACTCAATTCCGAGGTCGGAGTCAACAGGAATCGGTGAAACAAAATCGGCGCGCTGTGCTGAATCCGTGGCAACGGTTTCAACAGAAGACTCCTTAGGCTCAATTACCTCGTCGTCGGTTGAGGCCACTTTAACCGCTGGAGTAGTGGAAAAGTGTAACTCCAATTCTTGACGAAAAGCATCCGAGAAGTTCTTCTTGAAGTCGTCCATCAATTTGGCATTAAAGGCATCTCGTTCGGCGTGAAATTGTGCCTCCACGACGGCAAAATGTGCTTGTATCTCGGAGTTAAGTTCGGCTTGAAATTGTTATTGACGCCTCTCCTTTTCGATTTTTGCTTGTCGTTGAAGTGCCTCCTCAGCCTCTCTTTGTTGGAGAAGCCGAATCTGATAGCGTTGTCGACACCTCTTATCTTCGATCTCCGCTTGATGTTGAAGCCAAAGGCGGTGCCTTTGATCCTCTCGTTGTCGCTCTACGGCTTGTTGTTGCAAAGCTCGTCTCTACAACTCTCGGCGGCGTCGTTTTGGGCAGCCCATGGATCGGGATCTTCATCCCAGTCGCATCCCCAGATTTCGTAAGCCATCAAATCAAAACATCAGTAACATCAAAGAAACAAAGAGCGTAGCATAACCTGTCTCTGAATACTAATTGATGTATAGCAATTGGCTAGGCCGGCCAATTACTAAACTAATGCGTCGATCTTGCTTAGCTCCTTGATTTCTCTTGACGATTCGACCCGAACACACACTAGTCGCCGGTACGGAACGTAAGTCTTGAAATTATCTTAACAAAATTAAACTAAACTAAGTAATACTAACTAAAAGCAATAGGTTTTATAACTTAACAAAATTCTAACAACTAATACGATGAAACAAAATAACTAATTCAAGATTAATATGGTAATAGTGAAGGAATGCAAAAGAAGCGAAGAAGAAGAAAGGTGCGAGCGGCTTGGAGCTATGAAGGCTAGTCACGGTCGCCGGCGGGGGATGTCGAGTACACAGGAGCACGGCTCCTCAGGGTGTGAGCGCGCGAGAGCTGGTGTGAGCGCGCGAGAGCGATCGAGGCGAGAACTAGCGTGCGCGAGGGCGAGACAACGAGAGAGCGAGGGCTGGGGCGCGAGCGTCTGCGCGCGCGCAGCCGACGAGGCCGCGCGAGCTGGACACGAGCGACGCCAAGGGCTGGCCTGCTCTCCTTGTAGTCTCGGTTTGGTTATGGGCTGTGTTTGATTAGTTTTTTATCAAGGTTGATCAAAGTGACGGAGGTTGAAGATGGTGATGAACGACGATGATGATGATTGGAGTAGTGCCGACGGTATTAGAACACAAGAACCCCATAACTTTTGGGAAGTGATAATCGAGAACCCTTTAATCCATAAAGGGTTTCTCAATTCTAATTCAATCTGATTTAATTCAATAGAACTACAATGTTTAAATAGAAAACGTAAGAACCAATTCTACCGTGCAAGATAGAATTTAGGTTTATAAAGATAGAATTTTAATCCTAAAGATAAATAAACCTAGAAGATAAAACTTAATCTAAAATCCTAATATATGAAATAATAAAATATGGTAATTAAGGAAGCCTAAAGATAGACTCTCCTAACCATCTTATTTAATCTAACTAAGAAATACTAAAAATATGCAATTTTATAATTAGACTCCAACTAACATAGGAGTTACTAAAAATAGAATATATATTAAAAATAAGAAATATAAATAATAAAATAATTAACGTCGTTTCTTCAACGACTCCCAAGGTGGAGCCTTCTTCTTCCGCTTGAGGATGACATCATTCTCCTCCATTTGAAATCGACTCATCCTCGAGTCGTCGTCTGGATCAAGATCGTTGTTTGACCCACAGAAGACCACCTTGACCCGCATCAAGACAGGTGTGCGGGGCCTCTTAATACCGAAAAGAATGCTTGGGCCGAGTCTGAATATAGCTTGCTTCTATCCATGGACCTGAGAAGTGTAGAAGACGTATACCCACAATAGAAAAACTGAAAGTTCCAAAGACAAAAGCAACAAAGTCTCAAAAGTCCCAAAAAATAAATGCCTATTTACAAGCTCTAGATTTTATAGTCGCTAGGCCGACTTTCCATTTATGCTCAATGTGGCATCTGCAGGGCCCATGTAGCTTGGGCTTCAAATAGGACTCCATTCTTGACCATCAGCTGTAATCCTCCAGAATGGATCTTGTTCACCACGAAAGGTCCCATCCGCTTCTTGTTGAATTTGTTAGGGAACCAATGATCCTTTGATTTGGAGACATAGAGCTTGTCTCCAACTTCATACTCTTTAGGCTCATCATTGGAAACCCTACATAAGCGCACATACCAAGGCAAACCTCTCTCATGTATAGATAAATCTTTAATGGAAATAGGAGAAGAAAGATCCATACCTTGGCTTACCTTCGCAGAGACGAAATCGGGGACCACAGTGTTTAGTCGATCTCGAGTAGGGCTACTCGATCTCGACGAGTTTTTAGCTTCTGGTGGTGAGCTGCTCGAGGATGCAGGAGCTGGTGGTTGGTCGATCTTGAGTGGGCTACTCGATCTCGAGTAGGATTCGGCTTCTGGTGGCTTAAGCGTCGAGGAAGCAGGTGCCGGAGAACCTTGGTCGATCTCGACTAGCGTAGTCGATCTCGAGTAGCCTGGCCTGTCTGGTGGAATCAGCGTCGAGGACGGTGAAGTCGATGCAGCATAGTGGTGGTCGTTCTCGAGTACTATACTCGATCTCGAGGAAGTCTCGGCTTCTATCTGGCTGCTCGACGACGCTGGTGCTGGTGGAGGTTTCTGTTTTTGGTCGAGATCGACTAGGGTCCTCGATGTCGAGGAGTCTTGATCGATCTTGACCCCATACTTGGTTCCTGTCAAGGCATCCGAAAAATAGTTAGTCCATAACGACGTACCTTGGTTTGTGTCGATTGGGTTCTCCGTGTCCTCCTTTAGGATTGCCATGATCTTCTCCACCTGGGCCTCCATATCCCTCTTTTCCAGTTCCTCAAGGGTCATATTTCTTACCTTGGGTTCCCCGCAGGTGATGTAGCCAGCTGAGATAGATTTTACCTCTTCCATTGGACCTGTATGCCTTTCAATTTTATTAAAGGAATACTCAATTACCTCATCGCTGATGTTGAAAGTGAGCACTCATTTCCTCACGCTTATGTTGGCATCCACCGTCGCCAAGAAGGGTCTTCCTAGAATAATTGGACAAGCAGGATCTTCTTGCATATCAACAACTAAGAAATCAGCAGGGACAAAGAATTTACCTACTTGTACTGGCACATTATCCACCATGCCTGTTGGAATGACCACCGTGTTGTTGGCCATGTAAAGTCTAGCATCCACGGGCTCTAGGGCACCTATCTTAATCTTGGACCAAATTGTTAAAGGCATTATACTCACACTAGCTCCAAGATCACATAAAGCATTAATTTTATATGGACCAAATCCAATGGTTATAGCAAACTTACCTGGATCTGGCCTCTTCTCCAGTATGTCCAAATGGATGCATTCCTCTGTAATCTCAGCCATTGATCGCTTTTTTCTCAAAATCTCCTTCAAGAACTTGACATAGAATGGCATTTCATTGAGAGCTTCTGTGAAGGGGATGGTGACGTTGAGCTTCTAAAGCATCTTGATGAAGCGCTGAAATTTCTTTTCTGCCGGGTCCTTTGGAGATTTTGTGGGAAAAGGCAGCTTCTTTTTCTGATTTGGAGCCAGAACAGACGTCGGAGGTGCTACAGTTTTCTCGATCTCGGGCTGACCATCCTCGATGTCGAGTACACCCTTGTCGATCTCGACCAGATTGGGTGATGTCGAGTTGCTGTGTAGTGCAGACGATGGTTTCTGTATTTTCTCCTCGAGATCGAGTAGTCCGTCCTCGAGATCGACTAGGGTGTTGTCGACGTCGACTTGCTGTTGGTCGACTTGCTGCTGCTTTCCGACTTCTGGCTCTTGCAGTTGATGGCCGCTTCTGAGTTTTACAGCAGCGATGTGTCCGGTCTTACCCTTGGGATTTGGTTATGAAGATCCTGGGACTGACCCTGTCTGTCTGGGAACTCCTGCTGCTAGCTGGCTGTTGATAGGAGGAAATCGAGATTGCAAATTAAAATATAAATAAAGTATAGTAAACCAGATTCCGTCCCTTGCAAATAATTACAAGACTTCCTCCCGATGCAGCAGTGGGAAGTCAGGATCGATCCTAGGCAGCGGAGAAATCTCACAGAAGTCGACAACAGTGGTCCTAGATCTCGAGTACAACAACTCGACAGAAGATCGGACAGTCGAGCAGAGCGCAGCTGCAATCACAGGTTCTCGTCGATCTCGACTAGCCCTTACTCGAGATCAAGTAGGGTCCTGGTCGACGTCGGCTTGGTTCTTGTCGAGCACCTGTACACAGAAGCTACAACGACCTTGGTCGAATATCAGTAGTCGAGATCGAGTAGTGCTAGTCGATCTCGAGGAAGACAGAGAATAAAACGAAAGAAAATAAATGCAAAGGCTTTGGGATTTTGAACTAAACTGTATAAAAAGGACTTCCAAGATTGGGGTTTGCAACAACGATAACCAAGCATGCATAAGGCAGAAATAAAACATATAATCATGTGAATCGCATCAAAGGACTAAGCTTTCGCCTTTTCCAACAATTAGACAACTCTTTCAAGAAACCCTAATTGTCTCTACCGATTTTATGTCTACAATCCAAGTTGTTAGCATGGACCTCCATTAGACGGGTAATAAACACATAAACAAGTAGTAGATGCTCAGAACATGACAAAAGTCGGATCTTTACCTCAAACATGCAGGGCTATCGTCGGGCTTGCCCCAACCCTAGAAGTGGGTGGACTACTCGCGTTTCATTGCAACCTCAGACATTGATTGATGAAAAGAAATTTGCATTAAACCAAATTCAAAAGACTTTACAATCCTGGCGATCCAACTCTCGTTGAACGCCAAAACCCTAAAACCTTCGAACTCCTAAACCGTCTCTGTGAACTACTTCTCTACTTCTGAAATTGAATGAATAGAAATCAGCCCCATGGGCTTTATTTATAGCCTTCTATTCCTTTCTACTCAAGGGTAGAATATTTATATCTATATCTAAAACTATATCTAAGACTTTAAAGATAAATAAAAGCTACAATGAAATTAAATCTAAAATAGGGAAATATATCTAAAGTGTCTTCAAGTGGATAGATCTCTCTCTTCATTGATGTATCTTGATAGATCGGATAGAACTCGGCAAACTTCGAGCCCAAGTAATCCCAATCCGAGTAGAATTGCCCAAAACGCGTCACACAGCTTCTGGAATCGTCGTCGATCTCGACAAGGGTCTTGTCGATCTCGAGTAGGAGTGTTGTCGACTGGGCGTGGCTCGTCATCTCGGCTAACTGGTGCTCGATAGGCTCGGTCATGGTTCACGGGTCTAGTCGATCTCGTGTACCTCTCGTCGATCTCGACTAGAATGGCCTTGTCGACTAATTCTTCTCGGGTGACTCTCCTCGACATGCTCAGACACGGCTTCCGGGCACGGCTTCCGGCCTCCTCGATCTCGAGTAGGTCTACTCGATCTCGAGTAGGGTGTAACCCGGTCTGTCCTCGTCTTCGTCTTCTCGATCAGCTCTTCCTCGACCAGGCCCTCCTCGGACACTTTTGGTCGATCTCGAGTAGTGTGTACTCGATCTCGAGTAAAGTTTTCTCAGCTTTCTGCTCTGTTCTTGAAAAGCACTTTCCCGAGTCCTCGTTCGTCGGATTTACGCATATGACCATGCGTTGGAAAGCGCTTTTCGAGGGCTACAACTCTCATGAAGACATCAAAGCTTGATTCAGAACGAAGAATGGTGAAAAATGGTCTTTTCTCCCGCTGCATCATTCTTAGCTTCTCCATGAGTTTCCTTTAAGCTTCAAAGTGCGTCCGATTTCTGCGAAATATAACCAAAACTTGTGTAGACCTCCATATATTGCAAATAAGTGTAAACTACACAGATTCTGTATTATTCTAACCTAAATGTATGAGATGTATGCAGAAATCGATATAATAGTAGATATAAAACATGGCATAAAACATGGACATCACTGGCCAATCTGTGTATCAACTGATTTCCGCCATATATCAATTTCCCCAAGCCTAGAGTTGACACCCTAAATCTGAGTGTAGACTGAGTTGAAGGATTGCCTGGTTTCTGTATGATTCCTCCTTATTTCCTCCAAGATAGTCTGTAGATCATCCTTTTTCTGGTCCCTTTCTAGATGTCCTGGAGCTCTGTAGGGCGGGGGTTCCTATGGGCACATTGGTTCCATTGTGGTTGCTGAAACCTTTGGTCCCCCATGTAGCGATTGGGACCCCCTGCATAAGCCGCCTCTTCATGATATTCTGTCAGCCTGACTTGCTCAGTGTGTGGGCACTCAGTAGTGGTGTGCCTCTGCGATGCGCATTCAATACAAGGCTGGTTGACAGAAAGGTACTTTACTTGTTTGAGGAGCTTCTTATTCTGGTCTCTGTAGTACTACTCCCTAACATCTCGATCAATATCCTTAGGGGGCTCATATAGGGGCATTGGCCTGGCGTAGGGGTTCTCCACATAGTTGACTGGAGTCCCATACTTGTTATCATAGTTGGTCAGCTTGTCTAGAGCAGCCCATGCGTCATGAGGCGCCATATACAGATACTCATAGTGAGTATATCTGTTGATTATGTCCTTTGCAGCCAAGTCGAGAGAGTTGAAGAAGATCTCTTGAACCACGCTGGGTTGATGTCCATGTGTAGGGCAGGATCGCAGTAGATCCTTATAGCGTTCCCATGCCTTTTCCAGTGTCTCCCCAGGCTGCTGTTTGAAAGATGTTATCTTTTGGCGCAGGAGTGCTGTCTTGGCAGGAGGAAATAACTTGTTCAGAAATTCCTGCTTCACCTGAGCCCATGTCGTGAGAGATCGTGGTTTCAGCCCTTCCAACCATTTCAATGCAGGCCCAGCCAGAGACCAACGGAAAGCTTTCATCAGGATGTACTCCAAGGTGGTACCTTCAGAAAGAGTACGACACATCACTACTAGAATTCTGTTCATAGACATCGGGTATAAACCGATGTTAATAAAAAAAAAATTCAACGTGTTAGTGGGTGGTGTTAAAAATCCAAACTTTACCACATCGGTTTATAACCGATGTCTATAATGATTTATAACATTGTTTTTATTATTGATAACGATTTAAGTACGTTGATATAATGACGTTTTGGTTGATGAACCTAATGTTAAACCATTATTATTTTGCATTTCTAGCCATTTAAAGGTTCGTAGGAAAACCCAAAACATCGCATGAACATCGCTATTTTTTATAAACATGATGTTTTACATTAATAAACACATCGGTTAGGAATTATTCAATTTGTGCATAATCTTTTTTCATGTTTAATTTTTTATAATCTCTTATATAAATATCATGAACCACATTTAATATTTTAAAAGTCGATGTTATTTATATAGTTTCAAATCATTTTTTATATGAAAAACGATGTTTTGGTATTTTATCACATCGTTTTATATTACAATTTTGACATATACGTGGTTTTAGAAATCGATTTGTATACCTATGATCGACGTATCCATAAAGATAGACATCGTTTTCTCTCTCTGGAGTTCGATGTTTTTCATCAAATACACTAATCATCCAATACCCATGTTGATCTATAATGTGACCCTGTTTTGGCTAATAGAAAGTTAAACATTATGAAAGACCAACACATGCATTAAATAATAAAAAATAAACAATGTTCTTGATTGCAATAACTCGTCTAAATGTCTAATATACATTGGTGTCATAAGTCCCTTACGAGAGCTTTGGAATTACACGTTCACATGTCACCTCCAAGATCTTCATAGCTTCGGTGAAGAGCACTTCCAGGGGTAAGGGATTCGTTTACTCAATGGCTAAGCAACAAGAGAAAGAAAACTGAAACATTTCAGTATTCTAACATGGCAGTAACATATAAAGAATGGAAAATGCATACTTGAGTGACTGCGATGGTTGATTGGCAAACGAATCAGGTGAGCCCTTTAAGCTTTCTATATCATCAGATCAGATCTCTCCTGAATGGAAGCAAATATATCACTTAACCTCAGTAATAAGTTTCAGTTGAAGCTACTAAGGACAAAAACAACTAGTATAGAAGGAATACCTCATAATAACTTGTGCAGAATTTGATTCAATAGTCATATGAGGTGACTGTCTGTCTATAAAAGTAGAAACATTGCTTTCCTAGGGTTTGAACAATGACATAAAAATTATATAAGATTTCAGCAAATGATCTGAATGGTAACAAGGATGCATTTGTATTCCAGCCATCCTCGGTCATTTGTACAAAAAATGAATTTCAAGAATCATGTATTTGACTTACGTGATCAGTCCATGTCATTGAGATCTCAATTAGAATGCACTTATTCCCTTTGCTTTCCTTTGTTGGATCTCTCTCAATCTAGTAGGTCTTTCTTGTTTTCCTTTGCACCTGCACTCGCAGAACATAATCCCCCAGTCATGTTCTTTTTTTTTTCCGTCAATTTTGCAATTCAGCTCAATAATATCATAAAACAAATAAAAAAACATGGGCTAGTTCATAATTAAAAATCATAACTATTCTAGTATATCTCTATGGAATAGTATTCATTATTCAGACACAAAATAGCAATTTCATGTGAAAACCAGGAATCTTTTTAGTCATCCAATGAGCATTCCCAACTAATCTTAAAATGTTTAAATCTCAATCAGTTAGTTTGAACGAGCTGAGATCAGTCCCTTTTCTTCTCAGTTATATACTCAATAGAAAACCTAGAATCAGATTTTAAGAGGCAAAACAATCACAAGATTATAAGGACAAAATGTTAGACATCATTTTGATACTCCTAAAAAATCCATCAAAGAACTCAGAAGTGAAAGGCACCTTTAGGATGTAATCTGTTATAACATTCGCCTTTTGGCCCTCTGATGCTGCAGCCTAATGCATATACACAATAAAAAAGTCGATAATAGGCAAATCTGAATAATTTTTCCATAATGGCACCATGAAGAGCGTGTGTCCTCTTACCTTCATAAATACATCAATATCAGGATCAGGCTTAATGCTTGCCTCTTTCTCTCTTCTTGCCAATTCAGCTAGCATTTCTGCATATTATTTCAAACCAAGCCATCTATTATCAATAAATCATATGGACCTACAGATTATGATTAGCAAAGCAATCTTAAACCAGACGTACCATATCGACTACCAACCCCTTGAAACCTGGCAGAGTACGCCAAGGTTTCCCTCACAGTCAACTGTGCCGAATGTACATCATGTTGGCTGATATATGCAGCTGTTCTCTGTGGAACAAACTCATGCATCTCATGTCCATTATAAGTCACCTTCCCGTTACACTGCAATTGCATTAAACCCAGGAAGATTCTGAGTTCCTCAAGCTGATTTTCTTCTTTAAAGAAGTGCATAAACTAAAACAGCTTGTCTACCTTCAGTTCTTTGTCAAGTTTTCCAGCCAATGCCAGCAACAACGTCGTCTTTCCAGAACTTGGAGGTCCCAAAAGTGAAGTCATTCTGCATATGTCACACAGTTATTGTATAAACAATTTGCTGCATTATATTCATTTTCTATTCAAGCTTTCAATGAATTATCCCTTGCCTATTAGGCTTTATGATGCCACTAATATCGTACAAGATGGTGAATTGCGTCTTTCTATTGGGGAGGATATGGAAAATTTTAAAGAAGCCCTGTGAAAGTGCCAAATAAACAAGTTTATCAGCAAGCCATTGAATTGGATCTTTCTGTTGGGGGATAACTGATAAGAATCAAGATATGTTGGAGGAGACGGTTACGTCTACAATGTCAGTGATGAAGTTGATATGCTTCTCCCTCGACACTTAAGTGCTCGAATCTCACTTCAATTGTAGGCACTTCGATGCCGACCCTGACAAGGAAATAAATTCAGATATCAATTTTCCCCTTTTTAATGGAAGCTTGTTTGAATCTAGACAGTCGAACAGAATCTAATCCCCAAACTCGATCGAACTCAGTCATCTTCCAAGCAAGCATAAATAGAAATCATCAATTAGAATTAAAATCAAAATTACCTCTCAATTCGATTCTTGAGCTTCAACAAGAAGCACTCGTTATCCTCTTCAGTTAAATCAAAAAGCGGAAGTTAGGGTTTCGTTTGGAACTGCAGAAAAAGGGAGATTGGAAGCGAATAGGAATACGTATTCGAGCGAGAAGATAGAAAAACGAAGGAGATCGATTGTGGATCTATGAATCATGAACATGGGAAATCATTGAACGCGAGAGAGAGAAAGAGAGGTACCTCTCTTCGATGTGACTGAGAAGCCGGAGCGGATTAGGGAGAAGAAGGCTTGTTTCTTCAGTTGCCGACCCCATCGCCATGAATCGCCCTACCTGCTGCTCCTCCAATTTGGGGATTTTTTATTGGTAGCAATGACTAATGAATTAGGGGTACTGGGTCCTTTTTTACCAAAAATCCAAAAAGTCCTTTTTTTTTTTGGTTAAGTGTTTAGATTTTACCGCCTAAGTGTTATAAGCGCGCTTTTAAAAAAAAATTCAAAACGTCTTTTTAACCTTGTCCAAAAAGTAAGACCGATGTATATACTTCAATTAACATCGATAATTTTAAAGACGATGTTATAATAATTTTTTACATCGTGCGTTTTTCTGACTGATATAAAAGATCCGATGTCTATGAACACAATTCTAGTAGTGCATGTCAGTAAAGTTGGTAATATGGCGCAGAGGGCATTCATTAAATCTACCATGAAATGCATGATTTTTAATTTCAATAAGAAATTGAGTGCGAATTTCATAGTTGTTTTCAGGGATTAGAATCGCCGATTCAGGCACGACGAGAGTCGGGTGCATATAATCCTCTACAGTGGTTGGGTAGAGGGCAAGCTCATCTGCCAGCTGCCTCGCACGTTTAGCTTCTTGTTCCCTTCCTGCTCTCTAAGAGGCGAGAGCAGCATCCCTGGCGGCTAGATCCCTTGTGAGCCTCTCGATCAACTGTTCCTGTGTCTCCGCAGCTGCCATGACTCATTGTAGTTTAGCTCTGATGTGTAGAAGGCGCTCTGGTTCGTCTAAGCCGTCAAACTCAGGTGGTTGACCAGAACGGCGCATACACCTATAAAGTAACTCAAAGAAAAAGTGAGAACTGACTACCTAAGACGCGAATGATAGCCTCCCCGGCAACGGCGCCAATTTGTTGTGAGGAGGAAATCAAGTATGAAATATAACAAAATAGATCAAACCCGATTTAGGCCCACGCAAATAATTACAAGACTCCTCCAATGCAGTAAGAGAAAGTCAGGATCGAATCCACGAGGAAGCGTGTCAGCGGATCCTAGGCAGCTGTAAATCTCACGGAAAAGCAACAAAAAACAGAAACAAAAGAACAAAGAAAGAAAGACAAACGAAAGCAGAAACAAAGCAAAGACATAAGCTTTACTCGATCTCGACCAGGGCTAACTCGAGATCGACAACTGAACTGGACAACAGAAACAAAGAAATCACAACAGACAATAAACCCGGCAAGGGCAACTCGATCTCGACAAGCACAACTCGAGATCGACATAAAATAGCAGAAACAAAAATTGCAAAATCGAAAACAGAAACAGAGACTCAACTCGACGTAGACAAAAGCCAACTCGAGATCGACTAAGGCCTACTCGATATCGAGTAGCTACTGCTCTATCTCGACTAAAACACAGAAAGTATAAATTTGCATATTCGAACACAGAACTCAGATTTTGACAGAAATAAACTCAATATATGAAAGAACTTCCAAAGCCAGGGTATCAACGCCACAACGATAACCATGCAAAGTAACACATAAAGGCATAAAAGATCATGCTTTCCATCAAAATAACTTTCGTTACTAACAAATAGGCATATAGAGGCTTTCGCATGAACCCTAATTGTTACTAACCCTTTTCACATAATTAATCCAAGTTGCATTAAGATCATTTTCGCTTCAATAATACAAACAAGGATCACCTTCAACTCTCGCAAAAGAATCATGCTCATAGGGATAGAAGACAAATTTCATAACAAGATCTGACCTTTACCGCATCACCTCACATGGCCACCGTCGGGCTTACCCCAGCCCCAGAAGTGGGTGGACTACTCGCTCTTCATCACCAAGAAAGACATTAAATAACAAAAGAAACTAACTTGCATTGAATTAAATAAAGAAAGCTTACAACCAACAAGACAAATCCGCTTTCGCCTTTCCATCTTGCTTGCCACAAACTTTCTCTCTACTCCTACTTACTTGAATGGAATTATGTGTGTTTCTGAATGAATGAAAAACCAGCCCCTAGGGCTTTATTTATAGGCTTCTATTCCTTGCTGATCAAGGATAGAAGATATCTATCTATATCTAAAAGACTTAAAAGATAAATAAATGTAATTTAGGAATTAAATCTAAAAAAAGGGAAATTCTATCTAAAGAGCAAAATCTTCCATGTGTTGATAGGTGTGGATAGATGTTGATAGATCTCGGATATCTCGGACTCCTTCGGCCCCAAGGAAAGCCAAACCGCGTCGGACAGCAAACCGCGTAACGCGGTCTCAGGACGCTGCTCGTCGATCTCGACTAGGGCTCCTCGAGATCGACTAGGGTGGTCATTGACTTGGGCTGGCTGGCTTGGTCGGGTAGCTCTGCTCGACAAGCTCGGATCTTGGCTCCTTGGCTCCTCGATCTCGACCAAGCCTCCTCGAGATCGAGTAGAGGTGGTGCTCGGCTTCTCCGTTTTCGGCTTCTCGACTTGGCACAACTCGTCGACTCCGGACATGGCGTCGAAGTGTGGTCGATCTCGACAAGAGTTACTCGAGATCGAGTTGGCTTCCGGAGTCGGGTTGTCTCTGACTCAGTGTCCTCGATCAGCTCTGCTCGACCAGGTGTGCTCGGACAACCTTTGTCGAGATCGAGTAAGTGTACTCGATATCGAGTAAAGTTCTCTCAGCTTTCTGCTCTGTTCTTGAAACGCACTTTCCTGAGTCGTCGTTCGTCGGATTGACGCATATGACCATGCGTTGGAAAGCTCTTTCCGAGGGCTACAACTCTCATGAAGACATCAAAGCTTGATTCAGAATGATGAATGCCGAAAAATGTCCTTTTCTCTAGCTGCACCATTCTTAGCTTCTCCATGAGTTTTCTTTAAGCTCCAAAGTGCGTCCGATTTCTGCGAAATATAACAAAAACTTGCGTAGACCTCCATATATTGCAAATAAACATATACTACACGTATTTTATATTATTTTAACCCAAATATATGAAATGTATGCAGAAAATGATATAAAAGTAGATGTAAAACATGACGAATTAGGCTCACAACAACGGACACTTATGAATATTGACGCTCTACATTGCACACTCAACCCTCAAGTTTACGATCTCTCTTCAGCATGTTCTCTCGGCTTGTTCTTAAGAGTCTTATATTTTGTTTCAAAGCATTCGAGAGTTACACATTGAGCTTATATGATATATTCTGAGAGAGTGTTATACTCAAGAGTTTATAACTCAGG
This sequence comes from Persicaria tinctoria, assembly GCA_037127255.1. Taxonomy (NCBI): domain Eukaryota; kingdom Viridiplantae; phylum Streptophyta; class Magnoliopsida; order Caryophyllales; family Polygonaceae; genus Persicaria; species Persicaria tinctoria. The sequence continues at coordinate 25,167,348 of JBANSL010000005.1, forward strand.
AAGTGAGCATTAGGCGACTGATTCACGAAGTGTAAGAGGATTTTACTAGATAGCTGAGAGAGGTGGGGCTCTTCTAGATTGGTCTAGGACTCCAAGAGAACGTGAGTTGACTAGATTGCAATTGTATAGGAGAGAGGCTTCTCCGTGAGCTATTAGGATCCTAAGTCTTGTGAATCAATAAAGCCGGTTGAATCCTAGGGTTGTGGAAGAACCCTAGGCGGGGACTAAGCCTTTCAGGAGCTGAACCTCGTTAACAATTCGTCGTGTTCTTTACTTATTGCTTTACCAATATTTCCGCACTTGTTTCGAATTGTATAACTTTATATTGATTCAGGTTTCCCAATCAAAAGAAATGAGTTTACTCTCAAAGGGCTTTACAAGCATTTCAAAAGTCTTGAGATTGAAAGCGAAAAGTTGGAATACTCTATTCAACCCCCCTTCTAGAACAACTTTATTCTATTTTGTTATACATTATCAAACCTTCAATTGGTATCAGAGCCTTACTCACTACTTTTGATCTAACAATCTTGTGAGTTTTTTATCATGTCTGGTGAATCAAGCGGAGGATTTGCACAAGGGAGGACTACCAGTAGACCACCGCTCTTTGTAGGAAATAACTTCGTCCATTGGAGGTCCTTGATGAAAATGTTCATTATAGATCAAGATCTGGAACTTTGGAACGATATAGAGAATGGCCCGAAGATTCTTGTTAAAGACGAACCTAATGGAAGCAAAGTCGCGAAGACTGAGGCAGAATACATCCAAGCGGATCTTGAACTCGTTTCCAAGAACTACAAGGCCATTAACTGACTATATTTTGGTCTTAGTACTGATGAGTTTAACCATATTTTATCTTGTAGGTCGGCTAAAGCGATTTGGGACTAGTTGGTTGTCACTTACGAAGGAACCCGTCAAGTGAAGGACACCAAGCTCAGTACCTTCTTTCGAAAGTATGAACTTTTCAAAATGAAGCCTAATGAGTCTATTAATGTCATGTTCACACGGTTCACGGAAATCACGAACAACCTTGAGTCTCTTAGCAAGACCTATGACAATGTTGAGAAAGTGAGGAAGATACTGAGGTGCCTCTCAAAGAGCAAATGGAGCCCTAAAGTAACAGTCATAGAAGAAGCCCAAAATCTCACCACTCTACCCCTTAATGACTTGCTTGGGAAGCTGATCACACATGAGATAATTCTCAATGAAGACGATGGAGAACTCCCCACAAACACTAAGAACTTGGTACTCAAGTCTAAGAAGGATGAGCCCAAAGATGTGTCTGATTCTGAATATGAGGATGATGACGAGGATGATCCCTTTGCTCTCATTACAAGGGGTCTTTCTCGAGTCCTCAAAATGAAGAAGCAATTCAACAACAAAGATGGACCAGAGTCTTCTAAACTTTGACGTAAGTGATAGCATGCATTTAGGTAGGCATAATAGGTTGCATTTAGCTTAATTAAGATGCATTTCATACATGGATTAAGTACAATTTGCATATTTGCTCTCTATGTTGGTGGAGTCAGAATCTACACGTTTTTATTGATTATTTAAGGTGACTGTGGATCCGAGGATGAGACATGGGTCGATGACCTATTATATGAGGATGTATAGTTGATCGAAGAAGCTTACATGAAGATCTCAAGAGGTCCTGAGAAGAAGAAGCGAACCTAATCGAAGAACAAGTCTGCAGAAGTTGTCGCCAGACATGCTGAACTTGTTTTGCACTTTCTGGAGGCCTCAGTTGTCCGATTGACTGTTATGATCATGTGTTGGAAAGCTCTTTCAGAGAAATACAACTTTTCTGTTGACAAGAAGAGCAAATTCGAGACGGAATTTCCGTGAAAGACCAATGCAGCGGCCGCAACATGTTTGCCGCGGCCGCCGCCAGTACAGATGCCGCAGGCTGTGGAAGAGAAGCTGATGTCGCGGCCGTAGCAACCATGCCGCGGCCGCAACATTGGTCGTCAGCGATTATGCGCTGCATTTCATTTAATAAAAACCCTAGTTATTGTTTTGTATTTTGTGGCCGACTTGAATCTATTATAAGTCCGAAATTATGTTATTTTAAGATAACTTCGATTCTATTCCACGTTCTATCAGACAATTAGATAGAGAGCGATGTTCTCCATGGGCGGCTAAACTCTCTTCGTTCTACTTGCAATTTGAAGCTTTATTTGGATCGATTGTGAGTTTCTGAATCTTGTTCCTTATTTTCTATATTGAATACTTCAACTTCTTTGTGCTTGATTGTTTATTGTTTTGTTCTATATTGTCTGGCCAACTAGTTAGATCAATTCAATTGCTAGGGTTTTGTAGATTCCTGATTGCGAACCTTAACCCAAGTAGCAAAATTGTCCCTTTAGGGCTGATTGAACTAATTGGATAGGTAGGAAGTTGGATGTGTTGTTAAATATCTCTTTAGGGACTGCAAATACCTTGGTTAATCTTTGAACTTAAAGCTATCAATTGGGTTAAATCCTTCTTTAGGGACTGTTCGATTGATAAGGGTTTCTAGGACTAATTGGACTAGTAACTATATTAGGTTCGGGATAAGGGCATTCATAGAAAACCTAAAAGGACAAGAGAAAGTTACAATATCAATTAAACCAAATAAAGTGGATAGTTGTAGGTAGAGCGATCTTCTCTAAAAAATTTTGCATTATTTGTTTTTTTTTTTTTTCAATCTCAATCAACCAAAACCCCCCTTTCTACTAATTGGTAAATACACATTGCTGAGAAATACTTGATTCTCTGTGGGATCGACCTCTTACTTACTTGCTATTCTAGTTTGTAGGTTTGAGTTTTATTTTGATACGGTTTACGCGACTAAAAATCGTCCATCAAATCGGCGCCGTTGCCGGGGAATCAAGTTTATTTCTTTGTTATGTGTATTTATTAATTTTTGTTTATATATCTAACTTTGTTGTGAACCTATCTTACGGTTCACAACACCCTTGCTACTAACTTTTTAAAGATGTTGAGATTAGCGCAGTTTGAAGGTGAGAACTTTCACCAATACTTCAGGAGGTTGCATGAGTATGTTAACGACCTTGGTTCATGGGGTTATCAATATGGTGTACGGGAGATGTGTGTTTGCATATTTGATGGGATGAATGCTCAAACACTGAATCTTGCTAAGTTCATGAGTAATGGAGGCCTATTGGATATGGGACTCTTTGAGATTTGGGATGTTTTCTACAACATGAGTCGACGGGTTGAGCGGGAAGTATCAATCCGAACTCTCACACAAGTGTTGCAGCAGTTGGAAGAAGGGAAAATGAGCAGTTGTAAAAACTTGGAGGAACAGATGAGCCAACTCATTCAAATTTTAAGTGCAAAAGGTGAGAAAGAAAGGAGATTCGAAGAAGAAGAGGGGGAATTGGTTGTAGACAATGATAGTGTCTTCAACGATGGAGAAGAGGGTCTAGTGCTTCCTGACTTGGAATCTCATGAGTCGACGCACGAGGTTACATGTGATGCCTCTCCTACTCCATCTGCAACATCCATTCTAAGCTTGCCCATTGATGAACCAGGTTGATAGGGTCTATTTTAATTGTATAATTGCATATTATATTAGGTTATTTTCATGCATATTTTACTTATTTTATAGTTAATTTGTATTATTTACTTTTCGGAGTCTACACAAGTGTTTATATATATTTCAGGTATTTTGGACTGAATCGTATGAATTTGGAGGTCGATAATAATATAAGGGATTATTGTGCAAATTGGAAGGACGATGGTGAAGATAACACATCACATTAACTGGGCCGATCGGATTACGTACGGAAGAAGACGGAAAGAGCCCACATACGGGGATTGCAAGAAGCTGCTTATTACTTTTTAATGTTTTTGCCGTTATTTATTAGATAGATTAGGTAGATTAGAATATGAGATATATTTTATAGATTATGTTTAGCATACTATATATACATTCATACGGTGGAGGCCGAGAGGAACGAACCGGCCGTAGCCGACTAACACTTTCACCTCTAAACCCTAATTGTTTTTGTCTTATTTTTATGGAGATTTAAACTCCTTCGTTTCGTCTATAGATTGAAACTTTGGTTTGATAAAGTTGTGAGATTTCTATTTTGGTTCTATTCCTATTGATTCGTATTGATTCTTTTGCGAATATTGTTGATTTCTTCTAGTCCGTACAACTAGTTGAGATTATTGCTAGGATTTTGTAGATTCCTCGTAGCGAACCTTAATCCATAGTAGCAATCATGCCTTTTTAGGACTCGTAGGACTAAACTGGTGTGTAGAGAATCAATTACATGTTAAATGCTGACTCGTAGCTTGGTGTTGCATGTATCCTGTTTAATCCTTAATCTTAATGCTACTATTAGGTTTAATCTTGACCGTGTTAAGGTTATCTAATTAGTAAGGGTTACTAGGACTCGTAGGACTAGTAATTTACACAAGATCAGGACAGGAACAATAATAGGTTGAAAAGAGAACTTGAAGAAGAATCGAGGATCAACTGGTCAAACTAAAGTGGATATTTATAGATGAAACTCTATTGTTAATTGCTATCTCCATTAACTTGTTCATAGTTTATTTTATTTTCTTTCTTATTTTCACCACTCAAAACCCCCCGTTTTCTATTAATTGGTAAATAGACTTAACTTAGGAATAACTTGATTCTCTGTGGGATCGACCCGTGCTTACCATGCTACATTAGTTAGTAAGTTCGAATTTATTTTGATATGGTCTAGAGCTATCAGCTGAGGCTCAAGAGGTGACAAATGTAAAATTTTGCAATTTTGAAGGTAATGGTGATTATGTTCATCCTTTGATTGCTATTTTGAAAAGCCACCAGTGGAACTGTGCTGGTGGTATCATATTCCTTCTGTAGAGAGTTATGCTAGACTCTTTGATAGATTGAAAGGGTTTTTGAGTTCCACATTTTTTGCTTTCAATTTATTGTGCTATGATGTGCCTTGTAAGATCTGTGCACATGAATATGATAGGCTACTGAGGGCCTTAACGGTGTCTGATAGATAAGATCTTGAGATTGAGAATAAGTCAGCCCAATGACATTAAAGAAAGGCGCTTCTCGGGAGGCAACCCGAGGTAAGTTTTCTAATTTAGTTATTTCAATTCATAGTTAGCTAGTTTTCTTTTCAATAAATTAGGTTTCCCATTAGGCATTAGATAGTTGTTTTTGGTTTGGGATAGACTAAGCTTTCAGGAAAGGCCACCGAAATCCTCAGATCCCACCTATAGAGACCCATCCATCACATTGTGAGTATTTCATTCATCTCTTCCTCTATGTTTTTGTTGTCTTTTATGTTTCATTGAGGATAATGAAAGGTTTAAGTGTGGGGGAGGGATTGCATTGCATATAGATAGAGTTTGCATATCATGTTTACTTATGTTATCATGTTTATTTATGTTTTCATATTTATTTTTACTCATATATCACATTTAAAGAAAAATCACAAAAATATCATGCATGGCATTTAGGCGTTATTAAAGATACCCATCTTGGTTTAGTTTGTCCTCTAATTTATTTTTATGATCTTATTGCATAAATCTCATGATTGGATTGAATTGCTTGAAAATGATTTTTGGAGCATGATTTGAGAATATAATTTAGCAAGTATGTTTCATAGTTGAGGTTAAATTGAAATATATATATAACCCTTGTGAGTTTGATTTTGGCCTTATAGGGACTTTACATATTATTCCATTTTGCTTTTATTGTGTGATTATACTCTTCATATGCTTGTTTTTCATGACTGTATTGCACATGTTTGTTGCTTGTGAATTTCAAATGATTGAGGCATGTTTTATTTAGCCATATTATACCTTATCTACCCTTTGCATTATCCTTTGCTTGAAGCCCATCTGAGCCTTAAAGCCATATTTTTTTAGCTCCACAAAAATATATCATAGTCAATGATTAGTCTGACCATATCTGGGAATTAAGAGGAGAATTGGTGGAAAAATCTTTATGTTGGAGTTGCTTTGAGTGGAGATGATGTATGTATGGTTGTTCATTGTGAGAGGCATAACCAAAATAAGGTAACCTTTCTTGCATAATAGAGATGACTTATTACTAGGGGCCTAAGGAGGATAAAATTCACTTAGGAGTAAAAGTTTAGTAAGCTTGGACCTAGGGAGGATAAAACTCACCTAGAGGCAAAAGTAAGCATAAAAGAAAAGAAAAGAAGTCATCATCTAAATAGAAAAAATGTATGAGTTGTATGGTTATTGAAATCGAAGAGTGCTTATTGATGTGTATTGGAGTTTATATTCACTAGTAGAAAATGAGTAATATACCCCGGACGTTTTTTAAATATACCCCAGATCTGACAATATAGGGCTCCGGGGTAGAACTTGTGTGGGGTTAAAACATGGTCTGACTTTATACCCCGGATATATTTTTTTCAAATCCGGGGTATAAAACCTAGCCAATATTGGAAAAAAAAGTGCTCTGAAAGACACGCCCGGGGTATATTAGGGTAATATCCGGGGTATATTATGCAAATATCCGGGGTATTAGGTATGTTCAATCCGGGTTTTAAATTTTTTTATCCGGGGTATAAAACTAACATAATCCGGGGTATATACATGTAACCGATTTCTCCTATAAAAGAAACGTCCGGGGTATATTTATTTAAAATCCGGGGTATATATTATATCAAATCCGGATTATAATTTTTATTTAGCCGGGGTATAAAATTGAAAAAATCCGGGGTGTATAGTAGTATCATTTGGTCAATTGTTTCTTGGTATATATGCCGGATAAATATGATCCGGGGTATATAACTATTTTATATAAAAAAAAATTTTAATACCTATTCATATATTACCATATTTAACCTGTTATTTAACCTGCAATTTCCATCCATATTCACATCAATGTAGGGTAGCCACTAAATCCACAATTGAGCAACACAAACATTAAACAAGGTTCCAACTACTTAAACATTTTCCATCCATTCACATCAATGTATGGTAGCCACTAAATCCACAATTGAGCAACACATACATTAAACAAGGTTCCAACTACTTAAACATTTTCAAGCTAAGGCATGTTCAACATCAACACTAAAACAACGTTTCACATCCATTAGTTATGTTTCAAATACATACACGAATCATACCCTTCCAATATGCTAGAAAATGAGGATTCGATACGACTTGCAATGTTGCTTCAAACTCAAAGGCGAACCGTCAAACCTTCCTCCGCATAAGGTCAAGATATCGCAATTAGCCTTGCCTACAAAAAATTCAAAAACAAAATGGATCAAGATTAGCAGAATGGAATGCATTATCTATAATTTCGTTATCTAATTTCCAAATTCAACAAGTAATGTAATTCTTAGCTGGTTCAAACTCCTGATTTAGGCACTGAGTAAGAATTCTTAACTCAAAATTAGATCAAAGAAGACATGTTTTTCTTTCTTCTCTTTACTAGCCTAATTAGCACTTGTAATATTCAAAACATTGTTCTTGGAGAACAATAAAATGTGATAGAAGCCTAGATGGAAATACCGACAACATAGAATGTCTTTTAGAGTTAACATTAGTTGTCTAATTATATCTTAATTACGGAAGTATGGAATCCAATTTATCTTTTTTTTTTTTTTTAATCTATGTCATCATTTATCGTTAATTGTACGAGAAAGACTAAATTAAGACAAAAATAAATGCTACCAGTTGAGATACAATAGTGAAATTCCTTTTAAGTGATATCTATTCTAAACACTTCATCACTACAAACAAAAGATTTCACTTAGGGAATAACCCGATGAGTAAAGAAATAAATTAGATCGTTAATTGTAGGAGAAAGACTAAATTAAGACACAAATAATTACAGGCTACCAGTTGAGATTATCTTCAAATACACCAGTGTAATTCCTTAAGTGATATCTATTGTAAACACTTCACTACTAATGCTTGGAAATAACAAACAGATTGAACATTTCAAAATTTGTAAAATCAGCCAATAGGACATATATAAAGTATTAACTCCACATGACAAAATATCAGCCAAAGCACCATTATATCCGTTGTGACTAATAACTTGAAAATATAAAGAAGTCAAACTTTAAGAAAGTTGCATATATGCAACTTTATAGAGAGTAATGTATATTTTATATTTATGCTGGCAGAAACATCCATACCAATGGTCTGTTAAAATCCATGAATCCCAAGAATTTATCTAGTAGACGAAGATTGAGTGTTATGCATGGGGCAATCATGGAGTGCCGTTAAAATTGCATAAACAAAACATGATTAGACATTTAGACCCTTCTAGCTTAATACTTCTACCTTCTTTCCACCTTTTAAATGAAGTCCATAAGTGACTGCATATAGATACCAGAGCAATCTCAACTACAGCACAAAGGGGTTAGAGCAAAAGGTCAAAGAAATACAGGAAATGAAATTCACCTTGGTCAAGTTCCAGGTTTCCATCGTCTATATTGAAAAATGATGTCACACTCTTAACCATGGCAAGCAACAGCCAGAGGCAAGAATGTAGCATCAGATTATTCACTCCTAAAAAGCTAAATACAAGATTTTGGAAAAAAAGAAAAGTGAATTATAGCTTTTTATATGCTTCAGCCACCAGAATAACACAATCGAAGAATTCATTGCATAGTGCAAACCTTTTCAGTGAAAGCATCAAAGAAATTACCTCCATTAATCTTTGCTAACAAAGACCTAAACCATTTCCAAAACCTAGAAAAACATCAGCATTATATAAGATTGCATTTAGCAAAGGTTGCACTACGCAAAGAGTAAGCTGAAACTTTTTAATTTTATGAAACTTACTTAACAACTTCTCCTTATATCTATTAGCAAAGAACAACACAATCAAAGAATTCATTGCATAGTGCAAACCTTTCAGGATGCTCTTCTCTGAAATGAATTAAAGCACGTGAATCAAAGCCTCCTCCATTGATTCTTCTAAGAATTAAAATAGACAAGTTACATTATTACCAAAATTAAAAAACTAAACAAATATAGAAATTCATGAAAGAAAAGAAGAAGATATGAATCATTCCGAGCAATTATGCTTTCTAACAGTTAGAGTGCAATTAGGCTTTCTAAAAAAACAGAGAAAAAGATATGAATCATTCTGAAGACTTGAAGACTCGAAGAAGCTCAAAGGAAGGAAGGAACCGTACCATTCAGATTCCGACATCTGATGCTGAGGAGAGGGTCTGCGGAATCGGAGGGCATGGTGGAGTTAGCAGCAGATCCGGAGGTGATGGCGAGCGGATGCGCCATTGCTGTCGATGTCAAGGCTTGTCCTTCAGTGGTTGTCCTGGGCCGGCGTTAATTCCTCTGCCAGATATCCCTCCACCTGATCGGCGATCCCGCCACCCTCTCCACCGGCATCTCCTTGTGCCCAATCTGAGCAAACTAGCCTACATTTAAGCTTTCAAAGATGCAAAATAGGATTCGAATAAGGAGAGGGACACAAATTAGAGTTTTTGCAAAATCTGAAAATTAGGGTTTTTTGTTTACCTAGGAAGAGGAGGCGTTAATGGGGGGTTTCCTTCACACATATGAGGCCGGTGATGGAGGATGGTGGTTCGGTCAGCAATGGAGGTCGGCGGGAGAACCCTGTGCGCTGGGGCTCGGCGGGTGAGGAATCGGCGACGGAGGGAGCCGATGATGGAGCAGGCTCGGTGTGCGGAGAGCGCTGGAGTCGGAGCAGGCTCGGTGGTCGGCAGTCGGAGCACACAATGGAGGATGGAGGCCAGTCGGGACGCCCTGGACATAGCCGCGCGATCTGTTCGATCTCTCGCGCACAAGAGAAAGAGGAAAGCTACATAGATTTTTTTTTTTGATTAGGAAATAATTTGGATGGGATTACCCTATCCAATAGCATCCTTTCGGATGAGACCCTGCAGATCTAGATTGTGGGTGATGGAATACCCCGAAACAGAATGGCCAAGGTGTGCAACCTTGTCAGCCACCCTATTCCCAGAACGGGGTACATGAGAAAAGGACACTTTCCCCATGCCAGTTAACGTAGTTGTTATGTCAGACATTAACAACTCAATTTTCCATGGACAGCCGCATCGGTTCTGTAAATAGTCGACGATGATTTTGGAATCACCTTCAATTATAAGGTTTGATATATGTAGTTTTTTTGCCTCCAGGACCCCCAACTTCAGCGCCAAGGCCTCGGCCACCAAAGGGGAACCAGAGCCAAGCTTTTCAGAAGAAATGTGTATTGGATTCCCTTTCCAATCTCGGATGATGATACCAGCACAGCTATCCTTAGACAGCCATGTCGAACCATCAAAATTTAATTTAAATACCCCCCTCGGGGGTTTTTTCCATTTTACTTTCCTAGGCCTTTTACTTTGACCTTGTGTTGAATTGCTAACTTTACCTCTCTGATGACAGTTAGCATTCTCATTTTCCTCCCATTGCATGGATCTTTCCCAATTTGCAGACTGGCATTTAATGAATTCTGCCATGGTTGTGTTTGTAGGAAATTTCTCTCCTCTGAAAGTTACACTGTTTCGAAAATACCATTTAGCCCACCATACAGTAGCTAATTTTTGTATTGTTTCTCTCGATACCGAGGCTCCAATCCAAGCTAATACCTGGTGGAAATCTCTATTGATCATTGCAGTTCGCATCATTTGGTTGTACTCCTGGTTGTTTAAACATTGTTGTACCATTTCACATCTACACTCAAGTAAACAATGAACATCATCTTCACTGACATCATTACATATGTCACATGTAGTAGGAACGGGAACCCCTCTGCTTGCCAATCGTGTTTTTGTGGGTAATCCATCTTGGCTGATTTTCCACAGAAACATTTTGATCTTGGGTTGAACATTTAATTTCCATATCCATGCATTTTCATCTCTACATTCTGTTGTTGTTTTTGTTAACAACTTGTATGCTGAGCTGGTTGTAAACCAACCTTTCTTATCTGGCCACCAATATAGTCGGTCCTCGAGTGGGTTTGTTGGGATAGGTATAGATGTAATGTCCTTAACTATGGATGTAGGTAATTTGGATTCTAGCTTCTCTATCCACCATCGACCTCCCATGATGTAGTCACTGACCAATTCGTCTTGATTGTAACCGGTTGGGCAATCATCACGATCCTTTATTGTGCCCGTTTCAACCCAGTTATCTGTCCAGAATCTAACTGATTTTCCATTTCCGATGGACCAGATAAGTCCGGACTTGAATTGGTTAATTAGGTTTGTTAGTTTTGTCCAATTCCAAGAAGTCCCACTGTGTTTCTTATAGTTTAGCAAATGTGAGTTTTTGAGATATTTATATTGAACTATTTGGACCCATATGTTATTGGGTTCCGCCATTACTTTCCACAGTAGTTTCATTTGCAAAGCTTCATTCATTTCTTTCGCTTTTCTTATTCCCAGGCCGCCTCCATTCTTCGATTTGCATATCTTATTCCAACCAATCAGTGGTTTATGCTGGGCATCTTTATTCCAGAAGAATTGTCGATTTATCTGGTCTAGTTCCTTATGGATTGTAGTTGGTAGCATGAAGTTTTGCATTGTGTACAATGGTTTAGTGGCTAGATTTGATCTGATCAAGACAGCACGACCTTGTTGTGATAATGTGTCAGCTCTCCATTTGCTTAATTGATCTTTGGAATTGCATATGATATCTTTAAATGTATCCTTATTTACTTTCCCATTTATGATTGGGCACCCTAAGTATTTTTCAAGTGACTGAACATGGGCTATGCCAAGAACCCCACATAATTCTTGAACTCGAGAGTTGGTAATGCCAGAAGTCACCTGGAATGCCGATTTATGATAGTTAACTTTTTGTCCCGAGATTTGGCAGTACTCTTGTAAGATGTCTTTCATTTTTTGGCATGCCAAGGCGGAGCCTTTTGTGAATATGAGGATGTCATCAGCGAAGGCTAAGAATGGGACAACCGGACCAGTGGTTCCAAATCGAAATCCCACAAGACGATCTGAGTTATGTGATTCCAAGACCAGACGCCGAGCCACCACTTCAGCGCCAAGGATGAATAAAAATGGTGATAAAGGATCTCCTTGTCTGAGACCCCTTGATGGTAGAAATATCTCAGTTGGACCATTGTTGACCAGTACTGAGAAATAGACCGTGGATAGGCACTCCTGAATCCAAGCAACAAAAGTTCGATGGAAGCCGAATTTACGTAATATGCTTTCGGTAAATTCCCAATCGACTCGATCATAGGACTTTTCCATGTCCAGTTTCATTGCGATCCAACCTTCTTTTCCTTTTCTGCTTCTGAATGAATGGATAATTTCATGTGCGATAAAGACATTATCCTGGATAGCCCTATCAGAGACAAACGCACCCTGAAGAGGGTTAATGAGTTTGCCTATGACCTTTTTTAGTCTTTCAGTCAGGATTTTTGATATTATCTTGTATATTGTGGAGCAAAGGCTGATAGGTCTGAATTGTGTTGTTGTTGTTGGGTTATCACATTTTGGAAGCAGTGTTATGAATGTATGATTTATTTGTTTGAGGAGTTTCCCGGAATGAAAAAAACCTTTTACTGCTCTCGTTACTGACATTCCAACAATGTCCCAATACGTCTTGTAGAACTCGGCCGTCATGCCATCTGGCCCAGGATCTTTGTTTCTGCCCAGGCTAAATATCGCATTTTTAATTTCTCCATTGGTTGGGATGCTAATAAGCATATTGTTATCTTCCTCCGTTATTTCCTCCGTTATCAGTTGGAGGTATTCTTGTAATTTTTCCTTATTAATACTTTGTTTGGTGAAGCGTTGTTGGAAGTCTCTTCTAATCTCATTACTAACATTTTCGTTTCCTATGATTTGAGTACCTTCTGATGTTGTGATTGTTCTGATTGCTTTCCTATTTCTCTTCCCGGAGGCTATACGGTGAAAATAGGCCGTGTTTGAATCTGAAAGCTTAATATGCTTTGTTTTTGCTCTTTGACTCCAATAGTGTTTTTGAAAAAGCAAGAGCTTTTCCTTTTTATCGATGAGGTTTTTCTCTTTGTTAACTGAATTACGGTTATCACCGTGAGTTGTTTCCGTTTGGATTTTTAGTAGTTGTTCCTCCACTTCTTGCAATTGTCTGAATATGTTTCCAAAAGTGGAGCTATTCCACTCCTTTGCCTTTTGTTTCAGCAGCTTGGTTTTTCTAACCAGCTGAAACATAGCAGAGCCAGGGCAAACAAGACGCCATGATTGTTTGACAATATTGCGAAAGTCTTTTCGTTTTGTCCAGCTATTTTCAAACTTAAAAGGTGGGGCTTTATATGTTAGCTTGGAGTCTAACTCGATGGTGATTGGACAATGGTCCGATAAGGAAAATGCCCCATTCTTTGTAGATAAAAGTGGGTATTGTTGTAAAATCTCATGGTGCACCAGTACCCGATCCAATTTTTCTCGGATATTCCCTTCTTCGATTTGCTTTTTCCTCCAGGTAAAAAGATTGCCCCAGAAGGGAATTTCCGTCAGCGAACAGTCATTTTTAAAATTTGTCAGTCTGGTAAATCTTCCAGGGTGTAAGTCCGAACCCCCCTCTTTTTCCGTAAAGCTCCCAATCTCATTCAGATCCCCCATGACCACACAAGGAAGTAATTCATTTTTAATCTCATCTGTCAGTACTGACCAGAATAATTCTTTATCCTGTTCATGCGGCGGCGCATAAACAAAATAGATAAAACAATGAAAATTTTCAATCTGGTTACTGTATTTTACTTTTATGGTTCTGGATGCTTGTGAGACGACTTCGATTTTCTCATTTAACATACTAGCTTCTTTCCATAATAGACCAAGACCACCAGACTTACCAATAGCCGGGGACCAAATGGCCTGGTCAAACCCAGCACTGCGCCAGAGTGCGGGATCAGGAACTTTGTCCGTTTTTGTTTCTTCTAAGGCTAAGATCTGTATGTGTTCTGAATTACACCAGGTGCTAGTATTTGTCCAAAACGTCGTTCTTCCAATCCCTCTACAGTTCCAGTAGCTTATCTTCATTTGATACCTTCTTGAGTCTGAACCGAAACACTTACTCGGTTTCAGAAGAATTTTAGAAGACAAGAATTTTGTAAATCGATGTTTACCAGTCGTGATCCTTTATAGAAGATTCATTATAGTGTGCGGAATCCTGAAATTTTTGTTAATGGTTTCCCTTTGGTAATCAGTTTTATCCAGGTTAATCGAAACAAGACTTGACCTTGGTTTTGTTGAATCATCACTGTACCATTCACAATTTGATTGAGAATATACTATAGCTGTTTGGTATCGAATCACCTGTGTCAATAATACCAGCCCTCGAGACCACTGTGAAGAGCAAATCCATGGATAGCTACTCCACCAGGCAAGTATTGTGTTGGAGCGAGCCCAGAAATCGCCTAGGCTTAGACGATCAAAGACCCAGTCCGCCGAGGTGTTGTGATCAAGCATAGGTAACCATCCACCTATGTGTGTTCCTTGTGGTGTAGAGCCCCCAATTTGAGTGTAAAGGGGCGTGGCTTCCCAATTTCTAACATGGAATGAACTCCAATAGCACTTAACGCAGTACGAGTAAGACCTTAAACATAGCACTAGAGTGCTTATATATTTTCTAGAAATTTGGTACATATACAAAGGAGAAGCAGGTTCCCACAAGTGAACCCCCCGGCCGACCAAATTTACCATACAGACTCTTATATAGCATCTACGCATTCTGATTTTGTTGCTAATTCCTCCTAGAAATGTACAGGGAATAGGAGAAATGGTCCAAGAGTAGCGCATCAAATAGCCATGCGAACCTAACAGACTCGACTTAGGGGTGATTGAAAGACAGTAGAATTGTTCATAACTTAAAACATAAGACCGCCATTTAAGAGAGCTTACTTTAACCTGAGACATCTTTGATAGGATGCCTCCACTGGTCTGTAACGGATCACTCTTCATTCTTCATTTTCTTGTTGCCACACCCCATCACAGAGGATGCAGCTGTATCGGCCTCCACTTCGCCTGCCTTGCGTTTACTGGACTCAGAGTTGGAGGGCGTTGCCACCTGCAGCTTCTCCATTTCCTTAGTCATGGATGATGGAATCGTAAGCAGCCCAGGAGTACGTTGGATGGACTCAGCAAGGGCCGCCGGGTTGCTCAGGTCCGGGAGGTCATATTCCATGCCAGGCGGGATGTTCTGGAGAAAGACATCAAAGTCAGCTTGGGAGAACTCCTCCATTGGGTCCAAGCCATCCACGGACAGCTCTTGCTCGACGTCCTCCAATTCCATATAGAACTCATCATCGTCATCAAACGCAAGGGCAGGTTCAGGGTTGGCCAGCAGCTCATTGAAAGCCTCATCATTTGGGATGTCCGGCATCATTAGAGGGAGTGGCTCAAATGGCACAAAGTCCACCTGGGGCGCATGTATAGCAGTAGGTGGGGGAGTAACTGGGAGGACCGGCTCAACAGCATGAGCAAGACCCCCAAAGCCAGTGGATGCCCGACTACCAGAAGAGCTTGAGTGGTGAGATGAAGAGGAGTCAGATTTGTTACCAGCATTGATACCCACACATTTGAATACATCAGCTTTGGTGATACCAATCTTCAGTGTTGGTGGATCATGCTTCCTACGAGCAGCAACAGAGACCCACTCTCCAGGTTCTTCATCGGTCTGGTTCGCCCTTCTAGCAGGCTCGACTCCCCCATCCTGAGGCCCAGGCATCCCCGCAGCCGGATGAGGTACACGCCTCCTCAGCGGGCAGGCGCTAAATGAGTGATCCATCGTTCCGCAGCTACCACACCCTTCCGGGAATTCCTCCAGGAACACAGGGTATGAGATCAGACGATCTTCTTCATCAGGAACAAGAACACACTTGTTAGGGATCCTGGTAATATCCACATTGACGCAGATCCGGGGGTACCTAACTCTCTTGCCTTTAGTCGTGAAGGCATCGAGTTTGAGAACCTTACCAAACCCATTTTCTTCAACAATTGATGTGAGCACAGCTTCACTGATGTACTCGGCCGGGAGACCGGGTATAGGATCCACATATCCAGAGTGGTCAGCGGCTCCGACAAAGGATCGAAGCCCTGACGCCACAACTTCAGTAGCAACAATTGCCCTTGAATGTGAAACGGCCTACCATTCCACACCCTCTCTTTGTCTTCAGGAAGGCTGAACTTGATCTCAAACCAGTTGTTGGCTAATGGGATGACCTGGAAACTCCCTTCCAGGAACCGCCAGTCGAACCGAATCTTCTTCCGAATCTCCTTTAACTCCAGATGGTCACCAATGATAGTTGCATACAGAGTGGTGCTTTTCAGTGATAAGATGTGTTCTCACGCACACCCTTCAATTTTGCCTTGTATTGCTCCATATCAAAGGGTAATTTTGCTTTCCCCTTAGAGGAAGGGTTTTTGGTTGGGATTTCACCCGATTCCGCAGGGCCTGGTCCCTCCTTGGAATGTTTTGTTGAAGCCTTGGGCTTCCGATTTCCGTCAGTAGAAGCCTTAGCAACGTTATTGGTTGAGTCTTCATCAGCTAGCACTTGTTTGCCTTTCTCCTTTGCTCCAAGAGCCATGACTCCAACAAAACACAAATTAGTCACCAGTACACAGAAATTAGGATTATAGATGGCAAGAGAGGGAAGACGCAGGTGCACAACACACACCACGACCCCCATTTTATAGATGAAATTGTAAGAAGAAGAGATTCTGATGGAACAATCACCATACCTCTGCAGATTCACCATTAATGCCCACGAACATTCCCCTCTTCCGTACACACCAAACGGCGGGGCGAACCATACCGAAATCCCTCTGTTCCTTCCTTCAGACTTGATTTTTCCTTGGGGCGGAAGGCACCAATCATCCATCCACCACCACCATTTACTCCACAAGATCCATAATCTTTCATTCGGCTCACTAGATTTGCAACAGCTCATCGCCCAATTAAATTCGCACTTAATACTTTGGCCATTAACACACACAAGAACAACTCTGAGATTTCCACAGTTTAGCCTATACCTCCCAATTGATGGAGTGAAGGCCATAATGATGACGATGGGAACAGTAGCCCCATCACACCGAGTAGGATTGGGGATCGAGTCGGGAGATTTTGTAGCCGAATTGCCATTAGGGTTCCCCGCCGCAAGGGATGTGTTTTGAGGAGAGTTTTCGCCCATCGGGTTCTTTTAACAAGTTTGTACTTATTAATAATCACATAGATTTTTTTTTTAACCCTAGAAGCGAGCATCTGTTTTACTTTTAAAAAAAAATTAATTAAGAGAATAACCTTTTACCCCGGATATTTGTCAAAAAAGACGCCCGGGGTATAAAATACGATACAATTAATATACCAATATAATATACCCCGGATATTTTTTATATGATCCGGGGTATATTTGTTTTAATAAAAAAAAAATTAAGATAGCTTGTCAGTTTTTCCATTATACCCCACAATTATGAGATCCGGGGTAATAGGTTATGGGGTAAAATCCCGATTTTCTACTAGTGGTTATTGGAATGGTTTCTGAAGTACGAAAGTTTTGGTATTGTTCTTGTTGGTTGTTGTCCCTTTTTCCCGGATTTTTAGTACCACAAGCTTAAATATTTCTCATGCCTTATGTTCCTACCAAAGCCCCATTACAAGGTCCTCATGATGTTGTTTGCAAGTGATAACTTTCACGGCATATAGAGCATTTTGGATTAAGTTGAAAGTTGGACTTTAAAGACTATTGGATCGCTCATATATTTTCTAGGATATTTGTTCTCTTATTCATGGCTCCTATTGCTTGATGTTGCTTTTCTAAAACTGTAGCATGAAGATCTTATTTGTGGGATGATCAATTATATATTTGTTTTTCATTGCTTGAGGACAAGCAAAAGCTTAAGTGTGGGGGAGTTTGATAGCATGCATTTAGGTAGGCATAATAGGTTGCATTTAGCTTAGTTAAGATGCATTTCATGCATGGATTAAGTACAATTTGCATATTTGCTCTCTATGTTGGTGGAGTCGGAATCTACACGTTTTTATTGATTATTTCAGGTGACTGTGGATCCGAGAATGAGAAATGGGTCGATGATGCATTATATGAGGATGTATAGTTGATCGAGGAAGGTTACATGAAGATCTCAAGAGGTCCTGAGAAGAACAACCGAACCTAAACGAAGAACAAGTCTGCAGAAGTTGTCGCCATACATGCTGAACTTGTATTGCACTTTCTGGAGGCGTCAGTTGTCTGATTGACTATTATGACCAAGCGTTGGAAAGCTCTTTCAGAGAACTACAACTTCTCTGTTGACAAGAAGAGCAAATTAGAGACGGATTTTCCGTGAAAGACCAATACAGCGGACACAACATGTTTGCCACGGCCGCCGCCAGTACGGATGTCGCGGGCTGCGGAAGAGAAGCTGATGCCACAGCCGCAGCAACCATGCCGCGGCCGCAACATTGGTCGTCAACGATTATGCGACAACTTCGATTCTATTGTGTCCGACTTGGATCTATTATATGGCCGAAATTATGTTATTTTAAAATAACTTCGATTCTATTCCACGTTCTATCGGACAATTAGAGAGAGAGAGATGTTCGCCACGGGCGGATAAACTCTCGTCGTTCTACTTGCAATTTGAAGCTTTATTTGGATCGATTGTGAGTTTTTTAATCTTGTTCCTTATTTCCTATATTGAATGCTTCAACTTCTTTGTGCTTGATTGTTTATTGTTTTGTTCTATCTTGTTTGACCAACTAGTTAGATCAATTCAATTGCTAGGGTTTTGTAGATTCCTGATTGCGAACCTTAACCCAAGTAGAAAACTTGTCCCTTTAGGACTGATTGAACTAATCGGATAGGTAGGAAGTTGGATGTGTTGTTAAATCTCTCTTTAGGGACTGCAAATACCTTGGTTAATCTCTGAACTTAAAGCTATCAATTGGGTTAAATCCTTCTTTAGGGACTGTTCGATTGATAAGTGTTTCTAAGACTAATTGGACTAGTAACTATATCAGGTCGGGACAAGGGCATTCATAGAAAACCTAAAAGGACAAGACGAAGTTACAATATCAATTCAACCAAATAAAGTGGATAGTTGTAGGTAGAGCGATCTTCTCTAAATTGTTTTGCATTATTTGTTTTTCTTTTATTTTATTTTTTTTCAATCTCAATCAACCAAAACCCCCATTTCTACTAATTGGTAAATACACATTGCTGAGAAATACTTGATTCTCTGTGGGATCAACCTCTTACTTACTTGATATACTAGTTTGTAGGTTTGAGTTTTATTTTGATACGGTTTACGCGACTAAAAATCGTCCATTAGTAAGTCTCAATACAACAAATATGACAAGAAGACTAAACCTTTGACTTGTTCTGAATGTGGTGAAACAGACCATCTAGTGAAAGACTGCCCTCAAAAGAAGAAGAGTCATTTCAAGAAAGGTGATAGATGGAAAAATAAAGCCATAGTGGCAGCTTGGAGTGATTCTGACTTAGGTCACTTAGACTCCGGTGATGAAAAGGCCATCCTTTGTCTCATTGCCTCAGGAGATGAATCCCATGATGAGAAACTTGAGGTAACTGTGAGAGAACTCATGGCAAGTCCAAAAGATGTATTATCGGAAATCCTTTCTAATATAATTGCCAATGAAGAGAAACTTATTTCCCAAACCAACACTCTTATTAAGAAAACTGTGGACCAGAAAAGAACTATTGATGAACTGTCAATGAGGGTCAAAAGTCTTGACACCTCTTATTCAGGTCTTGACATTAAACTCAAGACTCTTGACTCAGAGAAATCTGAACACAACCAAGATCTCTCGTCTCTAAGAAGTGAACATCATGACTTAGAGAGCGAGAAGATCTCCCTGAATAAGAAGATTCAAGACCAACAAACAACCCTCATAAGTTTTACGAAGTCCAAAGGCACTGTTGATAGGATGTTGGGTGAGCAAAAAAGTTCTCTAAACAAAAGTGGTATTGGCTACAACCCGAGGTTTTTAAAAAGCAACACATTAACACTTTTGTAAAGGCAAAAGGAAGCAGAACCTTTCTTATATGTCACAACTGTGCAAGAAAGGGACATGTAAGAGAGACCTGCCCCTATAGAAGAAATGATCCTCATATTATTCGCAATACATTTCCCGTTCGCTTGAGAAAAGAACGGATAACGCAAGTTTGGGTCCCCAAAGGCACTATTTTACCAAATATGGTTTATCCAAATAAAGGATCTAAATTTGCTCATTAGTCTAGCCACAAAGGTTGATTTTTGTCTTGTAGGCGATCACCAAGGTGAAAGAGCAAAAATGGATTATTGATAGTGGATGCTCTAGACATATGAGTGGGAAGAGGTCTCTCTTACATGAACTAAAGAAGCAATCCACTGTAACACTCACTCTTGGTGACAAACGAAAGTGTGACATCGCTGGTATCGATAGTGTTGGAAGTGATCCTAACCACAACATTAAAAATGTTTATCTTGTTAATGGTTTGAAGTATAATTTGCTTAGTGTTTCTCAACTATGTGATAATGGTAATGATGTTGGATTTAACAAGAAAAGATGCTTAGTGCGCAGAGAAGATACATGTGAAATAGTTCTTACTGCCTATCGCTATAACAACATCTATGATGTGAATGTTGAGCAAGTGGCACAAGGAAGCTTAACCTGCCTAAAGGCTTTGACGGATGAACATAATGGGGTATAGGAGACTCGGTCATGTAAGCCCACATACACTACAAAAGCTTTTATTTGTTTTGTGCTAAATATGGCATCTCCCATAATTTTTCTGCTCCTAGGAAACCTGAACAGAATGGGGTTGTGGAACGAAAGAACCGCACCCTAGCGGACATGGCCAGGACTATGCTTTTAGAAAATGCATTATCTAAAACCTATTGGGCTGAAGCTGTTAACACAACTAACTATATTTTGAATCGTTGTCTTATTCGTTCCATCTTAAAGAAAACTCCATATGAACTTTTTAAAGGCTGCAAACCCCTTATATCATATTTTAAACCCTTTGGTTGTACTTGTTTTGTTCATAACAATGGAGAAGATAACCTTGGGAAATTTGATGAGCGTAGTGATGAAGGTATATTTCTTGGCTACTCTACAAGTAGCAAAGCATACAGAATCTTCAACAAAAGGACCAAGATGGTTGAGGAAAGTATTCATGTTATATTTGATGAATGCAATGACGGTTCTTTAAGTGAAAGTATTGCAGATTTAGATCTTAACATCCATAAAGAGAATGAGGATGGTGATAATATTGCTACTGAGAACACGGAGAAGAGGAACATGCAGGATCAAATTCTTCACACTGAGAAATTGACCCAATGTCTTGAAGCTCAGTCCAAAGCCCTTGGCGACCAATCCAGAAGCGTTGAGACTTCAGAAACTGTTGTAACTGAGCCCAACATATCCATGGAGTGAGATGTACCCCAAATCAATCATGTTGATATGACGAACCAGGGAGCTGAGACTAGCAAGAGAAAGCTCAAATACTCCTCATCACACTCATTAAAGGATATCATCTCTGACCCTACATCTAGTGTTCAAACTTGTTCTAAACTTAAATATCTCTGTGCTTTTCACGCTTTTGTTTCACCTGTAGAACCAAAGAAGTTAGATGAGGCCCTTCAATAGCTAGACTGGATCATTGCTATGCAAAGTGTGCTTAACAAATTTGAAAGGAATAACGCCTGGACCTTGAAGCCTAGGCCAAAGCATCAATCAGTCATTGGCACACGTTGGGTATTTCGGAAAAAGCTAGATGAGAATGGTAAGATCGTGAGGAACAAAGCAAGGCTTAATGCTCAAGGCTACAATCAAGAGGAAGGTATCGACTACGATGAGACTTTTGCTCCCGTTGCTAGGCTTGAAGCCATTCACATTTTATTAGCTTTTGCATCTTATATGGGCATAAAATTATATCAAATGTATGTCAAGTGTGCATTTCTTAATGGTTTCTTATAAGAAGAAGTTTATGTGGCTCAACCCCCAGGTTTTGAATGTTCGGAATTTCCTAATCATGTTTACAAACTAGATAAAGTGCTATATGGTTTGAAACAAGCCCCAAGAGCTTGATATGAGCGCTTGTCAAAATATCTTTTAGAAAATTATTTTAAAAGGGGGTTGATCGACAAGACTCTTTTTATCAAGTTCAAAGGAAATGACATATTAGTTATCCAAATATATGTTGTTTATATATTGTTAGGGGCTACTAACACATCTTTGTGTAAGGAATTTTCCGATATTATGTGCAGTGAATTTGAGATGAGCTTGATGGGAGAACTCAACTTCTTTTTGAGGTTCCAAGTTCATCTTGAAGAAGTTCAAGATGGATCAATCACTACAAAAAATAATAATTTAAATTCGCCACACTATCTAGCTTCGATAGAGGCTTAGCGTGGCAATTGATACCCTTTTGCCACGACATTAGCCACGACAAGCCTCCAATCCGGGAAAAACAAACACATTAGCCACTGATGGTCGCTTCGGCAAAATTGTCGTGGCTATTGGGTCGGTTTTGCCACCCCTACTTGCAACAAACACATTAAACTCTAATTGCCGTGGCTATTAGAGCTTCCGTGGCTAAAACGTATTATTTTATTTTTATTTTTATTTTTTAAAAAAAAACCCTAACCCGTTTATATGCCTCCTCGCTCACTACGCTTTCAGATCTAGAAAGTTGAAACCCTTCCTCGCCTTCACTCCTCTCGCGTCCCCCTTCTTCTCATCTTTCCTCCCGGCGCCGGCAGGAGCTTCGATCCCCGTCAACCGGAGTTCGATGTGAAGATGAAGGCCGACGCCCGGTCCTCTCCTCCTCTTGGATTGTCTCTGAATATAAAGCCAACCAATGCTCCTCGCCTCCAAATCTTAAAACCCTAACCCACCGGCCACCACCCTCCGTTATTCGTCCCTCTCCTCCTCTACTTTCAGATCTGAAAACCCTAGCCTGAGTTACCACCACCGCCTCGCCGCCTTCTCTCGTTCACACACCTCTCAAACTTAGACTTGAAAGCTTGAAGCGCCCTTACCTCACTCACCACCACCTCGCCACCACCACTGCCTTGCGCTTGAAAATAACCTCACTCTCTTCGACATCTCATCATCAGCGGCATCTATCTTATCCACCTTCGTTTGTGCGCTGAAGCCCCACGTCGCTGGTAACTCT
Source organism: Persicaria tinctoria (assembly GCA_037127255.1). Lineage (NCBI taxonomy): Eukaryota > Viridiplantae > Streptophyta > Magnoliopsida > Caryophyllales > Polygonaceae > Persicaria > Persicaria tinctoria. Next base: position 25,190,467 of record JBANSL010000005.1, read on the forward strand.
GCCTATGTGTTGATCGAAATCTTCCTTGTTTCTCTGGCATCTCTATTTTTAGGTAATCTTTTCTAACTCCTTTCATTTTGATTCAAGAGATCCGAGCACGATTTGAGTAGGGTTTGATTTGGGGAAAAGTTACTGTTTGGTTAGGGTTTGGTTCAAGAGGTCTGTAGGCCCAAAAAATGTAAAGAATCACCCATTCTACTTATTATACATGGATTGCAAGATGCACTAACTTAGAAGTAGCAAACAACTCCATCTATCCTATCAAACTCAAATAGAAAAATAATACATTTATGCAAAATTTTAGTTTTGCAGTTCCGAAGTTCAAGTTAATAATTTTCATTCTTCTTTTAGGTTGGAATCGTGAAAGAAATAAGAGAGTCAATGCTGGAAGAAGTTGATTTCAATAAGGAAGCCACAAAAATTGAGTGATGCCTTGTCTCTTATCTAAATTTTTCTTTCTATCTTTCTTGTAAAGTTTTTACTTCCAAGACTACTTTCTTGTAGTGCTTAATTTTTATTAAGAATAAGAATTGCCATGACAACTTAGTATACTTTTTTTTTATGGAGGTTGTCTACCTTTATACATTATATCTGGTAAATAGCTTTTACACCTTGTCTTCTTTCAGTATCAAATGTTTTGATGCAGTCTTGATCTACAAAAATACAGTTTGTTTTAACACTTGTTCTGTCATAAATTTTAGGAATTTTACATGAGGCACAAAGATGAGACTCCCATTAGCTCTGATGTCGAAAAGCAGCGAGTGGTTCAATGCTTGCAAGCAACCATTTTGAGAAGAACTTCTCTGGTATATTTGTTTTCTGTTCTCACCATTTTAGACTTCCAAGTTCCCATAGTGAGAGTTGGATTTAGGAAGTTACTTGTCAACTTTATGGTTATCTAGTATGAATCTAGCATAGCAATTCTTAACAGGATTTAGGAGGTTACTTGGCATTTGAAAAATTTATACCCTATTCAATTATTCTTTTTATTGAGAAAACAAAGGTTATCAGACCTTGCAAGCTCTTTAATTTGTTAGATATTCATATGGCCTTAGGAAGTTTCCACCAATTTATTGGTGGAAAGATACTAATTTGATGATTTTGTTAAGGTAATTAATCTGTAGGTTCAATGACTTTATTCTGCCAGTAACCTGCAATGTAAGATCTCTTACTTTATGACAATCCTTTCTTCTAGGGTTTGGAATTGCTGCTTATGTGCAAGGGAATAGGAGCTTGCAAGCGGTACATCCTAGGCCCCAAGGAAGCTTTGTTATTTTATTGATATCACATTGATAAGTCTCTTCCTTCAATTTTTTCTTGGTTTCTAATTCCGGACTTCAATTTTTTTTTATTAATCCTGGATTTCATATCATGTTGTTGCGTATCGTTTTTGTGGTTTTTGGTAGGATTCCAAACAACTTCTAGTGGAAGAGCATTTGATCTTATTGAAGGATTTATGTGCTTGGGAAGTTTTCTCATCTAATGATTTGATGCTAGCTATTTTCCTTTTCATTTTTTTTAAATATTGATTTCTAAATCTATACGTAGTAATAAAATTTCTTAATGTACATGATTTGTTACTGGCAGAAAGCTATCTCATTGGTTGAGTGAGTTAGATGTGATTGCTCGAGAAGTTGAGGCAGAACTGGTCTCAAGAGACATAGGTTGCCATTTAGTAGACGTCCTGGAAGCAGTGAACTTGGTTCTTTTTTATGTCAGACGCTTTAAAAGGTTACCTGTTGTTGTAGACCCAAATTTCTCATACTTGCACGAGGTCTTAAGCTCCGGATTTGGAAGTGGTAATTCCTTTTACTGCCCCTTCTCATGTCTTTTTAAATTGCATTAGCCTATTTAACTGTATCGGGTTACATTTTTTCTTGTGAATTTATTATAAGGAAACTTTTATCAACTTAAGAAAACCAATTTTCTTTCTTAATTCTGATATAGAGCACCGAAGAAGCTGTGAGGTTGGCTCATGAAATTGGCTTTCCTGTTATGATTAAGGTACATCTATTCTCTTTTATTAATTCTGATATATTAATACATGATGAAAGGGTCCTAGAAGAAGATGTGAACTGGGTATTTTGATCTATTGATGCCCTAACAAAGTGAACTCGTTAATGTTAATATTCCAGGCTACACTTGTATGATTTTGTGGAGGATAATCTATGCATTTACTACATAGTTTTGCAAAATTCAACTTGAACATATTTATCAATGTTAGATGTTCTCTCTGCTTTATCACCTCAATTTGATGGGTTTTTTATTTTTTCCTTTCCCCGTTTTTGATAGTATGGCTTAACAGGGGGAAGCCTATGTTTGAGAGGAAATGTGAGTTCTCTTCTTAGTGATAAAACGTTTTTCTATATTATTACATGCAACTCTTTTTTGTCATGCTCATTATTGTCAATACTAGCCTTTGTGAAAGAGGAGGATATTTTAGAAAAGAGTTATTATTTTGTTTCTGCAACAGGTATTATCCTCTCCTTTGCAATGCTATTGTTAATTGAACTTATTATATTGCAGGTTTACAACAGCTATTATCCCGTGACCCTTTCTAGATGAGCATACATGTATGTTGATGAGTTGAACTGCAAGGACAAGGCACTTCATAACACAAGCCAGCCTGTCGTGTTATAAAGTCACTTTTTTCTTTTCTTTTATAAAGGCACTTTATAGCCCGGTTTTGTAGTTTTTTTACATTTGATTATATGTGTAAATTTTGTATAATTAATAAAATTTTGATTTTTTTTTCAAAATATGTAAATTGTGTATTATTTTTTTTAAAAAAATATTGGACTTTTTAGCTCGGGTCTGAAAAATCCGGGCTAAAAAGCAGGGTTTTTTTTAATTTTCCACCCACTTTCTAGCTACGGCAGCTTGCCGTGGCAGAGTGGTTGTCATTTTCAGCAGGGGTCGCTAGCCGTCGCTTTTGCCATGGCTAATATCCTTACCATGGCTAGTAGCCGAAGCTACCAAATTTTGCCACCGCCTGGTTCGCCACCCACCTATTTGCCGTCCCAGAGCCGAAGCTAGAAGCCTTTTGCCACCACAAAAAGGCCTTTTGCCATGGCATTTTTCCGAGGCTAATTTAATTTTTTTTTTGTAGTGAATCCAAAGCAGCCAAGACACCCATGAGCTCAACCTTGTCTTTAGATCAAGACAAGACCGGGAAGAATGTCAATCAAAAGGAGTATCGAGTGATGATTGGATCTTTATTATATCTTACTTCTGATAGACTTGACATCATATTTAGTGTTTGCATGTGTGCTAGGTTTCAACCTAACCCTAAAGAATCTCACCTCGTGGCTGTGAAGAGGATCTTTCGATATCTCAATGGCACTAAGGAGCTTGGCTTGTGGTACCCGAAGCAAAGAGATTTTACACTAATTAGGTATTATGATGCAGACTTTGCATGCTATAAGGTGGATAGGAAGAGCACGTCGGGATGTTGCCAATTCTTAGGGGCATCCTTGATTAGTTGGCACTCAAAGAAAGAAAACTCAGTTGCTCTTTCCACTACCGAAGCCGAATACATAGCAGTTGGAGCATGTTGCTCCCAAATCCTTTGGATAGCTCGACAAATGAGAGATCTTGGCATCGACCTCAAAGACATTCCCATTAAGTGTGACAGCACAAGTGCCATCTCCATTACAAAAAATCCCGTTCAACATTCAAGGACCAAACATATTGATGTAAGGCATCATTTCATTAGAGACCATGTCGAAAAAGGTGATGTGTCCATATCCTTTATTTCAACTGATTATCAATGGGCTGACATTTTGACTAAGCCATTGGCAGAGGACAGGTTCACCTTCATTAGACGTGAGATCGGAATGCTTAACAGGGATGCACTTTCGTAGGGGGAGCTTTCCCTTTACGAAAGAAAATTTCTACTCAGTGTCAAGACCTTTGAGATTCATGTCAATGTTTGTGAAGTGAATAGTACAGCACATATAACAGATCATATATTTGGTTGATATCTTATTAGATATTTGATCAAATATTGTTTTAATGGATTTTAACCTTCTTTGTATGTTACCCATTTTATTTTTGGAAAAATATTTTTATTCTATCCGAGTATAGTTTATTTGTGGAAATTATTTTAAAATCGGATAAATTTTTTCTTTCCTTTAAGATTTGAAAGGATTTTTTTGAATTTTGAATTTTTAGTAAGTCAGATTTTTTAAACTTGGCAGTTGTGTTATGATGACGTTAGAGTTATTACCATTGGAACCACAAACTTTTCCCATCAACTTACCTCACTCGTCCCTTTTTAAACCACACATTCTTACCTCCACTATTCACATCTTCAAAGCCTACCAAATCTCTCAGACCTTTAACCATCTTCTTCAACCTTTCTCTGAAATTTTTACCGTTTGTATCCATGGCACCCAAATCCAAGAAAATCTCCACTCCCAAACGCCTTGGCACTACCTCCAAAGGTCGTCAGATCCCCCTCGTAACTTCCCCTCAACCGGAACCTACCCCTCAAACCACTGTCCCGAGCACCGTCCCTGAGAGCACCATTGCTGAAATAAAACAGTCCATTTAGCTCCCGAAAAAGACGCCCCTCAGTGGAAAGCTTAAGGGAAAGAAAAAGATAATTGTTGAGGAAGAGGAGGAAGATCTTGAGGAGATTGTAGAGAGTTGATGCTTGAGATGGGAGAGATGGCCAAGCTGTTGAATAAGTTGAAGATGCTGATCATGGATGGTGCTTAAGACGATGAACCCTAAACCCCTATCCTAGCCCTTGATCTAAACTCTCTAACACTCTTGGCCCTGTTTTTAAAACTTTTGGTGACTGTTTTTAATACTCCTTCCTTTGTTGAAAGACAAAAAGGGGGAGATGGCTTAGACGTTGGACTTTAAACTGCTTTGAACTAGGGTCTTGGAAGACCTTATTTTGCCGTATTTTTTTGGATGCTTTTATCATTGGTTTTGAACTTATATGATCCAACATTTGTCTAACCCCTTCACGTACTTTGTGTTATTTTGCCTTATGATATATTTGCTTGACTAAGTTACAGGGATGCACATGTTTTGTCTTTCATCAAGGGGGAGATTGATAACTCCACTCCCTTGATGAAAATCGGAAATGGTTTCAAAGGCTTTGACACAAAGCTTGTGTCAAAGGTCTTGAAGCTAAAGTTGTATTGATGAAATTCAAAACCTGTATTTGATGTATGTTATTTATTATCTTATATATATTATTTATGTATGGTTTCCGAATATTATTATACATATCTTATACTAACCATACAATAAGGATTTCGAAGAGATCTCCTTCCTTGAGCTGAAATACGTAGAGATCAAATCAAGAAGATTATGGCTTCGAAATTTCCATCAATTGAAGATTGCGAAGATCCATCCATGGCCATGATCTAAAGTAGCTGTTGAGCAAAGATTCTTCCTTCAAATGGCGCCGATTTGATCTCATATAAAAGGAGATGAAGAAGAGAGAGAGGACTGACGGACACTTACGAATATCGACGCTCCACATTGCACACGCATCCCTCAAGTTTACGATCTCTCTTCAGAGTGTTCTCTCTGCTTTTTCTTAAGAGTCTTATATTTTGTTTCGAAGCATTTGAGAGTTACACAGTCAACTTATAGGATATATTCTGAGAGAGTGTTATACTCAAGAGTTTATAACTCAGGAAGTGAGCACTAGGCGATTGATTCACGAAGTGTAAGAGGATTGTACTAGATAGCTGAGAGAGGTGGGGCTCTTCTAGATTGGTCTAAGACTCAAAGGGAACGTGAGTTGACTAGATTGCAATTGCATAGGAGAGAGGCTTCTCGGTGAGCTATTAGGATCCTAAGTCTTGTGAATCAATAAAGTCGGTTGAAACCTAGGGTTGTGGAAGAACCCTAGGCGGGGACTAAGCCTTTAAGGAGCCGAACCTCGTTAACAATTCGTCGTGTTCTTTACTTATTGCTTTACCAGTATTTCTGCACTTCTTTCGAATTGTATAACTTTATTGTGATTCAGGTTTCCCAATCGAAAGAATTGAGTTTACTCTCAAAGCGTTTTGCAAGCGTTTCAAAAGTCTTAAGATTGACAGCGAAAAGTTGGCCTACTCTATTAAACCCCCCTTCTAGAGTATCTTTATTCTATTTTGTTATACATTATCGAACCTTCGGATTTCATCAAGAATGGCAGTGTTTTCTTTATCTTCGGTGCTGATGTCGAGTGGAGGGCGTCGATATCGACTCGTGTAGGGTCGGTATCAATTCGAGTTGCTGACGTCGGGGATTCCGGGCGAGGTGGATCAATTTTGATCCTGGGTGGGTTGATATCGAGTGGAGTCTAGTCGATATTGACTGGTGTGGTCGACGTCGACTGGCCTCTTGTAGCCCCTTCCTTCGTCATTTGTTCAAGCGTTTGCAACTGAAGCCCACTCCTTAGATTCATTGCCGCCAACTGACCTCCAGATTTGCCTTTAGGATTTGGTTCAGAAGATTCGGGGAGCGTACCTGATGGTTTGTAGACTAATGTTGCTAGTTGACCAATCAGGGTCACTATGCTCTTCCGCCAAACATCGATCTCTTCCAATCTAGAGTTGATGTCATGTAGTTGAGTGTGGATGGAATAGATAGATTGCTTGCTTTCGGTGTAATTCCTCCGCATCTCGTCAAGAATGATTTGCATGTCATCTTTCTTACCTTCTTTGTCAGGGTGACCAGGAGCTCTGTAAGGCGGGGGATCTCTTTGGTGTTGGGGTTTGCGATAATAGCCCCAGTTTTGTTGTTGGTGTTTTGATAGACGGTTTTTAGTCGCGCAAACCGTATCAAAATAATTTCGAACTTACTAACTAATGTAGTCTGATAAGTACGAGTCGATCCCACAGAGAATCAAGTTATTTCTAAGTTAAGTTTATTTACCAATTAATAGAAAACGGGGGTTTTTATATGATGAGAATAAGAAATAAAATAAAATAAACTATAAACAAGTTAATGGAGATAATAATTAAAGAACTAGTTTCATCTACAAATATTCACTTTAGTTTGGTTAGTTGATCCTTGATTCTTCTTCAAGTTCTCTTTTCATCCTATTATTGTTCCTGTCATAATCTTGTGTAAATTACTAGTCCTACGAGTCCTAGTAACCCTTACTAATTAGATAACCCTAACACGGTCAAGATTCAACCTAATAGTAGCATTAAGATTAAGGATTAACCAGGATACATGCAACACCAAGCTACGAGTCAGCATTCAACATGTAATTGATTCTCTACACACCAGTTTAGTCTTACGAGTCCTAAAAAGGCATGATTGCTACTATAGATTAAGGTTCGCTACGAGGAATCTACAAAATCCTAGCAATAATCTCAACCAGTTGTACGGATTTTAAGAAATCAACAATATTCGCAAAAGAATCAATACGAATCAATAGAAATAGAATAAGAATAGAAATCTCACAAATTTATCAAACCAAAGACTCAATCTATAGACGAAACAAAAAAGTTTAGATCTCCATCTAAAAACTAAAATAAAACAAAAGTGAAAGAGATTTAGGGTTATACGATCGGTCACGGCCGATTCACTGTATGTTCGGCCTCCCCCATTTCATACGGTATGAATGTGTATATATATAACCAAATCTAATATCTTAATCTATCTATGGTAATATAAATAATATATAAAATCTATCTAATCTAATACGCCGTATAAATATATAATATGTCTAATTCATCTAAGTAGCCGCACTTGCAAAAGTGATTTCTTGCCTTGCACCGTCCACTCCCACGTCCAAACTCCAATTTCATTGCAAAAGTAACGCAACAATCATCAGCTCATTTAGTTGCTTCGACCTCGTATAATCTGTCCATGCAATTTATTCGGAATTCTCTCTAAAATACCTGAAATCAATAAAACACGGATGTAGACTCCGAAAACTAAATAATAACAAATAAGCTATAAAATATATAAAATATGCATGAAAATAACCTAATATAATATGCAAATATATGACTAAAACAGACCTTATCAAACTACCCCATGCTTAGACTTTTGCTCGTCCCCGATCAAACTAATCACAAACAAAGACAGACTCAAAAAGACAATAGACTCAAAGAAGCTTCTATGAAAGATCACTCATCAGTATGGTTCTCATGGCTACCGAAGTATTTATTACCTTAAAGCTCAAAATAGTTATGACTTATGACACTATTAGACCCACATCAAACCCTTCATACTCATTGCTTTAAACTCTGATTAGGTTCAGAGGATGCTTGCATTCAGAATGTATTGAGCAATCAAAATCATTAAGCACAAAAAAATCGTCATAAACACCCATATATTACTAGGCCTTTTCTCTTTCGGATTTTCAATCAAGCTCATATTTTTTTCTTTTTGTTTCCAAGCATCTTCTAATTACTTTTTCTTCCTCTTTGCGTGAATTTTATTCTCCACAAACAGGATCGGTTACTAACCGTATTTTTTTTTCTTTTTATGATCTCAATTCTCGAGTGAATTTTATCCTCCTCGAGCATGCAATTATGTAAGTCTTTGCTTGGTTTATTGATGATTCTTTTCACTCGAGTGAATTTTATCCTCCTCGAGCGGTGTAAGTGAACTTTATCCTCCTTACACTCATCAACCCAACATATATCAAAACACATAAAAAATCACATCAAATAAATAACCAAATTTACTAATGCTTTTCATCAGGAGTTTAGACATATCCAATAGAAATCATATAAAATTTTTAAAAAAATTGCTCTAAACTTAACATCCAACCAATAATCAAGTTATAACTAAAGCTCATAATCCAGATTATCTATGGGAATCCCACAAGTGTCTTTATTCAATTAAAATTCAAATTTATTAAATGATAAGCCATGAAAAACCATATATCATCATCGAGGTCATACCAATCATAGAAACAACTTCCTATAACAAATAAAAAAAAACTAGGACTGGATAACTTATATGAGACCATAAGATATTATCAAATACCTACAATGCAACCTATAATGCAATGCAATGCATAACAAAAATTATAAAAGAAATAAATAAATAAATAAACTAACACATATAAATACGGAGCTACACTTGAGTTCCCCACCCCATGCTTAAAATCTTACTTTGTCCTCAAAGTAAGGAAAAAAGAATAAAAGAGGTAGAGGAAACTCACAATTAATCAGGCATTTAGGCAATTCCTTCAGCTCAAGAAGAAGTGGTGGTGGTGAAGCCCTAAGAATAGCCCAAAAAATTCAGCAACTTCTCATAGTTATAGGACAACCCTAGGTGTTCAGCAGAAGCTGTCAGCAACTCTTGGATGCAATTGGGATTTGTGAACCTTCTTGGAGTCGAAAAAATGTAGGTAGTCTCCTTTGCAATTTGTCCTGTGCTGACCCGATTGAAATTGAAGCTGATGTCTCCTGTGCTGACCCGGAGAGGGCTGTGCTCTTCCATCGGTGGCGGAAGTCGGGCGATCATAGGAGGGCGGAGAGGTGAAGAGGTGGTGCGGTGAGGGGAAATGGAGAGGTGGTGCTGGGGCAATGCTGGCGATCGGCAAAAGATCGGCACGGCGAGGCGATGCAGAGGTGGGAGCCTGGCGGTAGAGGTAAAGGTTGATCTTTGCCGGAGTGGGGGACAGATGTCGGAGATGCTGCTGGGAAGGAGAGGAAGGCCAAGGGGCGTTGGGCTGTTTCTGCGGCGCCGGCTAGGGTTCAAGCAAAGAGGGGCGGTGGTGGCGACCGGCGGCTTCAGATGTCCGAAGTGGCTCGATTGCAGACGGTCGGAGTGGTGGTCGGCCAGCCAGTAGAGAGAGGCGGCGCTCAAGAGGGTTGAGATGGGAAGGTGCGGTGACGGCGATGGTGAGATGAGGCCTGAGGGTGAGGAAGATGCCGACCTGGGAAGCGAAGAAATGACTCGACTTTCTTTTTTTTAATTTTTTTTTACAAAAATAAAAGAAATGTATAAAAAGTAATTCTAACTAAAAAGAATAGGAAAAACCTAACTATGATTTTTTATGTCATTAACATGACTTATTCTTAATCTCAAATCCTTACGAATCAAACATCGTCAAAGCCCTCAGCAGTCTGTCATATTCTTGTGCGCACATCTTACACAAGACGTCATACTAATAAATTGAAATTATATAATACTATATAAGTTAAAAACCCTTGCAATTTATCAAAGTTATGACTCCCTACTGAAGGAAGATGATACCACCAGTTCAGTTCCACTGGTGGCTTTTCAAAATAACAATTAAAAGGATCAAAGTAATCACCATTACCTTCCAAATTTCAAAATTTTACCTTTAGTACCTCTCGAGCCTCAGCACGTGGCTCTAGACATGGTTCATCAACGGGGGAGCTTGGAATGAATGCATCGGATGGAGTAGGAGACACAACACATGAAACCTCATGTGTCGACTCATGAGATTCCATATCAGGAAGCACCAGACCCTCTTCTCCATCGTCAAAGAAACTGTCGTCATCTATGAACAATTCCTCCTCGTTACGAAACCAACTAGGAGGGAATGAATCAAGAACAATGATTTCGACATGATCTTCCATTCTTGCATCCTTCAATGTCTCAGGGGATGGCGGAATAGGTTGGCTTTCTTTATCAACTTGCGAGGTGGCCATCTGCTCTGCTATTATCTCGCTTGATGTTTGAGTAAGTTGGTTAATTTGTTCCCCCAAGTTTTTGATCCTCTCAGCATTCTCCTGTACCGCTTTTGTAAGGGCCTGGATTGCATCATCCGGATATATGACAGAGTCCTCAATTAGTGGAGATATCGAAGTGAAAGATTCTTCCTGTGCAACATGGTAATCCATGTAACAGAAAAATTCCCAAAATCTCGACAAACCTAACCGTTCTAGGCCTCCACTACTCATGTGCTCAGCAAGAGATCGTGTCTCAGCAGTCATCCCATCAATTATGCAAATAATCATATCTTGGATGCTGTCTTGATAAGCCCGTGAATTACGAATGTCAACATATCTATGCAATCTGGTAAGATATTGGTTAAAGTTCTCACCTTCAAACTACAACAACCTCAACATCTAAAAAAAATTAGTAACAAAGCTGTTATGAACCGTAAGATAGATTCACAACAAATTAGATATATACAAAAACTGATAAACACACCAAATAAAGAAATAAACTTTGATTCCCCGGCAACGGCGCCAATTTGATAGACGGTTTTTAGTCTTGTAAACCGTATCAAAATAATTTCAAACTTACTAACTAATGTAGTATGATAAGTACGAGTCGATCCCACAGAGAATCAAGTTATTTCTAAGTTAAGTTTATTTACCAATTAATAGAAAAGGGGGGTTTTTATATGATGAGAATAAGAAATAAAATAAAATAAACTATAAACAAGTTGATGGAGATAATAATTAAAGAACTAGTTTAATCTACAAATATTCACTTTAGTTTGGTTAGTTGATTCTTGATTCTTCTTCAAGTTCTCTTTTCATCCTATTATTGTTCATGTCCTGATCTTGTGTAAATTACTAGTCCTACGAGTCCTAGTAACCCTTACTAATTCGATAACCCTAACACGGTCATGATTCAACCTAATAGTAGCATTAAGATTAAGGATTAACCAGGATACATGCAACACCAAGCTACGAGTCAGCATTCAACATGTAATTGATTCTCTACACACCAGTTTAGTCCTACGAGTCCTAAAAAGGCATGATTGCTACTATGGATTATGTTTCGCTACGAGGAATCTACAAAATCCTAGCAATAATCTCAACTAGTTGTACGGACTAAAAGAAATCAATAATATTCGCAAAAGAATCAATACGAATCAATAGAAATAGAACAAGAATAGAAATCTCACAACTTTATCAAACCAAAGACTCAATCTATAGACGAAACAAAAGAGTTTAGATCTCCATCTAAAAACTAAAATAAAACAAAAGTGAAAGAGGTTTAGGGTTATACGATCAGTCACGGCCGATAAATCAATACGAATCAATATGTTCGGCCTCCCCCATTTCATACGGTATGACTGTGTATATATATAACCAAATCTAATATCCTAATCTATCTATGGTAATATAAATAATATATAAAATCTATCTAATCTAATACGCCGTATAAATATATAATATGTCTAATTCATCTAAGTAGCCGCACTCGCAAAAGTGATTTCTTGCCTTGCACCGTCCACTCCCACGGTTAAACTCCAATTTCATTGCAAAAGTAACGCAACAATCGTCAGCTCATTTAGTTGCTCCGACCTCGTATAATCTGTCCATGCAATTTATTCGTATTTCGCTCTAAAATACCTGAAATCAGTAAAACAGGGGTGTAGACTCCGAAAACTAAATAATAACAAATAAGCTATAAAATATATAAAATATGCATGAAAATAACCTAATATAATATTCAAATATATGACTAAAACAGACCCTATCATGTTTCCCTGAGTAGTTTCCCCTTGCATAGAGCGCCTCTTCGTGGGCTTCTGCAAGCTACACTTCGTCGGCATGTGGGCACACTATAGTGTTGTGCCTCATAGACCCACACTCCAAACAATGCTAGTTATTAGAAAGAAATTTTACTTGTTTGGTAAGGCGGCGTACCTGGTCTTTGTGGAACCGGTCTCTAACGTCTGGATGAACATCCTTTGACATCTCGTAGAGCGGCATAGATGGGACAGGTCTTTCGTCGGGGGCTTCAGCAGTCCAATAGGTGTTGTCGTAGTTAGCCAACGTCTCAAAGGTATCACAAGCACGTCGTGGAGTTTACCCGAGATACCTATAACCCGTATAAGTGTTGATTCACTCTTTTATAGGTCCATCTAGGGAGTTGAAGATGATCTACTGGATCACATATGATGCTTGCCCGTGCATAATGCAAAACTTTAGCAGGCGTTTGTAGTGTTCCTAGACCTATGCAGGTGTTTCCTCTAGGCGTTTGTACTGTTCCCCCCATTTCTAGTAATTGGTAAATAAACTTAACTTTGAAATAACTTGATTCTTTGTGGGATCAACTCGTACTTATCACACTACATTAGTTAGTAAGTTCGAATTTATTTTGATACGGTTTGCGCGACTAAACACCGTCCATCAAATTGGCGCCGTTGCCGGGGAATCAAAGTTTATTTCTTTGTTTTGTTTGTTTATCAATTTTTGTACATATCTAATTTGTTGTGAACCTATCTTACGGTTCATAACACCCTTGCTACTAACTCTTAGGATGTTGAAGTTATTGCAATTTGAAGGTGAGAACTTTCACCAATATCTTACCAGATTGCAGAGATATGTTGACATCTGTAATTCACGGGGTTATCAAGACAACATCCGAGATATGATTCTTTGCATAATTGACGGGATGACTGCTGAGACATGAGCGCTTGCTGAGTGCATGAGTAACGGAGGCCTAGCACGGTTAGGTTTGCCGGGGCTGTGGGATTTTTTCCGTTATATGGATTACCATATTACGCAGGAAGAATCCTTCACTTCGGTATCACCACCAATGGGGGACTCTTTCACACACTTGGATGATGAAATCCAAGGTCTTACTCAAGCGATACAGGAGAATAGTAAGAGGATAAAAAACTTGGGGGAACAAATTAGCCAACTTACTCAAACATCAAGAGAGATAATAGCAGAGCAGTTGGCTGACCCTCAAGTTGATAAAGAAAGCCCACCCAGTCCGCCATCCCCTGAGACATTGAAGGATGCTAGAATGGAAGATCCTGTCGAAGTCATTGTTCATTATTCATTCCCTCCTAGGTTGTTTCAGAACGATGAGGAATTGTTCGCAGATAACGATAGTTTCTTTGACGATGGAGAAGAGGGTCTAGTGCTTCCTGACATGGAATCTCGTGAGTCGACGCATGTTGTATCTCCTACTCCATCCGATGCATTCATTCTAAGCTCCCCCGTTGATGAACCATGTCTAGATCCACCTGCTCAGGCTCGAGAGTTAATAAAGGTAAAATTTTGCAATTTGGAAGGTAATGGTGATTATTTTGATCCTTTCAATTGCTATTTTGAAAAGACACCAATGGAACTGAATTGGTGGTATTATATGCCCTATACAAAGAGTCATGCTCGCTTGTTTGATAACTTGAAACGGATCCTATCTGCAATATTATTTAGTTTCAATTTATCATTATGTTATATATACGTGCTTAATATATGTGCACAAGAGTTTGACAAATTGCTGAGGGCAATAACAATTTCTGATCTTAGAGATTGTGAGGCAACTAAGGTATGTTTTTTTTTTCCATTCCTTTTTATTTTTAGTTAGGATTAATTTATATATATATATATTTTTTATTTTCGTAAAAAAAAATAACTCTACGTGTTTCCCTCGATATGTCCCTTTCTCTCTACCATCTCAAACCCGCTTCACCGCCTTTCCACGTTCTCCGCTCTCGGATTCCACCGGCATCATCGTCAGGATCCCCCCTCGGCCTTCCTCTCCTTCCCAGCAGCATCTCCGATATCTCCATCGCCAACACCCTCCGGACTTCCCCTCCTTCCCTCGCCCTTCGCTGCTAGTCCCCAATTCCTCGATGTCTTCGTTCGCCACCAACAATCCGCCACCGCTGCATTGCTTTTCCGCACCACCCTCGTCACATGCGTCGTGCCAACAGCCACTCGCATCGCCACCATTCAGTGCCGCTTTCCTCCATTCTACCCCTCGAAGAGTCGCGTTGGCCCCTCAGACCTCAACACTAAGATCAGTAACCGTCGGGATTCTTGACCGACTTCCATATTGAGGTGAGTAATAGGTTTGAAATTCCTTTCTCCTGTTTTTTTAAATTGGTTACGATTGGTTGTTTAATTGATCAAGAGGATAATGAATTGTGTTGATTTGTCGATGGTGTGTGATTGGAATTGGAATTGATAGCGTTTTATTGCTGAATTACTGGGTGTATACTGTTGACTAAAATCTACCATGGTGGCACTGTTTTTGTTTTGCTGAATGGGATGTAATTGTTTTGCTGATCTGGCACTGAATTCTTATTGTTCAATCGAACTAATTTCTATTGTGTTGGATCCTTAATTGTGTGAGTAGTTATAGAGTGTGGAAGCTGCAGCTATCAATACCTTTTTTATCATTCTGCTGGACTGGAGATCTTGTTCTATATGATGCTTCTATTGAGTTTGTTTGATCTTAAGTTGCATTTACATGCTATATTGGAACCCCTATTATTGGGTGTATTTTTTTTTTCATAATGCTTCAATTGTGTTTTACACCTAATTTTGTTGGGCTGATGTTGAAAAGGTGATTGTGTACATTCTTGTGCTTGCTTATCTCATGTTCTATGTGTCCATTGAGGTTTCAGGATTTTACTTTGCAAAAGATGGATGTGTCTGAGCATCAGGGATGATTTTTGTTTGGTTTGGATGGTCTTTGTTTTTCTTCATTCTTGGATGTGTTTGTTTGTGGTGCATTCTTTTTGTTTTGTGCTTGGCGAGGCGTTTTGCAAAGGGGGTATGCCTATATTTATCCAACTCCAACAAGGTTCACAAATGAATATTGCATCAAGGAGGGAGTGGCTGGACGTTTCTAACCGAACACCTAGGGTTGTAATTTCCACTCTTTTCTCATGTTTTAAGGGTGTTAGTACTTCGGACTAGTCATCTATCGTGCTGGATTTTTTGCTTTGATATTTCTTTGTTACTTACCTGATTTTGCGGCTGATTGCTATGCAAGTTTTGCTTGTTTTTTTCTACTGTTTGTGGTGTTGGACAGGTTCTATAATTTTGAGAAGTTGCTGAATTTCTTGGTCTGTTCAGAGGCTACACCACTACTTCTTCTTGAGCCGAAGGATTTGCCTGAATACCTGATTATTTTGTTAGTTTCCTCTGCCTCTTTTATTCCTTTTCTTTACTCTGAGGACAAAGTAAAATTTTAAGCATGAGGTGGGGAATTCAAGTGTAGCTCCATATTCATATAATCATATATGTGTTATTTTTTGTTATTTTTTTTTTTTTTTTTTTTTTTTTTTGTTATGCATTTCCTTTCATTGTAGGTTGCATTGTAGGTGTTTGATAATTATCCCATGTCGTAGCAAGTTATCGAGTCTTTGTTTTTTTTTTGTTAGTTTTTCTTTGAGTTTTGTTAAGAGATATTTCTATGATTGGTATGACCTCGGTGATGATATATAGTTTTTCATGGCTTAAGAGTTAATAAACTTGAATTTTAATTGAATAACGACACTTGTGGGATTCCCATAGATAATCTGGATTATGAGCTTTAGTTATAACTTGATTATTGGTAGAAGAATTAAAGTGGATATTTGTAGATCAAACTAGTTACTTAGTTATTATCTCCATTAACTTGTTTATAGTCTATTTTATTTTCTACTTTTCTTTCTTATTCTCAATCACAAAACCCCCCATTTCTAGTAATTGGTAAAAAACCGTACTTATCACACTACATTAGTTAGTAAGTTCAAATTTATTTTGATACGGTTTACGCGACTAAAAACCGTCCATCACCTTTTCTCTGGAAGCTCTATCTTGCTGCATTCCTTGACGATCTCAGCCATCGACCACTTCTTGCTTAGGACTTTTATAACGAACTTGACATATGAAGGCACTGCATGAAGAGCTTCTGTGAAGGGAATGGTGACATTGAGCCCTTGAAGTAACTTCACAAACCACTGGAATTTCTTCTCCACTAGGTTCTTCAAAGATTTCATGGAGAATGGCAGTGTTTTCTTTTTCTTTAGTGCTGATGTCGAGTGGAGGGGGTCGATATTGATTGGTGTAGGGTCGGTATCGACTGGAGTTGCTGACGTCGGGGATTCCGGGCGAGGTGGATCGATTTCGACCCTGGGAGATCGATATCGAGTGGAGTCTAGTCGATATAGAGTGGAGTCTAGTCGATATCGACTGGTGTGGTCGACGTCAACCGGTCTCTTGTAGCCTCTTCGTTCGTTATTTGCTCGGGCGTTTGCAACTGACGCCCACTCCTTAGTTTCATTACTTCCACCTGACCTCCAGATTTGCCTTTAGGATTTGGTTCAGAAGATTCGGGGAGCGTACCTGATGGTTTGGGGACTAATGTTGCTAGTTGACCAATCTCGGTCACTATGCTCTTCCGCCAAACATTGATCTCTCCCAATCTTGAGTTGATGCCATGTAGTTGAGTGTGGATGGAATTGATAGATTGCTTGATTTCTGTGTGATTCCTCCGCATCTCGTCTGTTGTAAGAGGAAATCGAGAATGCAAAACAATAAGTAAACAAAGTAAAGCAAACCGATCGGATCCCAGCAAATAATGTTCAAGACTCCCTCCCGATGTAGCAAGAGAAAGTCAGGTTCGAATCCATGAGGAAGCTGGTCAGCGGATCCTAGGCAGAAGCGAAATCCCACGTACAGAAGTCGACAACAGTTTTACCGATCTCGAGTAAATAACTCGACAGAAGATCAGTCTTGTCGATCAAAGCAGTAGCAGAAACTCGTCGATCTCGACAAAAGTTCTCAATATCGGGAAACTTGTCGATGTCGAGTACCTGTTCTCAGTCGAGGAAAACGTAGAAACAGCAAGGCAGCAGAATGTTGTCGATGTCGACAAGATATGTCGATATCGAGTAAAAACAGTGACTTTAAAACTTAAATTGCAAATGCTTTTCGAAAACTTTAATCGATGGATGAAAAAGAACTTCCAAGATTAGGGTTTGCGACAACGATTACCATGCAAGCGGAATATAAATCACAAAAGGCGGTAACTTTATCGATAAAGGAAAAGGTTTTCACCTAATCCGACAAGTAGGAATATAAATCTCGCGATAAATAATCCTAATTGCATCTATTCCTTTTCATAATTAGCATTTATAATCTTTCGAATAGAAATCCTAATTACTACCCAAGTTTCACAACATGAGTTCTTCAATTTCTCAATCAAAGATGAAGCACATAGGGAATAGATTAAGATAACGACAAAATACCTCCTTCCGTAATTGCTAATCTGCCGACATGGCTTTCGTTGGGCTCACCCCAACCCCAGAAGTGGGTGGACTACTCGCTCTTCATTGCAACTGCAGACATCTTTGATTGAAAGGAAATAAGTTGCATTAAACTAAATTCAAAGCTTTTACAATTCCGGCAATCAACTGTCGCAAAATTGCCAAAACCTTAAAAACCTTAAACTCCTAAATCTCTATGTGTAATTGTATCTCTGAAATTGAATGATTAAAACTGAGCCCCTAGGGCTTTATTTATAGGGCTCAATCCTTACGATTTAAGGAGAGCAAACTATATCTAACTCTAATGATAAAACCTAAAAGATAAATAGAACATTAACGATAAAAGTGCAATAACTAAAATCTCTATCTTCTTTAGCATCGATGAATAATCTTCTCTTCATGATAGATCCATGATAGACCTCGGATTCCTTGCTGTGGAAGATTTCTCGACTCCTCAATTCGACTTCGGGTAGAATTGGCAACGTCGCGGACTCCAGCGAAATGTTGTCGATATCGAGATATTTTCTCGACATCGAGAAGTGTTCTCGACTTCAGCTTTCTCGAGTAACTTTCCAACTCGACTGGGCTTGGATGATCTTCTCGACATCGATATGACTTGTCGACATCGAGGAAGTTGTGGTCCTCGAGTTGCTCTTCTCGATCAGGCGCTACTTGGCTTGGTTTCTCGATTTGTCATTTTGTCGACATCGACAAGTGTTGTCGACATCGAGTAGTTTCCAGTGTCTTGGATTTGTCTCGAAATGGCTCCAAATTCTGTAAAATTAAACCAAAACTTATGTAGACCTCCATGTCTTGCAAATAAGCATAAACTACATAAATTCAACATATTTCATACCCAAAATATGTAAAGTATGCAAAATAAGGAGCTAAAATGTGCACAAAAACACGGCTATTTTAGTAGACATCAAATCACCCCATACTTAGACTTGATTGTCCTCAAGCAATAACCAAACAATAACCAAGACCTACAACACATCCTTCAAGTCTTCGCCTTTGTCAAAAGCAACATCTTAAATAGTAGCAATGCAAGACAAGTGAATTTAACGTCATCACACATATATGAGCGATCCATAGGCACAGGCAATATAAATCCAACCTTACAGGAATAATGTGTTTGCACTCAGCTCTCGATGTGTTTAGGCTATGTGTTTTAACTCTCAACTCAATTCCATATACAGTCTCATAAATATTGCAATTTAAATATGAATCCACTTCGCAACCAATTATGAAAATGCAATAAGAATTATCAGGAGGACTTCGCTCAATAGAAGTCTTCAAAGAAGATTCCATTCGGCGGGGTTGTAATGGGGGTTGGTAAGAAATAATAAGGTATGGAATTATTTGGCCATGTGGTGCTAAATATAATTCGGGAATCCAGACTCCTAAATCTTCCAATACTACCAAACCATAACTCCTTAATCATATGTATAACCCAAATTCTCCAATTTGTCCAATTTGTCTCAATGGAGTATATAACCTTTCAAACTCTCTAAATCTCTCCCAAATATGTAACTTGTAATTTAATAAGGTAAATTTGGCTCATGCACTTTATTCACTAACATATGTACTTCTTTTTCTTCTTTTTTTTCGGATTTTTTTTTTTTTTTTTTGAACGAAAATATAAAATAATAATACTAGTGCATTTATAATGTGAGCCAAAAATCCTTTTACATAATATGCTTAGCAAGAAAAAAAAATGTATAACCAACCCATATCTCAATAATTTCCATGATCTTCCTTGAAATGTAACATAAGCTCATTCTTTCCACAAATCATTATTCCAACCAACTCTAAGTCTTAATTCCCAAATGGGGGTCAGGCTCAATTTGGCTAAGGATAATTTTGTGGAGTTTACAATAAAAGTCTCGGGCTAATGTTCTGACTTCAAGCAGGGATAATGCATGGTAGGTAAAGAGAGGATAAAAGTGGCTTAAAAGGTGCCTCCATCATTTAATTCTCATCAACATAAACATATAAATGCATTGGTTTTGAATAACTATCACAACATTTAGATATGCATAGGAAGAGTAAATACACTCAAGAAAGCAGAGGGATTTTTAATGTTCTCCCTATGAGGCCAAAATTCTCACTGGGACAATTTCTGTTGGATTTTAACCTTTAGCTTAGGATCATATGTGCTCAATTTCATCCCAAGTTCACAATCCACATAAAAACCATTTTTGGGGACTTAGGCTAAACCTTCCAAACACGCCATAGGATTTACATGATCAAGTCAGTCATTATGTATCATCATAGGACATCTAAGTTAGGGTATATAACAAATAATGCAAAAATTTAAACATACCTTTTTTTTTAGAACTAAAATATGCATAAAATTCTAAATATGCGAAAAGAAATAAATAAAGTGCAACTAAATAACTTAACTACCAAAGTTTTGCCATGTCCTAAATAAGTTTGTTACAAACCCTGAAAATAAAGCTTAAAAATACACATAAATGTCTGGAAACACATAAAGTCCTCAAATACAGTCTTTTCCCCCCACCCCATACTTAAAACGGACAGTGTCCTCACTGTCAAATAAATCAAATCAAAGGGAAGAAGAAAAGACTTACAGAGTCATTCACTAAGGCGGCGGCGGTGGACCGTAGTATGGAAATGGAAGTCCCGGCCGGTAATCAGGAGCTCCTCCATAGGAAGAGCCACCAGGCTGATAAGAGGATGATCCACCAGGGACGTGCATGCTCCCCTGTTGCTGGAACTGGGAAGGACGACCCCAGAGCCGCTGGTCCATGCTGCTGTACGTGTCTCTGACATAGGCGTGGTGGGCTCTGTTGTCAGTATACATCGCCTCCTGACGGCTGTCAATGGTTTCAACTCTGATTGATAGAGAAGACATCTGCTCTTATAGTGCCGTCTGCATGTCCCGTATCTGGCGCAACTCCGATACTACCTCCCCTGAATATCCTCCAGCCTGCTGAGGCTGCTGGGTATGGTATGAATGGTGGGAAGGTATCTGCTGGGAGTGGTGGGAAGCCTGTGGGCTGTCAGCCTCGTCATCCTCATCGTCGTCTAGCTGAGGATCGACGGCCATAGGCTCAGAGTGGTCATATAGGGGAGGCTGGTCCCTCAGGGTAGGGTCGGCGGCTGGAATAATCTCGGGGTGATATGGAAGCCCTGTCCAGGTTGTGTACCAGTCGGGGGTATAGTGCAGGTCCATGAAATCCTGTCTAATAGGAGTCCCTGTCCTATAATGCTCCCATCTGTCATTGCGGCTGGCGATGATACGTCCCTTCTGGAGGGATTCTGTGCTGATTCGCATCAGATGTTGTGCAGTGTATCTATGGACGGGGAGCTGGAGGTGCTGGGCGAGGATGGACACCATGCAACCGTCGTATATGGCTACCCCTGGTGTGTGCCGACGGGTGATGCAGTGCTCAAGCCAAGCGTAAGCGAGTGGCAGGGGGTCGGACTCAAATAGCATACGCCGGAGACACTCTATCTCAGGTTGGATGGGCCGTCTTAGCTCAGGGCGGGCCCATATGGTGCTACCTAGGATCCGAAGGATGGTAGCAAAGAGGGGGCTAGCGATGTTGGCCGTGTAGGTCTGGGAGGTGGTGGGCTCTAGTAGGTTGGCCATATAGCCCCACATAGCGTCTGTGTGATGCATCTCAAAAGGGTTGGTGGTATGGGTAAAGTTAAACACATCACTCATAGCTGCTAGGGTCATCTCAAAGGGTCTGTTGGCCAGCTGGAAGCGGACTAGGTCGTGGGAGTCGGGGGACTCGGGGGACTGGAGAGTTGCTAAGAACTCCCCTGTCAAGGTCGGGTAATGGTAGTCTAAGGGTTCGTACAAACGGTCGGCTCCTAGCCAACCGAACCCCATGAAAATTGAGTAGTGCATCCCTAACTCCTCCATAGACGCCTGGTGATACCACCGGGAAAATCGAGCCCGGTCAGCTAGATCTAGTGCTACCTGGCGCGTCTCACCATCCTCAATCTGTAAGTAGTCCATGGAGGGATACTTTGTGCGGACCATAGACTGCAAGAATAGAAGACCCTCTATAAGGAAATATAATGACCCCATACTTAGTTCATATTATCAAATCATACATTCATTCATATAAAGGGACCATAATGTGACATATATATGAATATAAAAGTGATGACCTAAATTCAAGAAATTTCCAAAATATCAAACAATAAATTCCAAATTTCATGAATTCCTTTAATAATATGTATAAGTATGATCCTATTTAAGTAATTAGCACAAAATCAGTCCCTTATAAATAATAATGCCTATATATGTAACTAACCCTTAACAAAAAGTATTACGAATTTCCCGCGCAAATTTCAAACCCTAGAATATTCAACATACATCTCAAATTCCAATCTCTACCTAGGTTCTCATCAAAATCTGAATTTGAGAAAGGCGAGGAAGAAATCATACCTTTGAGGAAAAACAGGGGGTAGAAATCTGTAAATAAAGTAAATTAGGGGCTAGGGTTTCGGATTTGGGCAAAAAGAGGTACTGATGGCCGGTTTTTGGGCTGTTGGTGACGGCGGAGGGGGGCTGGGCTCCGGGAGGGACTGGGGAAGGGGCGACGGTGTGGATCCGGGCAGGTGGTGGCCGGAATCAAGGAAGGATGGCCGGATCCGACCAGCAGTGAACCTCTCCAGCCCGGATCTTGGAAGCTATAGGTGGCCGGACTCGGTTGTGAGTAGCAAGGAGCAAGGAACAGGAAGAGGGCGGCGTGGTGTGCTTCGGTGTTGGTGCAGCGGGGCTCGGTGGAGTGTGGCCGGCGGCAGATGTGTGTGGTGAAGCCGGTGAGGGACTACGAAAGAAGGGAGCAGGAGGAAGGAGAAAGAGAGAGGCGGCTAGGGTGATGTCGAGGAAGGCAGGAGAAAGAAGAAGTCGAGGAGCAGGTAAGGTTTTAAACTTAAAGAAAAACCCTAAAAACTGACAGTAATTTTAATACCCCCTTTTTTTTTATTTTTTTTTATTTATTTTTTATTTGTTTTGAATTAAAAGACGAAAAATACTTACCTGGGATTTGTCGACATCGAGAAAGCTACTCGATGCCGACAACTTACCTGGCTCCTCATAAGCAGTTTGTCGATGTCGAGAAGTTTGCTCGACATCGAGGAAACTGTCTCCGTCCCTGTTTTCTCGACTTCGTAGAATTTCATCGACCAGGGGCACCTCCTCCAGATTTTGTCGATGTCGACATCATTTGTCGAGATTGAGGAAATCTCCAGTACCTAGATTTAACGAAGAGAAAAGATTAAGCACGAGTTTCAAGATAATAGACTAAAATAAAATAAAAGAAAAAGAAGAGGGCAAAGCGGGTTGCCTCCCGGAAGCGCTAAGGTTTAAGTCGTTAGCTCGACCAACTTCCCTGTTTTAGGTGTCGACCAATGCCAGGGTGGCGCGAATTTCCTCTTCCGGGTCTATGTGGTGAACCACGAAAGGTCCACTCCATCTTGTCCTGAGCTTTCCTGGAAACAGTCGCAGTCTAGAGTTATATAATAGCACTTTGTCACCTACCTCATATGTCTTCGGCACTAGTTTCTTATCGTGCCATTTCCTGGTGCGCTCCTTGTAGATTTCGGCATTCTCATAGGCTTTCAACCGTAGCTCCTCTAACTCCTGTAAATCAATAAAGCGTTTCTTACCTGCCTCATCGAGATCCATGTTGAGCTCCTTAAGGGCCCACATTGCCTTATGCTCCAATTCGACAGGTAAATGGCAAGATTTGCCATAAACCAAGTTGTAAGGAGTTGTCCGAAGCGGTGTTTTGTAAGCCGTCCTATAAGCCCATAGCGCATCATCAAGCTTAGATGACCAATCCTTCCTAGAGCGAGAGACTGTTTTCTCCAAGATGGCTTTAATTTGCCGATTAGAGACCTCTACTTGACCACTAGTTTGGGGATGATAAGGTGTTGCCACCCTATGCGTCACCCCATACTTAGCCAAAAGAGCCTCAAATCCTCTCTCGATGAAATGTGAGCCACCATCTGAAATAAGAACTCTAGGAACACCAAAACGAGGAAATATGTTAGTTTTAACAAACTTGTGAACTACCTTCGCATCGTTGGTCCTAGTTGCAACAGCCTCCACCCATTTAGAGACATAGTCGACCGCCACAAGGATGTATTTGTAAGGTCCTGAAGCAGGGAATGGTCCCATGAAGTCAATTCCCCACACATCAAATAGCTCAACCTCCAAAATCCCTGTGAGTGGTGTCTCATTCTTCCATGTAATGTTGCCCGATCTTTGGCACTCATCGCATGAAGTGACATAAGCCTGCACATCCTTGAAAAGATTAGGCAGTAAAAACCACATTGAAGTACCTTAGATGCAGTTTTGAAGCCTTTAGCATGTCCGCCTGTAGGGAGAGTGTGACAATGGTGAATGACACTTTCCACTTCTTCCTCCGGAATACAACGACGAAAGATATGGTCCTTTCCTTGTTTAAACAAGTAAGGATCATCCCAATAGTATTGCTTTACGTCGTGGAGGAACTTCTTCTTTGCCTGTGAGGATAGTCCTGACGGGATCTCATTTCCTGCAAGATAGTTAGCGAAATCCGCATACCAGGGCACCTGTGATCCCTTTACAGCATATATATCATGTATAGGACTAGTAGGCGGGGTAAAGAAGAAATCCTCTCCTGAATTTGTTCGAAGAATTCCATCCAAACACTTACCAGAAGGTTGTCGATCTCGAGGAAAATTTGTCGATGTCGACAACAGTCGAGTTGGAGTTTTACTCGACTGGAAGACCTCTGTTGAGTTGGAGTTTGTCGACATCGAGGAAATTTTCCTCGATGTCGAGTAACTCTGTAATTTGAAATCGAGCAAAGAAGAGGACGTACCTGAAGTACTCGATGTCGACAAGATCTTGTCGATGTCGAGGAGTTCTTTATCAGCCCGCATCAGGTGTTCGTCTGGACGAGAGTCGTCGATTGGCGTGGTGTCCTGGGCTTCCTCTAGGATGTCCTTAGGGAGCCTAGATAGGTGATCGGCGACTGAATTCTCTATGCCCTTTTTGTCTTTTAGCTCGACATCAAATTCTTGGAGTAAGAGCACCCATCGTAACAACATTGGTTTAGCGTCCTTCTTTGCCATTAAATATCTAAGAGCAGCATGGTCAGTATGGACAATAACTTTAGATCCAACAAGATAAGAGCGAAATTTTTCAAAAGCAAAAACCACAGCCAAAAATTCCTTCTCTGTCGTGGTGTACTTAGCCTGAACCACATCTAGAGTTTTGCTTGCGTAATAGATGGCATGTAGTTTCTTGTCCTTCCGCTGTCCTAGAACTGCTCCCACGGCATAGTCACTGGCATCGCACATGATTTCGAATGGTAGTGACCAATCCGGTGATTGTATGATTGGAGCGGAGATAAGAGCTTTCTTTAGCCTGTTAAAAGCTTCAAGACATTCGCTAGAAAATTCAAACTTAACATCTTTCATAAGAAGGTTAGTTAATGGCTTTGCAATTTTGGAAAAATCTTGAATAAATCTTCTATAGAAACCAGCATGGCCAAGAAAACTCCTTATCTCTTTAATAGATGATGGTGGGGGTAATTTCTCCACTAGCTCTATTTTTGCCTTGTCCACCTCAATACCTTTATTAGATACCTTGTGGCCTAGCACGATTCCTTTATTCACCATAAAGTGGCATTTTTCCCAGTTGAGAACCAAATTTGTCTCTTCACAACGCTTGAGTACCCTGCGTAAGTTAGAGAGACAAACATCGGAAGTAGTCCCATATACTGAGAAATCATCCATAAATACCTCCACTATGTCTTCTATCATGTCGGAGAAGATGGCCATCATACACCTTTGAAAGGTTGCAGGGGCGTTGCAAAGGCCAAAGGGCATTCTCCTATATGCAAAAGTTCCATAGGGGCAAGTGAAGGTAGTCTTTTCCTGATCGTCATGATGAATAGGAACCTGCCAAAAACCAGAATACCCATCTAGGTAACAAAAGTAATCATGTTCAGCTAACCTTTCGAGTACCTGATCAATGAAGGGGAGTGGAAAATGATCCTTTCTGGTGGCGGTGTTGAGCTTTCTGTAATCAATGCACATTCGCCAGCTGGTAGTGATTCTTTTAGGAACTAGCTCACCCTTCTCATTCTCTTCAACGGTCATTCCACCCTTTTTAGGAACAACATGAACAGGACTTACCCATTTGCTGTCGGAGATTGGATAAATGATTCCTGCATCTAGCATGCGTTGGATCTCCTTCTTTACAACCTCTTTCATGTTGGGGTTAAGCTTCCTTTGATGTTCAATGGTTGGCCTGTGATCATCTTCTAAAAGAATTCTATGCATACAAGTTATGGGTGAAATACCTTTTATGTCCTCCAGAGAGTATCCTATTGCTTTCCTGTGGGTGCGTAGGACCTCAAGAAGCTTGTCTACTTCCTGTGTGTTTAATGAAGCATTGATAATATCAGGAAAACTAGAGTTAGGACCAAGGAATTCATACCTAAGGGTGTCAGGTAATGGTTTCAGTGCTGGGGAAGGGCCCTGTGGAATTGCAATGGGCTCTATTTCCTCCGTTTTCATTATCTCCCCTAGGTAATCTGTTTCGAACCTTACGACAGAAGCATCCAAATCAGCTACAGGAGTTGGCGTCGACCAGGCATACATTGACGACAACGCTGAACTGGATATAGGGTCGTATGGCTGCACAATAGTATCCGACATCGAGTTAGGAGAATCAGAATCGACAAAAATTTCAGAATATACCTTCGTTGCAGAGTTTGTCGATGTCGAATTAATGTTCTCGATGTCGAGAAGATTTAATGTTGTCGAGTTGAGCTTCTCGATGTCGAAAACTTCTGGCCTTGTCGAGTTGACCTCCTCGACTTCTGGTGTACCTGCAGAGAATAAAGTAGTCGATGTCGAGGTAATGTTGTCGACATCGATAAGATTACGGAGACTTATCTTTTCTGGAGGTGTACTCGTAGTCGAGTTTGTGGGAGTTTCCTTGACATCGAGAACTTCTGTCGACATCGAGAAAAACTCTTCAACTTCAACTGACTCATTTAGTTCTGCTGATAATGCATCGTCAAAGAGCTCCTCTTCGCTTGATTCAGCAGCAATCAATTCCTCCTCCAGATTGGATTCTGTCTTATCCTCTTCTTCAGAAAATTCTCCTGCAAGTTCATTACAAGAGATAAAATTAAATTTTGAATAGATAGCTTTAATTTCCATTACCTCTTCTGTGTCTGGATTGAAGAAATATTCAATGATCTCATCGCCAATGGTGAAAGTGAGAATTCCTCTTTTTACTCCAATGTTGGCATCCGCTGTTGCTAGGAAAGGTCGCCCTAGGATGATGGGGCATGCTGGATCCTCTGCCATTTCAACTACAAGAAAATCTGTAGGGACAAAGAATCTACCGACCTTAACAGGAACATTATCGACAATACCTGTAGGAATTACCACGGTGTTGTTGGCCATGTAGAGTTTGGCATCAATTGGTTCCAGGGCACCTATTTTCACCTTTGACCAGATGGATAGGGGCATGATGCTAACACTTGCTCCTAAGTCACACAGTGCTTTAAATCTATGACGACCAAGTCCAACAGTGATAGCAAACTTACCTGGGTCAGGTCGCTTCTCAGGGAAATCCATCTTTTTGCATTCCTTAGCAATCTCAGTCATCGATCGCTTGTTGCTGAGAATTTCCTTGAGGAACTTGACATAGGCAGGCATCTCGTGCAGTGCTTCTGTAAAAGGAATAGTAAGATTCAGACTCTGAAGCAATTTCACAAAACGCTGAAACTTAACGTCTGTTGGATCTCTTTGGTTTTTGGAAGGGAATGGGAGCGTCTTTTTGGTGTTATGAGCCAGAACAGCTTCCGGAGGTGAAGAAGATTCCTCGACAGTAGTGCTTTTCTTCTCGATATCGACAACAACAGGTTCCTCGACATCGACAAATGTTGTCGACGTTGAGTTGTTTTGTGTCGAGTTGTCCTGTCCCTCACTGTCGAGTAAAACCTTGTCGTTGTCGACAAGATTCTTATCGATGTTGGGAACATTTTTATCCTTTTCTTCTCCGTTCTCTGGCTCGTGCAATTTGTGACCGCTCCGTAGCTTTACAGCAACGACATGTCCGTGCTGTCCCTTGGGATTTGGTTCTGTATGGCCTGGGAGCTTCCCGGATGGTTGTGGAATCTGTGCCGCGAACTGACCCATCTGAGTCTCGATGTTCCTTTTCCAGGTGTCTAGCTCTCCAAATTTTGCATGGATATTCTGGAACTGATTGTTGATGGTGCCTTGATTCCGGCGCATCTCTTCAAGAATGAGCTGTAAATCATCCTTCTTTTGATCCCTTTCTGGATGTCCAGGAGCTCTGTAGGGCGGGGGGTTCCTAGGAGGACCTTGGTTCCGTTGAGGTTGATAGAACCTTTGGTCCCCCATATAGCGATTGGGACCCCCTGCGTAAGCCACCTCTTCATGAATCTCTGCCATCCTGACTTGTTCCGTATGCGGGCACTCAGTAGTGGTATGCCGTTGTGAACCACATTCGATGCAGGGTTGGTTAACAGAGAGATATTTGACTTGCTTGAGGAGCTTGCGATTCTGATCTCTGTAGTACTGCTCCTTGACATCAGGGTCTATCTCCTTTGATGGCTCATAGAGAGGCATAGATGGGGCTGGTCTGGCATGGGTGTTGTCATCATAGTTTGTAGGAGCCCCATACTTGTTGTCGTAGGTAGTGAGCTTCTCTAGCACACCCCATGCGTCACTTGGCGGCATCGTCAAATACTCGTAGCGAGTATAATTGTTGATTCTGTCCTTAGTGAATTGATCAAGAGAGTTGAAGAAGATCTCCTGAATGATGTAGGGTGGTTGTCCATGAGTAGGGCAAGATCGCAGCAGCTCTTTGTAGCGTTCCCATGCTTTTGCTAGCGGTTCCCCAGACTTTTGCTTGAAAGCAGTGATCTTTTAGCGGAGGAATGCTGTCTTGGCAGGAGGGAAGAATTTGTTGAGAAATTTCTGCTCTACTTGTGCCCATGTGGTGAGAGATTTTGGCTTCAGCCCTTCAAGCCACTTCAGTGCCGGTCCAGCCAACGACCAGCGGAAAGCCTTCATCTTGACATATTCCAGAGTTGTACCTTCTGCAAGAGTACGACACATATCATGAAAATTAGTAATATGTTCAAGAGGACACTCATTAAATTTGCCGCAAAAGGCATTATTTTTAAGCTCTATGAGAAACTGAGTGCGAATTTCAAAAGAGTTTTCAGGGATTATAATCGCCGATTCAGGCACGATGAGAGTCGGATGCATATAATCATCAGCAGTGGTTGGATATTGGGCAAGCTCAGCTTCTGCTTGCCTTGCGCGCTCAGCTGCTTGTTCCCTTGCTGTCATTTCATTGGCGATAGTTGCATCCTTAGCGGCGAGTTCCCTGGTAAGTCTGGCAATCAGCTGCTCCTGTGTTTCAGCGGCCGACATAGCTCTTTGTAATTTAGCCCTGATGTGAAAAAGGCGTTCCGGTTCGTCTAAGGCGTCAAACTCAGGTGTCTGACCAGAACGACGCATGCACCTGCAAACTAACTCAAAAGAAACGTGAGAACTGACTACCTAAGGCGCGAATGATAGCTTCCCCGGCAACGGCGCCAATTTGTTGTAAGAGGAAATCGAGAATGCAAAACAATAAGTAAACAAAGTAAAGCAAACCGATCGGATCCCAGCAAATAATGTTCAAGACTCCCTCCCGATGTAGCAAGAGAAAGTCAGGTTCGAATCCACGAGGAAGCTGGTCAGCGGATCCTAGGCAGAAGCGAAATCCCACGTCCAGAAGTCGACAACAGTTTTACCGATCTCGAGTAAATAACTCGACAGAAGATCAGTCTTGTCGATCAAAGCAGTAGCAGAAACTCGTCGATCTCGACAAAAGTTCTCGATATCGGGAAACTTGTCGATGTCGAGTACCTGTTCTCAGTCGAGGAAAACGTAGAAACAGCAAGGCAGCAGAATGTTGTCGATGTCGACAAGATATGTCGATATCGAGTAAAAACAGTGACTTTAAAACTTAAATTGCAAATGCTTTTCGAAAACTTTAATCGATGGATGAAAAAGAACTTCCAAGATTAGGGTTTGCGACAACGATTACCATGCAAGCGGAATATAAATCACAAAAGGCGGTAACTTTATCGATAAAGGAAAAGGTTTTCACCTAATCCGACAAGTAGGAATATAAATCTCGCGATAAATAATCCTAATTGCATCTATTCCTTTTCATAATTAGCATTTATAATCTTTCGAATAGAAATCCTAATTACTACCCAAGTTTCACAACATGAGTTCTTCAATTTCTCAATCAAAGATGAAGCACATAGGGAATAGATTAAGATAACGACAAAATACCTCCTTCCGTAATTGCTAATCTGCCGACATGGCTTTCGTTGGGCTCACCCCAACCCCAGAAGTGGGTGGACTACTCGCTCTTCATTGCAATTGCAGACATCTTTGATTGAAAGGAAATAAGTTGCATTAAACTAAATTCAAAGCTTTTACAATTCCGGCAATCAACTGTCGCAAAATTGCCAAAACCTTAAAAACCTTAAACTCCTAAATCTCTATGTGTAATTGTATCTCTGAAATTGAATGATTAAAACTGAGCCCCTAGGGCTTTATTTATAGGGCTCAATCCTTACGATTTAAGGAGAGCAAACTATATCTAACTCTAATGATAAAACCTAAAAGATAAATAGAACATTAACGATAAAAGTGCAATAACTAAAATCTCTATCTTCATTAGCATCGATGAATAATCTTCTCTTCATGATAGATCCATGATAGACCTCAGATTCCTTGCTGTGGAAGATTTCTCGACTCCTCAATTCGACTTCGGGTAGAATTGGCAACGTCGCGGACTCCAGCGAAATGTTGTCGATATCGAGATATTTTCTCGACATCGAGAAGTGTTCTCGACTTCAGCTTTCTCGAGTAACTTTCCAACTCGACTGGGCTTGGATGATCTTCTCGACATCGATATGACTTGTCGACATCGAGGAAGTTGTGGTCCTCGAGTTGCTCTTCTCGATCAGGCGCTACTTGGCTTGGTTTCTCGATTTGTCATTTTGTCGACATCGACAAGTGTTGTCGACATCGAGTAGTTTCCAGTGTCTTAGATTTGTCTCGAAATGGCTCCAAATTCTGTAAAATTAAACCAAAACTTATGTAGACCTCCATTTCTTGCAAATAAGCATAAACTACATAAATTCAACATATTTCATACCCAAAATATGTAAAGTATGCAAAATAAGGAGCTAAAATGTGCACAAAAACATGGCTATTTTAGTAGACATCATCGTCCAGAATGATGTGCACGCCATCTTTCTTACCTTCTTTTTAGGGTGACTAGGAGCTCTGTAAGGCGGGGGGATCTCTTTGGTGTTGGGGTTTGCGATAATAGCCCCAGTTTTGTTGTTGGTGTTTCCCTGAGTAGTTACCCCTTGCGTAGAGCGCCTCTTCGTGGGCTTCTGCAACCTACACTTGGTCGGCATGTGGGCACACAGTAGTGTTGTGCCTCACAGACCCACACTCCAAACAAGGCTGGTTATTAGAAAGAAATTTTACTTGTTTGGTAAGGCGGCGTACCTGATCTCTGTGGAACCGGTCCCTAACGTTTGGATCAACATCCTTCGACATCTTGTAGAGCGGCTTAAATGGGGCAGGCCTTTCGTCGGGGGCCGTAGCAGTCCAATAAGTGTTGTCGTAGTTAGCCAACGTCTCAAAGGTATCCCAAGAACGTCGTGGAGTTTACTGAAGATACCTATAAGTCGTATAGGTGTTGATTCACTCTTTTATAGGTCCATCCAAGGAGTTGAAGATGATATTCTGGATTACATATGATGCTTGCCCGTCCATAGGGCAAGACTTTAGCAGGCGTTTGTAGTGTTCCTTAACATGTGCTAGTGTTTCCCCTGACTTTTTCTTGAAAGTTGTGATCTGCTATCTCAGTTGCACCATCTTGGTTGGAGGAAATAATTTGTTACGAAACAAATCCTTGAGTTCGTTCCATGTCTGAATGGATTGTGAAGCATAACCCTCGAACCAATGTGAAGCTTTCCCTGCAAGCAACCAACGAAAAGCCTTTAGTTTTAGATATTCCAAATTAGCATCATCAGCAATAGTTTCACACAAATCCATAAATATATTTATGTGCTCTAAAGGACATTCGTTGGGTCTCCCCTGAAATTGATTCCTCCTTATTTCAAAAATAAATAAAGGATGAATTTCAAAAGAAATGTGAGGGAGAACGATAGGTGATTCTGGAACTTCCAGAGTGTGGTGCAAATATTCCTTCGCGTTCGCAGGTATATGCTGAAGTTGTTCCTCGAGCTCTTTTCTGGCTTCATCCTGCTATGTCTACCTAGTTGTGAGCTCTTCTACTTGCCTGCGGAGTTGCTCAAGCTCCTGTGCTAGTGTGAGTTGTACCTCGTTCTCGCCGTCAGTCGACATTAGTCTTCTCCTTAGTCTTTGCTGGAGATGAAAGAAGCGTTCTGGTTCGAGAAGATGATCAAATCTAGGTGAGCAATCAGTTCTTCGCATGCACATGTAAAACAAAAATAAAAATAAAAAGGGAGTAAAAAGGAACGAAAAAGGCGCGATTGATAGCTTCCCCGACAACGGCGCAAAAATTTGTTGTTGAGGGAAACTCTAGTTATGAAATAAATATGAAATATAAATCTCAAACTGAATCTCCTAACCGCACAAATACAAATACAATAATCCCTCCCGGTGTAGTGGCAAGGTTTCAGGATCGTATCCACGAGGAAGCCTGTCAACGCTCGCCTAATCAGTTCCAAATTCGCCCTCAAAATCGACCAAGAGATCACTCGATATCAACTCAAGTGGGTCGATATCGACTAAAGTCTGTCGAAATCCACTCAAACCTCAACATAGAAAAACAAGCAAACTCGACGTTGGGTACAGTGTACTCAATATCGACTAAGTGTGGTTGATATCGACCAAGCAGTGGAAGAAATCGACTGGTGCAGTAACACGAAATATATCCATAAATATGCAAAATTGCATCGGAAAAGAACGTCCGAATAAATAAGAACGGATGAGAAGGCGATGAACAGAAATAACAGATATTGGGTTTTATAAAATCAATAAACTAAGAACTTCCAAGATCGGAGATTCAATGCCACAACAATAATCATGTAATAATTATGCCAAGTTATAAAAGATCATGTATTTTTCCTCAAATAACTTTCTTCATTAACAATTAATAATATAGAGGCTTTCCCGTAAACTCTAATTGTTACTAACCTTTTTTAATGATTAATCCGAATATATATTAAGATCACTTTCACTTCAATAATATAAATAAGGATTTACCTACTATTGTCGTAGAAGAATCACAAATAGAGATAGTAGATGAAATCGCATATAAAAAGCATACATTTGATGCATAACCCTACATGGCTACCGTCGGACTCACCCCGACCCTAGAAGTAGGGCGACTACTCGCTTCTCATCATAGTAACAAACATCAATAACATAAAAGAAACTACTTGCATTAAACTGAAATAAAGAAAGTACAAACCGAACAAAGCCAGATCACTTCCGCTCTCCACCTCTAGTCGGCCTCTCTCTCTCTCTCTCTCTCTCTCTCTCTCTCTAACTCTCTAGATTTCCTAACTATGTAATCATGCAATTGCTTGTGTGCTTGGATGATTGAATTCTCAACCCCTGGGGCTTTATTTATAGTACTCCATCTAACTAATCTAGGAAAGGAACAACTATATCCTATATCTAAATCTGTCTATCCATATCCTAAGATAAAAGATCTACTTGCTTAAGATAAAATGTTCCAAATACAATAAATAAAACAATTAGAATTTCCCCTAAGTAAAATAAGGAATTACAAATGTGGATAAAATATCTTCCAACTTTGATAGAATCTCGTGCCTTGGTGTGAAAGCAAAGGCCAACTCGGATTCCTAGTCAGATTGGCTCGAAATCATCTCTGTGGATCAACTCGATATCGAACAATATAGGTCGATATCGACCTCGTCTTCTCAGCTTACTCAATCTCGGCATGTGGAGTGGATTTCGACCATGCATGTACTCGATATCGACCAAGTGTGGTCGATATCGACCTTTGTAATGTTGCTCTCAGTTCTCTGGTCGACTTCTGGTTGTTGTGTGTACTCAATATCGACCAAGTGTGGTCGATATCGACTCCTGCCTTATTGGGTTGAAATGCCTTCCAGCTCCTGCTCGATTTTTGGTCTCATCTTCCACTCGATATGGAGTTGTTGTAGTCGATATCGAGTTTTTTGACAGTATTCTTCTCTTCTATGAATTTCTCGTAAAATGTTTCGATTTCTGCAAAATTAAACAGAAACTTGTGTAGATCTCCATAATTGGAAAATAAGTATAAACTACACAGATTCTATATTATTCTCACCTAGAAATCTAAAATATGCACATAAATCGATATAAAAGTTAATACAAAACATGACAAATTAGGCGATCACTATCAAATGAAATCCATAAAGAACTAGACCAACTGAATAGATCCTTCTTTTGGAACAAAGATGCCTCATACAAACCACTATTTGGATGGGACAAGATATTGAAAAGGAAAGAAGTTGGCGGAGCTGGAATACATAAAACGAAATATATGAACAAAGTATTATAAATAAAATTACTATGGAAGATTTTAGCAGAACCACTTAACCCCTGAGTCTAGACAATAGCAAACAAATACCTAAACGAAAAACATATTCTAAATTATCAAATAATAGGTAATGCCTCATGGAAGATTGAAGATAAAAGACGAATTAATGACAATTAATAAGAAGAAGCACTAGAAGGAAGGAAATTAACAAACGTACAAGTTAATGACACGACAAAAGTTGAAAAATTTATAGATGAAACACATAAATGGAAACAAGAGAACTGATATTGATTCTACCCTGGGCTCTTATCAGAAAAATAGAATATATAAATATACATGATAACCAGATTGAAGATAGATTGTACTGGAGGTCAGTGTAACACCCCTTCTTACAACATTCTTTAGCAATTCGATGTTGTTGGTATCTCCCATATATTAGGGAAGTCAGTGTAACACCCCTTCTTAAAACACTGAAGAGGTGTTGCAGCGCCAGCAATTACTCAAATTTTAATGTCTTTGTAACCGCCTTAGGCTTATAAGGACATTCAACCAGACTCCCATATACAAGATGATAGCAAGTAAATGCATAATAAATATTAAATCAGCGGAAAATAAAGTTACCCGAAATAATGTGTCCAAATATAGTATCGAAATAGTTAAAATAATACCATTGTAACATCATCCGTTTGGATGATCATGGTGGCATCTTACGTTTGTAAGATTCACCTAATTTTTGCCTATTGTAAAAAAAAATTAATAAATAAAATTTAAGAATTAATACCTTAAAACAAAACAATAGAAATGAACAAAAATAGTAGACTTCTTTATCCTTTAGTGCCTCGAGACATTTTACCTAAACATGCGGTTTAAGGGTTGAAGTATAGTATGCAAACCAGGGACCCCAACCGTCTAAAGGAAAAATTAGGACGGTTAGTCTTTTTACAACTAGAAAGTAGCAGAAAGTAAAATGTTCAAGATTATGTCTACCGCCTATTGACCATAAAAGGTATAAACGATTGTAGACTAAAAATGGAAATAGAAGTAGTATAAAGTAAAATATTCAAGACTTTGTCTACTACCTATTGACCATAAAAGGGTATAAACGATTGTAGACTGAAAATGGAAATAAAGATTTGTTTACGTGGACACAAGACTTGCTTGATTGTAATACAATAATCAGATGATCCATAAGAACCGAGTGTTTGAGTGGGATGTGGATTCGAAGACCTTAGGAATCATATTCCGAATATTCCATGATATTAGTGTTACTGAATATTAGTCACCTATTAGTAAATTAATTTACACTATAATAATAATATATACATATCTTTATTATTATTTATTTAAAGGACAAGTGATACCGGTCTCGGTTGAATAGAATGGGTAGATAACCTAGTACCAGAGGTGTGCAAAAAAACTCGTCATGATTGATACGACACGAAAAAACACGAAACCGAAAAGATATGATACAAATATGACACGAACTGATAAAACACGACATTAAATGGTTCGTGTTCGGGTCAGGCATATTCCCTTGTCGGATACCCGAAACGAACCGTTTGATTTTTTTTATTTATAGGTACGGTGATTGATAGGGTCTAATTTAGTCATGTTTTTAGTATAGATTTGCATATTAATTTAGACCATATTTACATATTTTATAGTTAAATTGTATTATTTGGTTTTCGAAGTCTACACTCGTATTTTATTATATTTCGGGTATTTATGGGCTGGATCGATACTTGACTGAGTAATTCAAGCTTGCTAGTTGGGCAGATGGGAGGAGACACGACTTACATCAAGCTGCTAGTTTGTGTTTTGTGGTTTTGCCGTTAATTAAGTAGATAGATTAGTTAGATAGATTGAATATTAATATAGTATAGATTAGATAGATAAATTAGCATATGATATATATATACATTCATACGGCAATCTAGAGAGGCGGAACATAAGTGCACCAGCCGACTTAGTTTATATTCCCTTTAAACCCTAATTGTCTTTTGTTTTGTTTTTTATGGAGATCTAAACTCTCCCGTTTCGTCTATAATTTAAAGCTTTATTTGGATTGATTGTGAGTTTCTAATTCTTGTTCCTTATTTCCTATATTGAATGCTTCGACTTTTTTGTGCTTGAATATTTGATTGTTTTATTCTATCTCGACTGATCAACTTGGTAGAATCAATTCAATTGACAGGGTTTTGTAGATTCCTGATTGTGAACCTTAACCCAAGTGACAAACTTATCCATTTAGAGCTGATTGAACAATTGGATGGGTAGGAAGTTGGATGTGTTGTTAAATCCTTCTTTAGGGACTGCAAATACATTGGTTAATCTCTGTACTTAAAGCTATCAATTGGGTTAAATCCTTCTTTAGGGACTGTTCGATTGATAAGGGTTTCTAGGACTGATTGGACTAGTAACTATATTAGGTCGGGACAAGGGCATTCATAGGAAGACTAAAAGGGCAAGAGGAAGTTACAATATCAATTCAACCAAATAAAGTGGAAAATTGTAGGTGAAACTATTTTATTAATCGTTATCTCCATCAACTTGTTTATAGTTTATTTTATTTTCTTTCTTATTTTCACCACTAAAAAAAACCCCGTTTCATACTAATTGGTAAATAAACTTAACTTAGGAATAACTTGATTGTCTGTGGGATCGACTCGTGCTTACCACGCTACATTAGTTAGGTAGGTTCGAAATTATTTTGATACGGTTAACGCGACTAAAAACCGTCCATCAGTGATAATATGTAACATGTAAATAAAGTTTCCATAAGATACATGATGCTCTACTGGTGTAGATGGTAAAGATGCATGACAACCATTGGCTCACCGCAAAGGACTTGTGGGTAGTACCCATAGGTCCCCGGTTCGAACCTCCGGAATGACCACTCTTTATTTACCTATTCAAGGTAAAGGTGCATGACTTTTCATTCACACTCACCCATCCTCCTAGGTTCGAATCCCCTCTTTAACCCATTTTTCTTCAGTTACTTTTTTGTTTTTTTATAAAAAACTTAATTTAAACCATTTAAAGCCCAAACCCTAACCGTTGGGTCCTCATCTTCACTTCTACTTATTCTTTCTCAAACGCATATCTGAAGAGCGGCCCTCCATCCTCCCTTCTCCTCTCTCTCTCTAACACAAATCTGAACAAATCTTCATATCTGGCTGTAAGGGTCCATCTTCACTTCTCCTCTTTCCCTCTCAAACTCAAGTCTATATCTTGATTTCTACTCTTTCTCTCTCCAAAACTCAAGTCTGTATTCTTCAGATCTGGTAAGAGTTCTTCAGATCCAGTAGATATCCTTCAGTGTTTCTCCATCTCGCTGAGTCGCCGATCACCTTACTGCACCGTTCTAGCTTATTGCTTATCGTCGAGTCGCCGACCGCCTTACTGCAGCCTTCACCTCTTCATGTCCTCTTGATCTCGTAATTTTTGTTGAAATTTTGTGAAACTGATGACCTATAGAATACTGCAATTAGACATCATGTGATTTAAGTCTGTCAAAAAAACAACATATGTTAAATTTATCTATTACATCAATATCTTTTTTTGTAATGTTTAAAACAGTTTAGACAAGAGTCAAATATATGGACAGATGTTAAATTATTGTTTCTGAAAAATATAAAAATGAGCGCGTTTATGAAAAACGGGCAGGATCAAAATACTTAGAAAAAAATGAGAGTGTTTTCAAATTTGAAGGTAATTTGACCCCACTTTTTCTAACACTTGCAAGCATTTCTCTCTCTCTCTCTCTATCTCTCTCTCTCTCTCTCTCTCTCTCTCTCTCTCCCTCCCTCCCTCCTTCTGGTTCAATAACTCGAACCTCCATTTTCTGGACCTCTGACGGCCAGGCCAAACTTTTTCCTCTACCCCTCTAATCTTTCCGCCGGAGATGCGAGCAACTCCGATTTCTCACTCGCTTCGTTTATGCACGGCAATTTGCACTATTGTTATCGGTCGTTCAAGTAGACACTGAAACCCTAACTGTCACCATGACCTACTCGAGTAAATCTCTCTCTCTCTCTCTATCTCTCTCTCAATCTCTCTCACTTGCGTTTATTCCTTTGGTTTTTTGTGATTTGTCGTCTTGAAGTTGTTGTCTGTGTTTCTTTTTGATGCACTTTCTGGTGAGGCTCCAGAGGAGCAGGTTGTTTTGACGAAATCCGGCTTTCTCTTCGAGAAGCGGCTGATTGAACGACCCATCTCCCGGGAGGGAAACATTATAACCCTAGATCTACCGCAGTACCGCCGTCTCCTTCCCTAATTGAGCGATAATCTCTACTTTGCCTAGATCTGATAAGCTTGAGAGGGCTAGCTCTTATGGCCTCCTTCCTTCTCTCAATCTGGCAGTGCTCTCTCTTTCTCACACTCTCGATCCTCCTTTTTCTCCGTCAATCGACCTCAATGCTAGATCCTAGATCTCTTCTTTATCTTCCTTCAACCTCGAACGTTACTCTCTCCGTCTCACCTGGTTCTCTTGCTTCACCCCTCATTTTTTACATATCGACCTAAGATGAAGAGCTCAGCCTGAGCCAACCTCTCATGACCTTCACGCACCTCTCGATCTCTCGTTGTCGTTGTGTTCTCACAACCATGTCAATTCACCGATTTCTAGACAATCAAGGCCAAACGGGTGCCTGTCGACAACCCTTCTATGAATTTGTCGCCTAAGAAGGTAAACACCCTATTCTATCGTTTTACGTTTGGTTGAAATTGATTTAGTTTCTTGATTTACGGTTTAAACTAGGTTAGGGTTCTTAATTCCTACATGATTTCTCTGAAAACTTTTTATGTCTTGAACTTTTGAAATCTGACCGCATATATTTCTTATATTTCATTATGGGAACTTTTTTATTTGTTAGTTGGATGTATTGGTCAGTGCTATTGGATTTTCCAAACTGTTTATGTTCTAGGTAACTTTCTGCATTTGTCTGTTCTTCTGTCATAATTGATTTGAAAACTTTCCAACTTACTTATGTTCTACATAACTTTCTAAAACATGAATTAGGTTAGGCTTGTGATTAATGTTAGTGTTTTTGAATCTCTATTCGTCGTATCATACTTCTGTCATAGTTGACTTGATATCATGGTTGATAAAAAAGGCTTTGTTCTTCTTTCTTTTTCTACATTTATGGTTTAAATTTTGTATTTTAGTGCATTATGTTGTGTTTATTCTCTCTCGTTCTGAAGTAGGCTCCCTTATGGTTTTTTTTTATGTTAGTAATCTCATGAACAGACAGCTAAACTGATGGTTTTGGGTTCTTATGGTTTAAATTATTATTGCTTGCTTTAAATGAGATCAAATTTATGCAAGAACTGCATCATTGCTTGCATCGTATTTTACTATTCTGCATTTCCGTGTATGCATATGATGCATTTTCATGGTATTTGTTTTATTAGGGTGGTTTTCATGGTATTCTCAAAGTGCTTTGAGTTCCTATTGATCCAAATGTAGTAGATGGTTTCTCCTAAAACCATTCTTTTTGCTTTTCATTTCCAGCTTTATGGCTTTCCTTCTTAATCCATTTGAGTGCACTTTCTAGGGTGTTCATTTATATCTTCACACCTAACCAATTCCTGATATGCAGCCATGTTGTAAGGAGTGAATCGAGTATGAAATATAACGAAATAGATCAAACCAGACTTAGGCCCCACCAAATAAATACAAGACTCCTCCAATGCAGTAAGAGAAAGTCAGGATCGAATCCTCGAGGAAGCACGTCAGCAGTTCTCAGGTAGCTGTAAATTCTCACAGACAAAGCAGCAGAAAGACAGAAACACACAGAATCGCAGAAACAGAAAGAAAGAAACAAATAACCCGGCAAGGGTAACTAAAACAAAAGCAAAGAAACTAAAGACAGAAAGTGAAGTAAAGAACAAAGCAAAACAGAAGCAAGCAGAAACGAAAAGCAAGGACACAGAAGCTACTCGACCTCGACAAAAGGTACTCGATCTCGACAAAGAAAGTAAAGACAGAAACTTTAAAATCGACAAAAGCAGAAGAATCACAACTCGACTAAGACAACCCCTCCTCGACCTCGACAAGACACTCCTCGAGGTCGACAAAGCTTCGTCTAGATCGACAAGAAACAGAAAATGTAAATTTGCAGATTTTCGACAGAATTCAGAATTTTAACAGAAATAAACTTCAGTATATTAAAAGTCCTCCAAGGCCAGGGTTTCAACACCACAACGATAACCATGCAAAACAACACATAAAGGCATAAAAGATCATGCTTTCCATCAAATAACTTTCGTCATTAACAAATAGGCATATAGAGGCTCTCTCATAAACCCTAATTGTTACTAACCCTTTTTCACATAATTAACCCAAGTTGCATTAAGATCACATTCGCTTCAATAACACAAACAAGGATCACCTTCAACTCTCGCAAAAGAATCATGCTCATAGGGATAGAAGATGAATCGCACAAAAAGATCTGACCTTTATCGCATCGCCTCACATGGCCACCGTCGGGCTCACCCCAGCCCCAGAAGTGGGTGGACTACTCACGCCTCATTGCAATCGCAGACGTTGATGTATAAAAAGAAACTTGCATGAACTATATTCAAAGCCTTTACAATTCCGGCAATCAACTTTCGCTGTAAGCCAAAACCCTAAAAACCTTAGAACTCCTAAACTACTATGTGGAACTAACTAATTGTGTCTTGAATGATGAATAAAACTGAGCCCCCTGGACTTTATTTATAGCCTTCATTCCCTAGCTATTCTAGGAAAGAAGATATCTATCTATATCTAAAATTATATCTAAAACTTGAAAGGATAAATAAATTGTTTTATGGAAATAAATCTAAAAGGAAAGATAAAACTAATTATGGTAGGTCTTCATGTTGTTGATAGATCTTGTCTCCTTGGATAGAACTTGATGTATTCGGATAGAATCTCCTGCCTTCGCGCCCAAGGAAAGCCAATTCTAGTCGGACAAGCCAAGTCGAGAAGCTTCTGGAACGCGGCTCTACTCGAGATCGACCACGACTCGTCGACCTCGACAAGGATGGCTCGTCGACTGGGCTTCCTCGGGTTGGTGTGCTCGATGTGCTCGGACTGGGGCTCAGGTGCTCGTCGATCTCGACAAGCCCTAGTCGACTTCGAGTAAGGTGGCTTGCCGACTAGGTCTTCTCGAGTGACTCTCCTCGATGGGCTCCGGATCTGGCGTTAGGATCTTGTCGACCTCGACAAAGGCTCCTCGAGGTCGAGTTGGGTGGTGCCTCTTCCTTTCCGCTCCCGCGAGTTGCTTCATCCGCTGGCAGCGAGTTGCCTCTTCCGCGGCAGCGAACGGTCCGCTGCAGCGAGTCGAGTCGCTGGCAGCGAGTGCTCCTGGTCGTCCTCGGCTTAGTCCTCGGCTTCTCGGGCAGCTCTCCTCGTCGACTCCGGGCATGACTTTGGGCTTCGTCGATCTCGACCAGGGCTTCATCGAGATCGAGTAGAGTCCCGGAGCTGGGGGGGTCTGGCTCTCTCGATCAGGCTCTGTCGACAAGGTTGCTCGGACATGGCTTGTCGAGGTCGAGTAGACCTACTCGAGGTCGAGTAGCCTTGGCTCGTAGACTTGTTCCGCTGCTTTGACCTTGGACTTATGTAGTGGTTTTCCGAGCTTTTCCGACCTTCTGTAGAATTGCTGTAAAACGCCTCGATTTCTGCGATTTAAACAGAAACTGGTGTAGATTCCATAATTTGGCAAATAAACATAAACTACATAGATTTTGTACTATCTTAGCCCAAATGAATGCAATGTATACAGAAATCGATATAAAAGTTACTATAAAACATGGCAGATTCAGCTCACAACAAGCCACACAGTACATGTATAAGTGCAAGTAAAGAACACGTGGGAGCTAGTTTTTGGGCTAAATTGCATGGGGCGCGCTGGTAGGATTTATCTCCCTGTGTGATTTTTGGCCTTTTGCAACAGAATAGACATTCATTAAGCATATAGTTTGATTAGTTCTCTGAAATTGTATATAAAAAATCAGTATCAAATTGAGGTTTTCATGACGCATTTCTCTAGTAGAGAGATCCTTTCTTGCTACAATTTAAATATTCGACAAGGTCCTTAAACATGTTCTTCTTCCATCATTTTGTTTCTCAGGGACATCTTTATAGTAAAATGTTTATAGTGTATCATATTTGCTTTGTTGAATGGTTGTAGTGGATCAAAAGAAAAGGAGTGTTTATAGTGGATCATATTTCCTTTTCGTCAATGAATTTGCCTGATTTCACGACATGCTTGAATTTCCTTTTTGTCAATGAATTTGCTTTTGCAGATGGCACTCTGCTTCTATGGTATCTTTGATGTGTCGATAAAGACCGGTGGTGTATTTGAGCATATGAGTCTCTAGGAAGAGTTGGCTCATGGTGCCAACAACGGGCTCGACATTGCAATCAGATTCAACATCACATTTAGGTGGTTGGAACCTATCACGGAACATTTTACCAGTCTTAGCTACATTGAGTTCCACTAGGTTTATAGCATATGATTGAGTTTTTCATATTATTTGTAAAAAAAACCATTGTAAAGCCCATTTTGTTGATATCTCTTTTATATAGTGTACATATACATTAAATTACAATCATATTATAAATAAAAAATGTAGTGCGTCAAAGCTTCTAAATTAGTCCATTACGTGAAAACAAATGCTAGTTATAACATTATAGACATCATCTTATCAACTTAAATCAATGTCTAATAAATTTTTTTACATTATATTTCTAATATAAACTGATGCATATTGATAACAATAACATTGTGATAAATAGCTAAAGCAATGTTGAATAATGCAAACACATCATATTTCTAGAAATAAACCGATGTGACTGGGAATAACAACATCGGTTGTTTATATATTTCATTTGGTATGTTATCCAAAAAAAATATAAATCACAAATTATATGTATGAAATTAATATACACGTAATCAATATAATAGTAAAGATGTCTATTTTGTTTTAATACATTGGTTATTTTTAAAAAAGTGATGTGAATATCAAATTTTGTCTTGATGCGAACATCTTCATAAGCTTATAAATAAAAAAATAACGAGCGTTTAATAACAATTGAACATGTAATAAATAAAATTAAAGAGTTGGTTTTTGTCTATATTGAAAATAAAACAGATGGTTTAACCAAGAAAAGACATCTGCTTAAAACCGATGTGAAAAGTTTTGATCTTTTACTACATGCACATAAAGATCAGAATTTTTTTTGAAAGACATCTTCTGGCAACAGTTGTCTAATTGATCTTTTCTAGTAGTGATATTTAGGGTTTATTTAACGTGAATTGGTTAGTTTGTTCTGCTTTAGCTTTTTTTTCTTCGGTTTAATTAGTCAATACTCTTCATTAAGGCTTGATGGCATGTAGTTCTTCCTGAGAACTTGTAATTTTAGTTCATAGTTTTCTGCTCAGATTGAATTGATTCCTTTTAATAATTGAGATTACTACTTGATTTGACGAATGAAACTATTGAAAGGGTTAACGGGTCGTGACGGGTATCCGACACAAATACACGAAACCAATTCATATATTCGTGTCGGGTACCCACATGTTAATGGTTCGTGTTCGGGTCAAGGACTTAGGGGTTAATGGTTTCGGATATCATACACGGATATCTGAGTCTTGTCGGATATCCAGTAATGAACAGCCCTACCTACTACCCGTATGTAGATGTACCCATTCAAGAGATTTACAATTTCGAATGGGCATCTTATGATATGTTTATAGAGCAAGGTATAAATCAACATTGACCTGAATTTATGATTTTCCATTATTCAAGACACAAATCAATAATAACAATAGTAACAATAATAACAACAAGGCCAAACCTGAGATTTTGAATACCCGATGCGAGATTTTAAAATGGACCCTTTCATATTTTCAATAATAACAAAGCAAACACCATACTATGTAGATATACGAAAGTTCTAAACTACATCCATCGGGAGGCTAATGAAAAGTAAAATATATGGAGTATCCATCAATACTCCATCAAATTGTAGTAATTTGCAACCTAAACAATGTCATCACTTAACTTTTCTCTTTTTACCTCCAGATGTTTTCCCATCTTCAATTTATAAATAAAAAAATAATTCATTCCATTATATAGTATATACACAATTAAACATCTTCAATTTAGATTTTAGAAAACTAGAAACTAATGCAATTCATAAATCCTAACTTTAGAAAGTGACCAGCAGTCCTAAATCCTAACGTTAGAAAGTGACCAGCCCTACTAAATCAAGGTAGCAACTATGCAAAGATACGCAACATCCAGTGCACAGCAACACAT
Organism: Persicaria tinctoria; assembly: GCA_037127255.1. Taxonomy (NCBI): domain Eukaryota; kingdom Viridiplantae; phylum Streptophyta; class Magnoliopsida; order Caryophyllales; family Polygonaceae; genus Persicaria; species Persicaria tinctoria. The sequence goes on from JBANSL010000005.1 coordinate 25,235,349, forward strand.
CGCCGAGCCCGATGATCGAGTGATCGACAGTCAAACAATCAAAATCAAAATCAGAACTTTATCCTATTGCAACAACACGTAGAACACTATGACTCTATCCTATTGCAAAGATGAAAATCAAATAGAAAGAATGCTCAAAAAGCAACAACTTATGAGTTATGACAGATTGACAGTTTCAATTGAAATCAAACACTCAAACAGCAACAATGACAGCAAATAAAATTGAAATCAAACAGCAGCAACGCCTGATGCTTTTTGTAAATTGTAATTACCTAATCTATTGCAGAAAAGTGAGATCGAATCATCGAAAACCCTAGCCTATCGAATTGACGAATTGAAATCAAGCTCAACGACAACAAACACAGGCGTTTCGGTGGCGATTCGGTGCGACTGTGCGGGTGGCTATCGAGTCGGCGAAGGCGATTGAATTAGTGGGCGACGGCGGGAGTGGCGATATCGGAGGCTCGGAGTTAGAGAATCGACGTTCTGAAAGTGGCGTGATTGATACGAAGAGGAGAATCGGCGTGTGTGATTTCTATCTTTTTTTTTATTCTTCCGTTCAGCGTTCACTCTCATTCATTAGCGTTAGCAAATTTTTTTTTAACATATATATATATATATATATATATATATATATATATAGGGGGTGGTTCATGGGAGAACAACCCTTATTGTGTATAATGAGAACAAATCTGGATCGTTGATTGAATGAAATGGAAGGTTGAGATTAATAGGCAATTTTGACTTTTTTTAAATTAAAAAACAGTGGGACCCACGTCGTTTTTTTGCCCACTTGCTGAATGGGGGCGTGTGTGATACACTCTCTTGAAATTATTCGATGTTATATCTGGATTATTCGATCGTATCGACGGATTATGTGATCGTATCGACGGATTATGCGATCGTATCCACTTGCCACATGATGGGTGGTTATTTTTTTTCTTCGAATTATTCGATAATATCACTGGATTATTCGATCGTATTAATAGGTTATACAATAGTATCGATGGATTATTCTGATCGGCTAGCAACCTGAAAACGCCATAAACTATTCGATGGTATCCCTTGATTATTCGATGGTATCCCTTGATTATTCGATGGTATCCCTTGATTATTCGATGGTATCCCTTGATTATTCGATTATATCCCTTGATTATTCAATGGTTCCGTTACTTTATGTCATTGTAACAAATAACTAAAAATTATGAAATGATATCACTGGATTATTCGATTATATCACATGATTATTCGATGGTATCGATACATTCGATATGTCCTAAACAAACTGGAATGCAAAAACAAGATATCAACAAAATTGATACATCCCTCCAATTTAATTAAGCACAAAAAACCCAGTTTGTTTAGGACATGACTGAGGAATAATCAAACAGAGCAAAACCTAATCTGTAAAATCAAGAACAGATTACAACCAACCTTCAACCTATTATCGTCGCCCTCGCCTCCTTCAAATCCAGGCTTCGCAATTCGAGAGCATCCACAAACTCTAACCACCTAATACCAAATGAATCTATTCACACTAGAACACCAATAAATGTCGAAACTTACTTATGAAATTACAATCCAATCCATCGGCCTCCGATACGTCCTTCAAATTACCGCCGCTCAAGTCGAAGAATGGAGGTCGACGACCAGGAGGCGCCGCCGAGCCAGACAGGCCGTATATTTGCACAATTGAGCGCTCCGAGCAGACGGTGTCGCCCTTGGAGGTCGGCGGTTCAACAGATCTGAAGGTCGCCGCATCAGCGTCATCGCCCGGTTCAGATCTGAAGGGACGGCCCGGAGATCTGAAGGGGCCGCACTCCGCCTTCGATTGCCAGGAAGACACTTGTAGCCACCGTCGTCGGAGTCATTAGCGCTCGTACGGCTAGCCTCAGCCCTAATCCTTCGATTTCGCCTGATCGTCTCCCCTTGTCTTTCTCTATATATCTTCTATGGCAGAAAAAGGATCGTCTCCCTTGGCCTTCGCCTGCCGGAAAGACGAAGCCGTCGCCGGAGTCCCAAGCGTACGGTTGAACTTGGTTTTGCGGAATGGCTTCTCGCTCCTTCAACGGCGACAAATCCCGACGATGCTTGCTTCGGTGGTGTAGGTGACTGGTGGTGGGTGGTGGTCGGAATCCGCCTTCGAGTGGCGGAGTCCCAACCCTGGTCGGTTGCGGTTTCACCTGCGCCTGACTGCACCTCCTCCTCTCTCTCTTTCCTCTTTGCAGAAAAAAGGATGAAAGGTGGTAGGGTTTGGATGTGCGGTAACACGCGCCTATACATAGGAGTTGTGTAGGGTTTTTTCCATTTTCATTTTTAATTAATTAATATTACGGAATAATCTAAGCCATCCAATTTCTCTAAATCAATGGCCTAGATGTGTTCTCATTTTACTCAATAAGGCTTGTTCTCATATGATCTATACTATATATATATATATATATATATATATATATATATATATATATACACACACATATATATATATACACACATATATATATATATGTATATATATATATGGAGGGTGGTTCATGGGTATACACTCCTTATTGAGTAAAATGAGAACACTTGTAGGCCATTGATTTTGGATGATCGGATGGCTGAGATTATTCGACATTATTGATTTAAAAAAAAAAAATTGGTGATTTACAATAAACACTATCCCACAAAGCGCGTGTAAACACTATCCACAACCCTACTCCTAGCCCCACAATCGACAAATCAGTACATCGAAGAAAGAGAAAGTGGAGAGGCCGATAGCGAAATCCCAAAAGGCCGATTAGGGTTCCGATTCTCCTAGTGTGTTCGACGCCGGCGCAAGGTACTCCGATCAGTGGAAGGGGGTTGAACATCACGCCGATCGTCGGACCGAACAGCACCAACAGTAGAAGCGGCGCCGATTTCAGGTTGTTGGAGGTGCTGACGGGCGCGCACCACCGCTGTTGGAGGAGCAATTGGCCATTTCGAAGGCCCTCTTCTTCCACCTCTGTAGATCGGTGTTTTGAAGGAATCGCCGGTATCCACCACCGATTTGAAGCTATTCGATTGCAAAAATGGGTAAGTTTCTTACTTGGGTGACCTACTGTCGGTAATTTTAGGGTGAAATTGGGGGTATTTGTTGTTGATTATTGATTTGGGATGGGTTATTCGGGGGTATTTGTTGTTGAAATTTGGGGTTTTTATTACTTGGGGGTATTTGTTGGTGATTATGGATTTAGGGTGAATTTGGGTGTAGTTGTTGTTGATTATAGATTTGGGATGGAGGATTTCGGCTTTGCTGTTAGTGATTGGGGTTTTGGGATTTTGGGTTATTCGGGCATATCATCTTATTATGCAATTGCATAATGGTATCTCAATGTAAATGGATATTACTTATACATATGAGAGAATGTCGAATTGAATTAAGGGAATGAACTTGATCAATTTCCGAATAAGAGTGCATATTTGTTGGGACGATTTGGGAGTTGAGTGTTATTCAGGTAGGTCTCACAATTATTCAACTGTATATGTTGATTTTCGGAAGGGGTAACAATAGATTATGCATCGTTATGTGTAGACGGTATTCATTACCGGGTGTCTGAACTAAAAGTGACAACATGTTAAATAGCATTGCAAAATGTGGACAGACTATATGTATGATATGCGTAACGTACAATTGGTACTGATTTCACACATTATTCGGCTTCATGTTCAGAATTATTCATCTATAATTGGTTATTTTTTGAAGTTACTAAAGGGAAAGGAAAAGTCATAGCCACACCTAAGGGTGGGAAGAGTTCAGAGTCAGATTCATATTCCGATCGGTCAACAAGGAAAAGGGTTGTTTACTCAGATGAAAGCGCGGATGACTTCGTGATTGAGTCAAGCAAGGTTGCGGGCGTGAAGAAGACGAAAACAAATCCACCACAAACACATAAGGCAAGGACAAAGAGAGCCAAGACCACCACAGCAGTGGCCGAAGGTAATTAATGTATTATAATGTAATAATGAGTATGTATGATTTGTTTTATATGTACACATGGCCTAAACGGTGCTTCATTGATGCAGATGACTCGATTGCAACAAATACGGCAGCTCAAGTACCCAACGAACCATCCATACCTGAAGCCCCAGAACCTGACACGACCCATCCGGAAGTGATGAAAAAACAGAGGTTGAATACAAGGGGTAAAATGGCAATGTATCAACCATTGGATACCAGATCATCCCCAAGTACCTTTGTCGATGCAATGCATCAGTTGAAGCAAAAAGCTGGTAATGAGAGGCAACTTAGAACGCTGGACGAAATTGGTTTCAGCGCACTGTTGGATTTGGAGGTGAAGAAGCAACCACTCTCCTTGGCTTCCTGGCTAGTCGACCACTTCAATCCTCATAAGTGCAGCATCGAGTTCGAAGACGGTCGAAGCATAGAACTAACAGATGTCGATGTACATAGGTGCTTCAGAATTCCTTGTGGGGGTAAGCCAGTGGTGATGAAGGGACAAAATGAAAATCGAGATGTTCTAGAGGTATGGAGGTCACAATTCGAAAAACAGTATGCTTATCTGAGACCTGCCCAAGTGGGTAATGCAATGCTGAGTGAGGTTGATGGCGGTCTGCGGTTCGTACAGAATTTCCTGGTTTTGTTCGATAGTACGATAGGCAGCAGCCAACAGAGTGGCGGAGTCACGCAACGTTTAGTCAGGGGAATGGACAGTGTTGACGCAGTGAAGGGGGTTAATTGGAGTCAGCTTGTGCTCACGAGTTTGGTGAAGGCGAAATTGAAGTTTGGATCAGAGAGAAAGGGGTTCTTCGAAGGGTCATCTCTATTCTTAGTGGTATGTATCCATTGTACTAGTGCGTTATAATATGGATAGTATAAGTTATTACATTCTAACCAAGCATCCATTTCTGAAACTCGCAGCTCCTATACGTAGACAGGGTAGTCAATCAAGGAGAAAGAAACGTGCCTAGACTCATACCAGTTTTGAAAGGCTGGACGGACACTATGTTGTCCATGAGGGAGAAAAATGAAATGGCAGGTGGGGGATTTGGTAAAGGCCGAATAGATCCACCATTGGAAGTGAAAGCAATTGAGAGTTCGGGTGCTAGAAACGAGGTATGAAAAGTTGTTATCAATTTGTATATGGAACGGATCAATTGGTCTTTAATAGTATACCAACATTATTCAAATGTATTGTGGTACCGTATTCGAAGGTAAAGTGAGATTATGCATATGTATTGGTATAATAATCAGTACCGGTTTTTTGAAATAATAGGTAATCGGTACATAAGTAACTATTATTCGTGGGTAACTGTGATATTTATGTATGTAATTTGATTTGCAGGTACATTATGAGGGGTTGATCAATGTGGCGCTGGAATTGAGCTTAAAGATGAAGGAGTTTGTGGATATGATGATGAACATTCCAGATGATGTGAGATCGGAACCATCAATACAAGCTTGCTATGAGTTAGGGCACTCCATTCTTAGGAGAGGTTATCCAGATGAGACGGGGTTAGATGGGATATCACCAACCCCGGTAACAAGTTCTTTGTCACAAGGGACACAATCTTTCTTCAACGATCCAAAGTTCTTGAGAACTATGCAAAAGATAGACGATGCACTGAAAGCAAGGTCTGAACTATTAGCAGAAAGGAACAAAAGACCAACATTTAATCTAGGTGTTCCTGGATGTGAGCTGGGGGTGAAGGATCCGGTTGTTGTTGTACTTGAAGAACTGAGGACCGAGCATATGGATGAGGAAATTGATGGCTCACACATTCATGCGACTGAGGTACGAGTTGTAATATTTCCCAACATGAATTAATTTTTGTTACCAAATGAAATGTAATATCTATTTGATGAGGTAATAAATACATCCTACTTGTGAATGCAGGATGAAGAGAGACATGGTAATTTGGAGGTAACCAATTCTGCAACCCCATCAAAGAAGGTATTACATTTCAATATACGAATAGGATGTATTTATCACCTCACTAAAAATATACCAATACATTTGCATAATACCATCTTACCCCAGAATACAGTACCCATATACAGTTGTATAAAGTTGGTATATCTAGGCATAAATCTCACATCCTACGTGTGAATGCAGGGTGAAGAGAGACATGCTAATTTGGAGGTACCCAAGTCTGCAGCCCCATCGAATAAGGTATTACATTTGCATATACGAATAGGATGTATTTATCACCTCAAAAAGATAGCAATACATATGCATAATATCATCTTATCCCCGAATATTTACCCATATACAGTTGCACAATGTTGGTATATATAGGCATAACTCTCACATCCTACTTGTGCATGCAGGGTGAAGAAGGACATGCTAATTTGGAGGTAACCAAGTCTGCAGCCCCATCTAATAAGGTACTCAATACATCCTACATAGTGTACGAACGGAAAAAAATAAAACATATTGAATATATCAAAGTAACTAAGGTTGTGGTTGAGCAATTTCGCAGGATAAAGAAATCCAAGTTCCAATTGAGTCTGACATGCCACCCCCCAAACCACGGATAGGTCTGAATCCTCCAACCAATAAGGTAATTTAAATTGTCATGTTCGGAAACATATAAAAAACTGCATTATTCATTAACCAACAAACAAATATTCGATTATATTGCCATGTTGCCTTTAGGGGAAGGAGGTGGTAAGACGTGATATGTCTGTTAGATTGATTCCACATACATCAATGGATAAGGTGAGTATATGTGATGGATTATAAGAAGTGAACTGGTGAATATATATTAGGTGATAACACGTTGTAGATGGACTAAGAATGTTATGATGATTTGATAGGGAAAAGCAGTACAGACTACAACTGAAGGGGTCGACATCACACCTCGTCCACGGTGAGGGATTAAGCCTTCACTCACGGAGATCAGCCCATACATTTGCAGGCATATTGACCCCGATCAAAAAAACACAAAAGAGCAGACAATGATGGTTAACGTACTAAAGGAACTAAAACATGAGTGAGTAACTTCAGTTTGAAAATCATTTAGAAGTAATAGTGAACTAGACATCAATGTATATTTGAATTTGGTGTGATTTTGTCTGGCTATTGCACAGGATAATCTTGTTCACTCATTCCACGGGAGAAGGCACTGTGTTGATCGACTTTACGCTGAACAACGAACACATGATGGCGCTGCTGGAGGAAAACATACCAATGAAGGTGATAGACGCGTGGGCATTGATTTTGAATCATGGAGAGTCAAAGCGAAGTCCCAATTCACCTTATATATACTTCGTGCCTCCAAGTGTAATGGTAAACTACTTCATAATAAAATCGTTTTAATTACGATATTTTATTTTCCGTATCAAACTGATAGTTACTCTCTAAGATTCAATTGAAATTGTAGTACGGTACCGTCATAGCCATACCACCGGGTACGAAGGAGGATGAAGACTTGTCAATTAAGTTTACAATGAAATTCTTCGCCGCAGTTGCCAACGGTGAATTGAAAGTTTGCGAGCTGGATATGGTATGTGTATAGAAAATCAGACATACATATGAAATATATACAAATGTTAAATCAATAATCAGTAGGGATGTGGTATATTCGTATATTTGATACTCATTCTGTTTAACCCGCAGATAATGTTCCCAATATATGACAAAGGGGAATACTATGTGATATGCTTCCATCTCAAAAGAGGTAATGCAGAGATACTAGACTCCTCGAAGGCAAGGGAAGCGGACTACGATAGAAGCTATCTACATGTGTTCTTGAGGCTGGTAAATATGTAGATTAAGTAAATTTCCATTACGTGTCGTGAACATGATTTATACCATATATTTATATGATTTTTCTGCTATAATATATAATCTTTCTAACGAACACATTGGTGATCGATGCAGCGCAAAATGTTAGCGTATGTAATACGCGAAGAACATAATGGGGCGCCACTAGCTAAAAAAATCGACAAAGTTAATTGCCCAAAGGTTTTAAAGTTGGAGTGGATGTTGAAACAGGGAGGAAAGGATTCGGGAATATATGCGATGAGACATATGGAGACATACAAGGGGGACGTGTCCTGGAAATGCGGGTTCAAAGTTGGAAGTCGGAAAAACATCAACTCACTACGATTGAAGTATTTACATTGCTTGTTGACTTCACCAATGAATGATGAGAAAGACAGGGTCCTCAGTGCATTCCCAAAGGGAGCAACATACATCAACTACAAGACCCTAATAGGGGATGACTCGGGCACGAGATCGAAGATATTGCCTGATTAGGATCTTGATGTCTTTTGTGTTGTTCGGGTACACGATATTATAAGTGCATTTTGGTTTTTGTCTTTTATTCCCACGAACATCCAGCAGGAACTTGGACGGTAGTCGTAAGAACTTTTTATGTGTTGTTGATTTAAGTTGGGGGACCTTAATGGAATGTGTGGTAGACTTGCAAAAGGGGAACTTGCAATTCCTTTTTTTGGATTGACTAGCTAATTCTGGGCAAGGAAGGATATATAAATATTAAGCTTTTTAATAATTTTGATATTGCGTACTTTATGGTGTTATCAATGAAAAATCCAACCATACAATTGCATACTGTATGGATACAGTCGTATAACCCAAAAATGAGTCATCCAGAAATCCCGGTGAATAATAATGCGATATACCCGAATGAAATGCGATATATAGAATAACGCTTTCATGAATCTGCGTAATGATTCAAAGCAGTAGTCACTGAACCGGTAAAAATGAAGCTTTTATTCATTTTGATAATGCGTAACTTATGTAACGTACGGATACTTGGTATGATTTGCTCTATCTGGTGTTATGTATGAATATTCCAATGATACAATTGAATAATGTATGGATACAGTAGTATAACCCACAATGGATTATGTAAAGGCTCGGATTTTCAAATCATAATTTTTCGGAAAAAGGAAAATAAAAATGAACTTTAAATTGGATTTAAAACTCGTTTAGCGGATTCCGACCGAAATAGAAAATTTAGCGAACGATTTCCGTCATTTTACCTCGGAAATTCAAAATAATTATCGTGGTGTGATATCCTTTTCGATTTTATAAATCTAATTAATCGAGAAAACGAGATTCAAAGAAACTAACTATCAGGAACTAATTTCGGGGTTCGAAATTCGCGTATTCGAGATTTATTTATGGGTATTGATTTTGACCAATTCCACACTCAATCCTCAACCACTCCATCCTACCTTACCCTGCAGTAGCCATTCCTTCACCATTCCTCTGCCTTCCGTCAACGTGAGTTGCGCTCACCTCCTCCATTTCACTTCAACTTCATTCCCATCTTTCATTTTCAATTTCCATCACCTTCACTGACTACTCCCTTCGGCTCTACTGCTCACTATCACGCATCGTCACCGTCGCCATCATCCATCTTCGTTCCGCACCTTCAACCACAACACACACCACCATTTCCTCTTCCTTCTTCCTTCCTTCCACCTCGAGCTGCCAGCGGAAGGTCCCACGCACCCCTCGGAGCCACCACCATCAGCCGGAGCAGTCCAGAAGCTCCCCAGCGCCGCCGCAAGCCACCGGAACCCCATCGTCCCGTTCAAGCGCGAACAATCTTCCGGTAAGCCGTTCTCCTTCGTTTCCGATCCAAATCACCCCCGAGATCTTCCATCACACTCACCCATGTCCGACGCAGGTCCGACAAGCCATCGTGAGCCACCGACGATGCCCAGAACTCCGATCGAGAGCTCCGACTTCCGCGAAATCACCTCGGTAAGCTCTTGTATCTTCGTTTCCTTCCTTGTTTCAAATTCGTCCCTCCTTTTCTGCTTAGAGTAGTCGGGGAGAGCGAGTGAGAGCTGAGCGTGGGGAGCTTGGTCAATCGCGAGAGCTCCGGCGAGATCGAGACCTCCAGCGAACGCTGCGAGAGGTGGGAGCGAGGCGAGAGCATGGGAGAGCAGCGGGCACGTGAAAGCGAGCGAGCGTCGAGTGAGCTGCGAGGCTGGGAAACTCCGGGTGAGGCAGGAGAGCTGAGCTCGAGGGCGGGAGAGTGAGGTTGGTGCGACGTCGAGCAGCACCGACGAGCAGCGCAGCGGGAGCCTTCGAAATTGGAGGAAGAAGAAGAAGCGTGTTGGGCCTGCCCAGTCAGCACCTGTGGGCCCCCATACTAACATATATACATTGTGTTTAATGCTAACCGGTTGGGATTTATATTACGGGTTCGGTTCGGTTTGGTTTAAAAGCGTTGGTTCGGTTCAGATTTATTCGTTATTTATTTAATTAATTAACTTATTAATTAAATGTTCAACCGATAACCGATAATTGATTATTTAGAAATTGATTTGTGTGTCGGTATTTAAAAGGGCTCGGTTTTAAAGTATATAAATTGAATTATTTAGTAACGGTTGAAAATTATTAAGTCCCTAGAAGGATGATTTTAATTAAAGTAAAGTATGCCGGGATTATTTAATCGGATTTTTGGAAGTAGTTTTAAAGATTTAATATTTTATGAATTAGAAATGGCTAAGTATAAATTTGAAGAAATTGTTTTGACTAACAACTGGACTAGCTAGTGAGATTATATGGATTGAAGTATGACTGAGCCAGTTATGGAAATGACAATGGAATAAGATGTTGAGATAAAGGATGCTGATGATGCTATGATTAATGGATTGATGAACATGTTATGTAGCGGTAAATGGATCCCGTTGTGTGCAGTTTACTTATGCATATTTATTAATAATTGCTAGGTGATCTGTAACCTGGTTGCTTATATCTTGCTGCTTTTCATCTTGCTGATCTGCTACTCCAGGTAAGTTCTTTGAACTTACTCATGATGGGCGCTCTATGCACTGGGTGTTATATAGTAGGTTAGTGTCCATGCACCATACGACTTAGAATCACGCTTAGGAGCTAAAATGAAAATCATATGATTGCTATATGTCCTTGCAAGAGAACGGTCGTTATCTGTGATAGTCCTAGAGTCTTTGCTAGGGTCATAGGGTAGCCCAGCCTCATCGGGTACCCTGAGTCAATCGAGTCTATATGAGCATGATATGATAGCCCAGCACCATCGGGCAAGCGATGAGATGATATGATATGATGATGCCGTGGTTTGTGCACCACCACGAGGAAATTGATATGCTATAGCACCGAACTGGCCAGTCTCCGCCCTATTGAAAGGGGGTGGAGGTACGAGAGGGACATGCCATTTGGCATTCTGTGTGGATCCATTTATCGCTTTCTGCATTATATTAATCCGTCAGTATATATATATGTGATTTAATTTACGTATGGCATTACGCATTTCATCTTAAGAATAGGGTGCTTATTATATGCCTCTCTGAGTGTGTTTACATACGCGCATGAGTGACCTGATGATTGACCCAGATCCCCCTCTTTTTTTTAGATTCAGGTAACCGTTAGCCGCTATCGTTGCTTATGTGGATGTTTGGCGAGTTCAGACTTTTGGCGTTAGATCGAGAGGTTGAGAGACCACCACACTTCCTCTCTTTTATACTCCTTTTCGGATTGTATTTAAACTCAACCTTATTTTTGCTTTCGCTCGATTTCACGATTAGACTAAGGCAGGTATTTGATCCCCAATGGATCCGCGATCTTTAAGGGTTCGAAATCCCTTCTTTTAGTACAAATATTTTGTTTTAAAACTCAACCCGTACCTGGATTGCAAGATCCGAACAAGGGGTTTTATCCCTTGAAACGTAACCCGGAAATCATAATTCTGGGCCGTTACAAAGATGGTATCAGAGCTCAGGTTGTGCAATTCGGGTACACAAGGGTCGAGTGTAAGTTTTGAAAACCGCCCACGTGTTTCAAGGACTTTTCTAAAAGGATTTAAAGGGGCAAAATGAACTTAAAACGCCTAACCCAAATTGGACTAAGTAATGAACTCGACTTGTAATAAATGAGGAAAATCGACCAAACGGGGACACGAGTGGGTAGTAAAGGCGCTAGACCACCCCTATTGGGTGTAGTTGGGAACGGTAGGCAAAATACTAGCTTTCTCTTTACAGTGGGTCTGGAAGACTCCAAGGAGATTGCACCAAGGTGGTTGGAGTGGCGAGTTAGGTAGGATCGCGAGGTTTTTGCCCCTCCGGTCAGTCGCTCCTTGAAGAGCGACATTAGATAGCTTAATGTGCTTTATATATTGAGGATGAGTACGATCTCCCTCGAAGGAGTTCATTATAATTGTCATTGACCGATTATATGATGAGTGCTTGACATGCTAAAGTCTGATTGGTATGCCTAATAATTAAATGTGTATCGACTGATCTGTGCAAACGGGATAGTGGGAGTACCCTTAATTCTGTGTGGTCAACCCAGCTTGTGTGAAACAGCCCCTTCCACTATGTTTGTTAACCCTTTGACGGTTCTATTGAGTCTTTCTCCCGGATGTTAGTATCTTTCATGGGAATCGGATTGGTAAACACATTGCGTCAGAAACTCGTGTATGTATATGAAGGTTGTCTGAGTGAGTATTGGAAGGTAGTTCTTGATGTCATTTTGAGTCAAAAGTAAGGTGTTTCCGGGGTTGTCTTCCTTGATTCTTATGATGATCAACCGAGGTTTTCTTGCCACAAAGAGTCGTACGTACCAAGGTCCCACGAGAAATAGGGGTGATGAGTCAGTTGGGGAAGGTCAATGGTTGCCCTTAGAGATCTCTGTCCGGTTGTAATGGTGACTCTCTTTGAACTGCATGACATGATTTTGTAACCTCCTGCATGTACCTTGCAAATGCTCATTTGTAAAATATTGCTCATGTTATTACATCTGTGATTAGTTACATTGATCAAGTTTTGTGTTATGCCTCACTCTCTATCGTGATTACGTTGTCATAGCATGCCTACTTGACTTATTGTATTAATTGTACTAATAATTGATTTGAAGCATATAAACCACATGATATGAACCTACATGATAATTGTTTTCTTCTAGGTTAGGCCCATGATAGCGTGATAAACTCTTCTTCGTGTGAATGCATGTAAATGATCTCTTTAGCATACTAGCTGATGACGCCTTGATGCTTATTACTCGTTTTTTGACAAGAATCTACAACATGCCCATCTATTCTGTATTCGTCAGATGATTGTTTTGCACTTGATATTGTTGTGTGATTAGTGCGTTGGATGGGGAATATGTGGTATAATTGAGTCTTGATGAATGCATGCTTTAATGTTTATGACTTCATGATGGCCATTGTGTGAGTTCAAGTTACACATGTTACGTCTCTATCATCCCAGCATGCCTTACTCAGTATGTTGCATCGTTATACTAGTGCATGAATGTAAATGTCATGTGTTAGGAAGCCGCATGATTAATGTTCTCTCTGTAAATAGGTTTATGATAGTGTGATCGTTCAGTTCTGGTATCATGATAGAGTGAGTTCCTTACTTGATGGATATGTGTTACAACTTGATGTCAACATGCCTTATATGATACGTAATTCCCAGTAAATGTTAAGATGATGATCCTTAATGTAAATCTGTGGATGTATGACCTTCTGTACCCATGCTTGCCCCATTGATTAGGTCCCATGTTGCACCTTGCTTCCTGTCCTGATTATATGTCGCCTTTGCACGTCTAATTGACCTGTTGTATTGGTCGTACTAAGGACTGATTTGAAGCATGAATTGCATGACAGGAGTTGTATATAGTTATTGTCTTCCCGTAGATTAGACCCATGATAGTGTGTTACACTTCCCTTGTATGAATGTCGTAAGATGATTTCCCCTGCATGATTAGTCGATGTTACCCATGGTTTATTGGCTAAATTAGTATTTCAATTGTGATCATGCTATTTGACGTGATGTCTTGGTAAATGCATGCCTTATTCAAATGGTTGTTGAGTTGGAATACATACCTTGTATGCTAGTCATATTGCTTGTTGCGTAGGCTTGCATTATGCATTGCTATATTCCTCCCATGCTTCTATATCGACGGGCTATGTTAATATGATTTCTTACACATCAATGTGTTGGTCATTCAAGCGCATGTATGTATCAAATTTCATGTTGAGCCTTTAGCATCATGTAGGGTCCCTGGTTGTGACTTGTGTGAATTTATACCTTGCTTGCATTATTGCTGATTCCCTCTCGAGCCAGGTCCCTTATAGTGTGATCATTTCCTTTTTCTATCACCTTGAAATATCTTACTCATGAAAATTAGATTGATGTTGAATTCGATGATCGATTGCTTTCTATGATGGTTTATCCTAGCATGCTTACATGTTATCACTCGGTAGTGTTTCCCTATTACCTTATGAATTCCTTTATTGCTGGCGTAGATGTATGACTTGGCACCTCGGATGATCATACACCACGTTATATCATTTCGCATAAGCATGATCTGAACTCTTGTGCCTATAAAAGTATTAACTGCGAATGTTGAGGAACCTAAATTGTTATATGATAAGGTTATGTTGAAACTTGCTAGCTTGAATTGACTATGTTTATATATGATGTTTTGCAATAATTTTGAGCATAATAGCAAATTGAGACTTGTTGACATACTGATGATAATTTGGGAATTTTCTTGGTTACATGACTTGTAAATATGTACTGCCATGATGTTAGATAGCGACCATGAGGAACTTGGTATGGAACAATACTACATGTTGATATGCAATATTGAAATCTAGTGAAAGTGACAAATGCTATCATGATATATTGATGATTTGCTAACCTGTTATGTTGTTGTAGAAGCATGTTAGGATGTGTTGCGACATGATATATGAGATAATGATGTATTATATAGTTAAACATGATTATTGATACGTCAAATGATGAACATGACTCAATGGTGCCTGGTTACTAAATGATCGTCATTCGATATTGTGATGAGTTGAGGTGATGTCTTTTAGGGCATGCTGACATGTTGGTGAATTATATACTACTTGAACTTCCTTTTCTGAATCTTAATAGGCATGACCTTGATGTGTTGATATGTTGACATGATAAATCTGCTATGACTGGTTCTACTTGTAGTGCGATGTTATGCGATTGTGAGAATTGATGTGTACTGACATACTAACCCATGACACCTAGCCCATTGATCTCTTGACATGTGTGCTTGCATGATAAGTTATGAAAATTCGATCACGGACTTGTGATGCCTTCAGTATGATGTAGATATGCCTTATGTCTCGTGGTATGATGTTGAGATTTTGTTATTGCTTTTGGCATGTTTTGAAGGGATGGTATGATTTATGTTATGGGTAAACATGTTATGCGGTTGAGATGTCGATTGGTTGAGATTATCATGATTGATGTTGAGATTTTCCACATGAGAGGTGGTTGATGATGTTATGAGTTGATGAGTTGGTTTACTTTTGTTCATGCTGAGTTGAGAATGATGATTGATTTGATTCGGAAACTAGGAAGAGAATATGAGATTAGTCTTTAGAGGTAGATGATTCCACCTCTCGTGATGTGAAATTGCTTGACTAACGTCGAATTTGAAGATTTTGAACGGATTTGAAAAATACTAACTTGGATTTTAAAAGAATAAATCCTATCAAGAATTTTAACGATTTCGAGGTCAATCTTTCCATTTGCAAAACTCTTTTGAATCATTCGGGACTGGATTTACATTATGATGCCTCACGAAGTGGATACAAGCATTTATAAGGGCACTTATAGATTGCTTGCTAAGATCTAGTGGACGCTATGATGCTTTTTGAGTTATAATATAACCGAGAAGTCGGAGAAAGGATATGATAGGGGCCCATATCACATTCTTGCTACGACCGCTTGGGGATATTATGATCACGACGAAGATGCTGTGAGGATCTTATAGGGGCACCTACGAGGTACTTACAGGATCAATGGTATGATCCTTGGACTCACCAATTTCAAACTTCATCTCCTATTTTAAAATGATTTTAGCCTCGGGGACGAGGCTTGTTTTTAGAGGTGGATGATGTAAAGGCTCGGATTTTCAAATCATAATTTTTCGGAAAAAGGAAAATAAAAATGAACTTTAAATTGGATTTAAAACTCGTTTAGCGGATTCCGACCGAAATAGAAAATTTAGCGAACGATTTCCGTCATTTTACCTCGGAAATTCAAAATAATTATCGTGGTGTGATATCCTTTTCGATTTTATAAATCTAATTAATCGAGAAAACGAGATTCAAAGAAACTAACTATCAGGAACTAATTTCGGGGTTCGAAATTCGCGTATTCGAGATTTATTTATGGGTATTGATTTTGACCAATTCCACACTCAATCCTCAACCACTCCATCCTACCTTACCCTGCAGTAGCCATTCCTTCACCATTCCTCTGCCTTCCGTCAACGTGAGCTGCGCTCACCTCCTCCATTTCACTTCAACTTCATTCCCATCTTTCATTTTCAATTTCCATCACCTTCACTGACTACTCCCTTCGGCTCTACTGCTCACTATCACGCATCGTCACCGTCGCCATCATCCATCTTCGTTCCGCACCTTCAACCACAACACACACCACCATTTCCTCTTCCTTCTTCCTTCCTTCCACCTCGAGCTGCCAGCGGAAGGTCCCACGCACCCCTCGGAGCCACCACCATCAGCCGGAGCAGTCCAGAAGCTCCCCAGCGCCGCCGCAAGCCACCGGAACCCCATCGTCCCGTTCAAGCGCGAACAATCTTCCGGTAAGCCGTTCTCCTTCGTTTCCGATCCAAATCACCCCCGAGATCTTCCATCACACTCACCCATGTCCGACGCAGGTCCGACAAGCCATCGTGAGCCACCGACGATGCCCAGAACTCCGATCGAGAGCTCCGACTTCCGCGAAATCACCTCGGTAAGCTCTTGTATCTTCGTTTCCTTCCTTGTTTCAAATTCGTCCCTCCTTTTCTGCTTAGAGTAGTCGGGGAGAGCGAGTGAGAGCTGAGCGTGGGGAGCTTGGTCAATCGCGAGAGCTCCGGCGAGATCGAGACCTCCAGCGAACGCTGCGAGAGGTGGGAGCGAGGCGAGAGCATGGGAGAGCAGCGGGCACGTGAAAGCG
Source organism: Persicaria tinctoria (assembly GCA_037127255.1). NCBI lineage: Eukaryota > Viridiplantae > Streptophyta > Magnoliopsida > Caryophyllales > Polygonaceae > Persicaria > Persicaria tinctoria. Next base: position 25,252,312 of record JBANSL010000005.1, read on the forward strand.
AGCGAGCGTCGAGTGAGCTGCGAGGCTGGGAAACTCCGGGTGAGGCAGGAGAGCTGAGCTCGAGGGCGGGAGAGTGAGGTTGGTGCGACGTCGAGCAGCACCGACGAGCAGCGCAGCGGGAGCCTTCGAAATTGGAGGAAGAAGAAGAAGCGTGTTGGGCCTGCCCAGTCAGCACCTGTGGGCCCCCATACTAACATATATACATTGTGTTTAATGCTAACCGGTTGGGATTTATATTACGGGTTCGGTTCGGTTTGGTTTAAAAGCGTTGGTTCGGTTCAGATTTATTCGTTATTTATTTAATTAATTAACTTATTAATTAAATGTTCAACCGATAACCGATAATTGATTATTTAGAAATTGATTTGTGTGTCGGTATTTAAAAGGGCTCGGTTTTAAAGTATATAAATTGAATTATTTAGTAACGGTTGAAAATTATTAAGTCCCTAGAAGGATGATTTTAATTAAAGTAAAGTATGCCGGGATTATTTAATCGGATTTTTGGAAGTAGTTTTAAAGATTTAATATTTTATGAATTAGAAATGGCTAAGTATAAATTTGAAGAAATTGTTTTGACTAACAACTGGACTAGCTAGTGAGATTATATGGATTGAAGTATGACTGAGCCAGTTATGGAAATGACAATGGAATAAGATGTTGAGATAAAGGATGCTGATGATGCTATGATTAATGGATTGATGAACATGTTATGTAGCGGTAAATGGATCCCGTTGTGTGCAGTTTACTTATGCATATTTATTAATAATTGCTAGGTGATCTGTAACCTGGTTGCTTATATCTTGCTGCTTTTCATCTTGCTGATCTGCTACTCCAGGTAAGTTCTTTGAACTTACTCATGATGGGCGCTCTATGCACTGGGTGTTATATAGTAGGTTAGTGTCCATGCACCATACGACTTAGAATCACGCTTAGGAGCTAAAATGAAAATCATATGATTGCTATATGTCCTTGCAAGAGAACGGTCGTTATCTGTGATAGTCCTAGAGTCTTTGCTAGGGTCATAGGGTAGCCCAGCCTCATCGGGTACCCTGAGTCAATCGAGTCTATATGAGCATGATATGATAGCCCAGCACCATCGGGCAAGCGATGAGATGATATGATATGATGATGCCGTGGTTTGTGCACCACCACGAGGAAATTGATATGCTATAGCACCGAACTGGCCAGTCTCCGCCCTATTGAAAGGGGGTGGAGGTACGAGAGGGACATGCCATTTGGCATTCTGTGTGGATCCATTTATCGCTTTCTGCATTATATTAATCCGTCAGTATATATATATGTGATTTAATTTACGTATGGCATTACGCATTTCATCTTAAGAATAGGGTGCTTATTATATGCCTCTCTGAGTGTGTTTACATACGCGCATGAGTGACCTGATGATTGACCCAGATCCCCCTCTTTTTTTTAGATTCAGGTAACCGTTAGCCGCTATCGTTGCTTATGTGGATGTTTGGCGAGTTCAGACTTTTGGCGTTAGATCGAGAGGTTGAGAGACCACCACACTTCCTCTCTTTTATACTCCTTTTCGGATTGTATTTAAACTCAACCTTATTTTTGCTTTCGCTCGATTTCACGATTAGACTAAGGCAGGTATTTGATCCCCAATGGATCCGCGATCTTTAAGGGTTCGAAATCCCTTCTTTTAGTACAAATATTTTGTTTTAAAACTCAACCCGTACCTGGATTGCAAGATCCGAACAAGGGGTTTTATCCCTTGAAACGTAACCCGGAAATCATAATTCTGGGCCGTTACAGATTAATCCATTCATCCCGGTGAAAAATATTGGCATATAACCGAATAACCCGAGGGTATATCCGAATAATCCTTTCATACATCTGAATAATATTACAATACAAATGAAAATTAAACGGTTAATGATATTCCAGTGAATATTACAGTTTCATATCCGAATAATCATTTAATATATATGAATAAAATTTGCGTAATGATTCAAAGCAGTAGTCACTGAACCAGAAAAAATGAAGCTTTTAATCATTTTGATAGTGCGTAACTTACGGTCGGAAACAATGTCTTGCTTAAGTAACGTATGGATACTTGGTATGATTTGCTCTATCTGGTTTTATGTATGAATGATCAAATGATACAATTGAATACTGTATGGATACAGTAGTATAACCCACAATGGATTAATCCATTCATTCCGGTGAAAAATATTGCCATATACCCGAATAACCCGAGGGTATATCCGAATAATCCTTTAATGGATCTGAATAATCATTTCATATATTTGAATAAAATTACAGTTTTATATCCGAATAATCATTTCATATATTAGTAGAAGCAATGGTAATTAATAAAAAGGGTAATATAGTTCCGAAATAAGTCAACTACTATCAAGCATTCAAAATACCCTAAAACAACCAGCATATTGAGCCTGTCTAATTTGGAATGAAACAAATTATTAGAAATAGATAAACCAACATAAAACAGCTGGGCAATCACTCATCATCAGAGTCTTCCTCAGTTGTGGAATCTTCTATAAATTCCTCTTCTTCAACTTCGACTATTTCCTTCCCCTTCCCCTTCCCCTTCCCCTTGCCGTGCAATTTGACCTTACAATTCCTCTTATCATGGTAAGCCATATTCCCACATCTACCACACTTCCTCAAGGTCGGCTTAGAAGTTTTCTCGGTCGCTTTCTCCAGTGCACCCTTCAATCGGTGTCCTTTGTTCTTCGCTTGTGGTAGGGGTTCAACAGTGACTACGTCGGGAGGCTTGACCCCAACATACTTCTCAACATATGCAGCTTTGTCGGGTACAGCAGATGCAGATTCAGATTCATATGCATTTGGAGAAAATCCTTTATGAGATCTGTATCATCCTCTACAAGCCCAACAGTAGAGTATATGCTGCCCCACAGCTTGTTGACCAGCAGCTTTCTTTCCTCCATCGCGGCTGATTGTTTGAGTACTTCATCCCCGACAAACACACTTGCCAATGCTCTTGCTTGTTTTGTCCACCTTGCTTTGACCATCGGATCCGGTATGGTTTTAAAACCCATGAACTTGTATGTTGCAAAAACATGTTCGCAAGGGATACCAATACGATGAAAGGTATTGCACCTACAAGTGGATATTTGGCTTACCACATCATATGTTACTTCAAAAGTACCAACATCATCCTCCTTCACCACGTGTGTTTTCCCATTGCCAGCAACTACCTCACTAATAACATTGCAATAGGTTACCGAATCAGAAATCTCTTTCTGGACCTTATCAAACACCTTCAACGTATACACAGAAGCTGCGTGTCTCTCAATTCGCATACGCGTCTCATACCTTGGAACAAAAGTATCAGTCTCCATTTCCAGCTTAGCTTGAGCATGCCTCTGAGCATCCATAGCACCGTCGAAATGCATCATCAATTCTACAAGGCTAAAATGTCTGCTAGAATAGCGACCGAAGAAACTGTTTGCCGACCCAGATATGGAAGTTGTTCGGATCAACCCGCCCATCGGTACTTCTCTGAAGTAAGCTGGGATCCAATTGGATCTCAACTTATACATAAGGGTAAGCCAACTGTTTTTCTCGAGAGAGAACTCCTTTATCATTGCATTCCACATCTTCTCGAATTCATCAACTGTTATCTCGTAGCTCCACACACATTTGTTGATCTGCATCCGAAACTCCTTAATATGACAAATCTCTTTTGGTACCTGTTTATTATAAATCAAACTTCATAACATCAGATACGACGTCATAAATTTATTTACACACGTAAATCAAGTACATTGTGAAATTTTCGGGATATTGGTTGCGAACTGATACTATATAAAAATACATTGATAGCATCGCATAATATAGCGATACCGTCGAATAACCCAACTTCGATTTGTACGATCACTACACCAAAATTAGAATGTTTTGGTCGGACTAAGTCAAATAACTGGAAAATACGAATATAAATACTATGTTAACCAGAGCGTAAGTGAACTTGAAGATTATGAAATGTACACCAATGTATATACTTGCATACGGTTGAATAAGTAGGTAGTCAGCCTGAATAATATCTCGTAAAAACCTGTGATGTTACTGCATAATGCTCGACCTAATATATTGACAGTTGAAAATATATAGTATAGGTGTTAAATTTTGCCTCCTTCGGAACCTTCATCATGATATGCCACATACAAAAACGATGACGCGTGTTCGGAAACACAACGGGTATGACCTCCCTCAATGATGGATCCTGATCCGTAACAATCACCATCGGATCCTTGCACATTGCTGATTGGAACTTCTCGAGAAGCCACTTGTATGACGGCTTGTCCTCGTGCAATAACAATCCAGCCCCAAACGTGACTGATTTTCGGTTATTGTCCAAACCGGTAAATGGTGCGAAAACCATACTATACCTATACCATACACAACCATATCGTTACATAATGAACATCATTATACAGCTAGGGCTGGGGGGTATACACTTGTTTGTTCGGTACGTTGCGTCGAATGACACGACATCACCAAATGCAGCGTAATTGGCCCTCGCGATGGGGTCGCACCAGAATAACATAACAAGCTGATTTTTCTCATTTACAGCATGTTCAAAGAAGAATGCAGATGATGCTTGTTTCTTCAGCATGAACCGATCGATAATCATTTGCGCATCAGCTCCTGATATATACGCCATCACGTCACGCTTGAAATTCTTCAAATCTTGAATCATTGGCCCTCCATGGCTAGATCCCTGCCTGGCTTCCTTCATTAGCCGATGGGTCATAGCCGGACCCAAATTTGCCTTAGCACAATTAATCATGAAACGTTGGTGCCCGAAATCTAACTTTCGATGAGCCTTTAGAAACTGATTAGATCCCTCTTGCAACAAGGTGTGGTTATGACGATCCTCCATACCGGTTATTTCATAACCATCCAACCCTTTAAACTTTAGATATATATGCGCAGTGCATCCAACACGGCTAGATAGTCGTTTACGTTTTCCTGTGGCGTTTTTTGATTCACAATATCCTTGCCTATTGCACCACATGATACGATGCATATAAGTCCCATCAACCACCCGTGATGCACCCTTTTCAGTGTCAAACCCAACTATGGCACCATACTTTCGGTAAAACGAAATCCCCGCCTCAACAGTTGGAAACCGCTTCCCAAGCGTTGGTGATACTGATTCGTCACAAGTAGGCAACCAATATCTTGTTTTGTTTGGAGACAGTGATTGCTCAACTCCGACATGCAAATCGTCACCTGTTGCTTGCTCAAACAAAAATTCCATAGTATCTACCTCGTCATTCGCATCAACATCCCAATCGCGTCCATTTTCAAAATCTGTATCAATCAAAAAAACAAAATGTAATTGCAACTTTGTATACAACACATATTAAATAAAAATATGATAACCGACATGGAGAAACCCTTGTATACAAATGAATAATGCGCAGTAATGATCGAATAAAAGTCCTACTCCAGTAACTCATCAGAAACAACATATACTACTTGAAATGAAACCCAACATAATTGATTATTGCCCTATAACAACTACAACCTCATTTGACTCAATTCTCTGTACTCGGATCAACTATTCATGAAATGAACCCTCCTTGGTCGTACACCTTGACCACAAACGAGACGAATTGAGTAGAAACGAAACAAATTAAACGACAATACCTGCATCCATTGAATTTCACTGCACTCTTCAGAGACACGTATGTGGAATCAACGTCGCACTTCTCTTCCTCTACTCAACGAACGACCAATATCGGAACTTTGTTCAAAATTCTGTAACTCCAATTGCAATAACGTATTACCCAGGTTTTAGGAAGTTTTTGATTACAAAATCTTCCCAAATCAAATAATTCTATCAATTAGGGTTTAATTTTTTTTAAAAAAAATTCCAAACGTTGATCCACTTTCCACCAAATGGATCTCAACTGCCTTGAAGGTGAAACACGCGCCCCTTGATGAGAGAGTGAAGCAATTTCAGCGAGTGGGCCCCACAGTTTTTATATATAAAAAAAGGAAAAAGGGCTAATTTTCTTAGCCATCCATTTCCATAGATCAACGCTCCTGATTTGTTCTAATTTTACTCAATAAGCCTTGTATACATATGATCTATACTCTATATATATGTGTATGTGTATATATATATATATGTATGTATGTATGTATGTATGTATGTATATGTATGTATATATATGTATGGAAGAACTTTCCAGTGAGTACACCTCTTATCGTGTAACGGAGGGAGAAATCTGGTGCGTTGGATGAAAAAATATCAATGGTTAATATTTAACTAGAATTCCTATTTAATTAATTAGAAAAAGAAAACTACCCTCTCTCCTATGTTAACCGCTTCTACGTCTGTGTGATTTTCCCTATCTTCTTTTTGAATTATTAATTATTCACATTTAATAGATATAATATTCAAATATATTACACTAAAAATTCGTTTTTATCTAAAGTAAAAAACTACAATTGTAATACACGTCAATAAATTAGAATAATTAAGCTGATAAATATGAATAATAGGAATATTGATAAATATGAATATGAAGAGTTGTCATCTCATGTTAGGAATAGTTAATTATTTAAATTTAAATATTGAAGTCATTAAATATGAATCTTAACGTACTAAATGCAAAAATTAACAAGTGAGTATTGGTACCAACAGTGTTCTGTGTATCGCTTCATTTGTTTGATGGTGTAAGCCTGTACTGAAGTCAAAGCCGTATGAATATTGTTTTTCCTCCATAATCATCATTTAAGTGGAGGGTGTTGTCAAATTTGGTAAAGAAGTAAGCGATTATAGTGGATGTGCTAAAGAGATACGGTTTGATATCTTTAATATGTAACCGACTAGTATTCATATTTAACGTTAAATATGAATACTAGAAGGTAGTTATTTGAACGCTTAATTAATCGTGTTATTTTAGAAGCAAATCCAGTGCGTTCATTTTGTATGATCCAATGATCCAGGTTTGTCCCCACGTTTCATGGTAAGTGGTGTACTCACCGGAAAGTGCCCATATATGTATGCATATATATGTATGTATGTATGTATGTATGTATATATATATATATATATATATATAGGGTGTGGTTCCAGAGTGCACACTCCTTATAGTGTACCTTGTGCACAAATCTGGACCGTTGATTAAATCTAATGGATGGCCATGATTAAAATGATTTTTTCTCTTTTTTTTTTATTTAAGCTGTGGGACCCACATGGGTAAAAAGCAACCACTCTCCCTTCACTCTCCTTTGCGCAATGCGTGAAACTACTCCCCACCCCACCATTCTTTTCTCTTTTTTTTTTTTAATTTATTTTTTTTGTATGCCGTTGTTTTTTAATTATTTTTTTAAAAATATGAGTGATTTTTTTGTGGGAATCACCTAATTTCATTTGTCTTTTAAAATTTTCAATTCAACCAAATAATGTTGTTTTTTCCATCCAATTCAGATGAAAATTTATCAGTTTCACTGAATAATTTGTTATATGCTACCGAATAATATTTTATTTTTTTTCCATCAGTTTTAGATAAAAAAAACTCCAATTCCCTAAATAATACTTAAGATTTATACGAATAATGCTTCGTATTTTACCGAATAATAATTCGCTTCATATTTTACCGAATAATAATTCACATTTCACCGAATAATGTTTAGTTATACTCATGTGATGAAGATTTTTTTTTGTATATTGTTTTCAAACCGAAGAATCCCTTACTAGCGAATAATAAATCAGATTTCACCGAATAATTAACCAACTAATGACCACTATGAACCGAAATTGAATACATATGTCTGAATAATTGACGAATAATGAATCGACCTATACATCTCAAAAACCTTAAACTAAATTCGACAAGGATCTCCTAATTATGCATCTCCACCACCACCCGAGCCCAAAAGAGGATATATTAATTGAGTACTCCGGCGACGTCGAACAAGCCATCAGATTGCAGACCTTGCCAATCTTCATCAAATGTGAGTGAGCTGCTCGCTGGCAACATGGCAACATCTCCTAATTATGCATCTCCTAATTATACATCCAAACTAATTAAATTATTGAAACTGGTATAGATACCTAATCAATCGCAAAGCTATTGCACATACCTAATCAATAGCAAAGCAACCATGGCAGAATCCGAGGAAGAGGGTCGGAGAAGGGGGCAGATGAAGGGGCTCGCCACCACCGCCCAGATCTGGCGACGTACGTCGCCACCATCTCCCTCGTCTTCGGCCTCAATCGCACCTCTGCCTTCCCCGCAGCAATACTTTTGGCTGTCATCGAGGATGTCTTCGTCGCCGACGTCCGGAATCAAGCCTCGCCTCACCGGCCGCGGAATCATCTCCTCGCCCCCGCCGCCTTGCCTCCGCGCTGAATCTCCTCCTCGCCTCCTCCACCAGCGCCCCCGACTTCGGCTATCCTCTTCGTCGCCTCCTCCAGCAGCGCCCCCCGACTTCGGCTATCCTCTTCGTCGCCTCCTCAACCACACACCGCCACCTTCGCCGTTGATAAAAAACCGCCACCACACACCACCGTTTTGGGCTCTTCGACTCCAATGATTGAGATTGAAGAACGCTTTCGCCGCTGACTGAGATTGAAGAATGAATCGGCTTAAAATATGGGTACAAAACTGAACGCCCAGATTTTAGGGTTATATGGATTCTCTCACGCGCTCCACGTTCAACTGAATGAGAATGAAATTAATTTTTTAATTTTTTTTTAAAATAACTCAGGACACGTGGCATCATCGTATCCCTCCATTTAACATAGATCAAAGGCTCATGTTTGTGCACAAAGTACACCCTAAGGGGTGTGCACAATATACCTATTCTCTCTCTCTCTCTCTCTCTCTCTCTCTCTCTCTCTCTCTCTCTCTCTCTCTCTCTCTCTCTCTCTCTCTCTCTCTCTCTCTCTCTCTCTCTATATATATATATATATATATATATATATATATATATATATATATATATATATATATGTATATATGTGATAGCATGCATTTAGGTAGGCATAATAGGTTGCATTTAGCTTAGTTAAGATGCATATCATGCATGATTTAAGTAGAATTTGCATATTTGCTCTCTATGTTGGTGGAGTCGGAATCTACATGCTTTTATTGATTATTTCAGGTAATGGTGGATCCAAGGAGGAGACATGAATTGATAACGCATTAGATGAGAATGCCTAGTTGATCAAAGAAGCTTACATGAAGATATCAAGAGCTCCTGAGAAGAAGAAGCGAACCTAAACGAAGAACAAGTCTGCAAAAGTTGTCACCAGACATGCTGAACTTGTTTTGCACTTTCTGGAGGCCTCGATTGTCCGATCGCCTATTATGACAATGCGTTGGAAAGCTCTTTCAGAGAGCTACAACTTTCATGTTGACGTCGAGAGCTGATTGAGGACGGATTTTCCGTGAAAGACCAATGCAGCAGCCGCCGCATGGTGTGAAGCGGCCGCCGCCAGGGACGAGGCAAAAATAAATCTGATGCTGCGGCCGCAGCATCTGCCGTCAGCGCATAACGCGTCATTTTGATTAAAAAAACCCTAGATGCTTTTTAGTTTTTGTTTATGGCCGACTTTGGGATCTTTAATAAGGCCACTTTTTAGTTATTTTTGGATCACTTCTATTCTATTCTACGTTCTATCAGACAATTGGAGAGAGAGCGATGTTCACCATGGGCGGCTAAACTCTCTTCGTTCTACTTGAAATTTGAAGCTTTATTTGGATTGATTGTGAGTTTTTGAATCTTGTTCCTTATTTCCTATATTGAATGCTTCAACTTCTTTGTGCTTGATTGTTTATTGTTTTTTTCTATCTTGTCTGGCCAACTAGTTAGATCAATTCAATTGCTAGGGTTTTGTAGATTCCTGATTGCGAACCTTAACCCAAGTAGCAAACTTGTCCCTTTAGGGCTGATTGAACTAATTGGATGGGTAGGAAGTTGGATGTGTTGTTAAACCCCTCTTTAGGGACTGCAAATAACTTGGCTAATCTCTGGACTTAAAGCTATCAATTGGGTTAAATCCTTCTTTAGGGACTGTTCGATTGATAAGGGTTTCTAGGACTGATTGGACTAGTAACTATATTAGGTCGGGATAAGGGCATTCATAGGAAAACCAAAAGGACAAGAGGAAGTTACAATATCAATTCAACCAAATAATGTGGATGATTGTAGGTGTTGTTGTAGGAGGATGTGTCAAGTATGAAATAAATATGAAATATAGTTCAGACTGACTTCCCTGTCTCAGCAAATAAATACAAGACTTCCTCCCGTTGTAGTAAGAGAAAAGTCAGGATCGAATCCACGAGGAAGCACGTCAGCAGTTCTCAGGTAGCTATCAGATTCTCACAGACACAGCAGAAAAGGCAGAAACACAGAAAGAAACAGAAATAAACCAGAAACAAATAATCCCGGCAAGGGCAACTAAAACAAAAGCAAATAACAAAGCAAAGCAAAAGCAAAGGCTCTCGTCGATCTCGACAAACAGTACTCGAGATAGACAAGGGTAGTCGACAACAATAGCTCAGAATCGAAAACGAAGCAACTCGACAAAGGCAAGTCAACTCGACCTCGACAACTACTACTCGACTTTGACAAGAAAAGCAGAAACAGAAAACTGAAAATCGACAAGAGACAGAAGCTTCACTCGACCTAGACCAGTTCTCCTCGAGATCGACAAGAATCGTACTCTATCTCGACCAAGTCCTACTCTATGTCGACAAGAACAGAAATTTAAAGGAATGTAAATTGCAATTGCTCAAAACCCAAACTCAGTTTTTTGACGGAAAATAAACTCAATATATAAAAAGACCTCCAAGGCTAGGGTTTCAACACCACAACGACAACCATGCAAAACAACACATAAAGGCATAAAAGATCATGCTTTCCATCAAATAACTTTCGTCATTAACAACTAGGCATATAGAGGCTCTCGCATAAACCCTAATTGTTACTAACCCTTTTTCACATAATTAATCCAAGTTGCATTAAGATCACTTTCGCTTCAATAACACAAACAAGGATCACCTTCAACTCTCGCAAAAGAATCATGCTCTTAGGGATAGAAGACAAATCGCATAAAAATCTGACCTTTATCGCATCGCCTCACATGGCCACCGTCGGGCTCACCCCAGCCCCAGAAGTGGGTGGACTACTCACGCCTCATCGCAATCACAAACATTGATTGATGAAAAGAACTAAATTGCATAAACTAAATTCAAAGCCTTTTACAATCTTGGCAATCAACTTTCGCTGTCAGCCAAAACCCTAAAAACCTTAGAACTCCTAACTGTATCTCTGAATGGAACTACTTACTTCTCTCTCAAATTGAATAAAACTGAGCCCCATGGGCTTTATTTATAGCCTTCATTCCCTAGCTAATCTAGGAAAGAAGATATCTATCTATATCTAAATTGCTTGAAAGATAAATAAATGACATAATGGAATTAAATCTATAACGGAAAAGATAAAACTAAATAGGAAACATGTCTTCATGATGATAGATCTTGCTCCTTCCATGGATAGACTTGATAGATCGGATAGATTTCAGCAATTTCGGATAGAATTTTCCGCCTTCGGCACCAAGGAATCCAATTCTACTCGGACAAGGGCTCGTCGAGAAGATTCTGGATACGGCCTTACTCGACCTCGACAAGGTCTTGTCGACCTCGAGTAGGGTTAGTCGCCTCGGCTCGCTGGTGCTCGATGTGCTCGGACCTGGGCACCTGGGTGCTTGTCGACCTCGACCACGCCTTGTCGACCTCGACAAGGGTTGGGTCATCGACTAGACTCCCTCGGGTGGATCTCTTCGGGTTGCTTGGACATGGCTCAGGGCGGCTCGTCGACTTCGACAAGCCCTAGTCGACTTCGAGTACGGTGGCTCGCCGACTAGGGTTTCTCGAGCAGCTTTCCTTGATGGACTCGGATCTAGTGCTATGGCTTCGTCGACCTCGACTAGCGGTCCTCGAGATCGAGTTGGCTTCGGGACTTGGGTTGGCTGGCTTCTCGAGCGGGCTTGCTCGACCATGTCTGCTCGGTCATGGCTAGTCTAGGTCGACCAGGCCTACTCGAGATCGAGTAGCCTAGGTCTTTGGACTTGTTCCGCTGCTTTGATCTTTGGACTTCTGTAGCGGTTTTCCGAGCTTTTCCGACTTTCTGTAGAATTGCTGTAAATGCCTCGATTTCTGCGATTTAAACAGAAACTGGTGTAGATTCCATAATTTTGGCAAATAAACATAAACTACACATATTCTGTACTATCTTAACCTAAATGCATGAAATGTATACAGAAATCGATATAAAAGTTGCTGTAAAACATGGCAGATTCTGCTTACAACAGTAGGTAGAGCGATTATCTCTAAATTGTTTTGCATCAATTTGTTTTTATTTTATTTTATTTTATTTTCAATCTCAATCACCCAAAACCCCCCTTTCTACTAATTGGTAAATACACATTGATGAGAAATACTTTATTCTCTGTGGGATCGACCTCTTACTTACTTGCTATACTAGTTTTTAGGTTTGAGTTTTATTTTGATACGGTTTATGCGACTAAAAACCGTTCATCAAATTGGCGCCGTTGCCGGGGAATCAAGTTTATTTCTTTATTTTGTGTATTTATTAAATTTTGTTTATATATCTAACTTTGTTGTGAACCTATCTTACGGTTCACAACACCCTTGCTACTAAGTTTTTCAAGATGTTGAGATTAGCGAAGTTTGAACGTGATAACTTTCACCAATACTTCAGTAGATTGCATGAGTATGTTGAAGACCTTGGTTCATGGGGTTATCATATCAGCATCCGAGATATGATTTTGTGCATAATTGATGGGATGACTGTTGAGACACGAGCGCTTGATGAGCACCTGAGTAACGGAGGCCTGAAAAGGTTAGGCGGATTGTCTGGGTTGTGGGATTTTTTCTATTATATGGATTACCATGTTTCACAAGAAGTCTTGCTCACCACGTCTCCTCCGCCAATGGAGAACTCTGTCACACACCTGGAGGATATCCATTGCACACTCTTACTCAAGTGGTGCAGCAGTTAGAGGAAGGAGAAATGAGCCGAATTGGAAAATTGGAGAATCAGATGAGCCAACTCATTCAAATTTTAAGTGCAAAAGGTGAGAAAGACAGGAGCTTCAAAGAAGAAGAGGAGGAATTGGTTGCAAACAACGATAATGTCTTCGACGATGGAGGAGAGGGTATAGTGCTCTAATTTATTTGTATGATCTTAATGCACAAATCCCATGATTTGATTGAATTGCTTGAAAATGATTTTTGGAGCATGATTTGAGAATATAATTGAGCAATTATGGTTCATAGTTGAGGTTTAATTGAAATCTAAAAAAAAAAAACATAACCCTTGTGAGTTTGTTTTGGCCTTATAGGGACTTTACATATTATTCCCTTTTGCTTTTATTGTGTGATTATACTCTCCATATGCTTCTTATTTCAATACCGTATTGCACATGTTTGTTGTTTGTGAATTTCAAATGATTGAGGCGTGTTTTCTTTAGCCATATTATACCTTATCTGCCCTTTGCATTATCCTTTGCTTGAAGCCCATCTGAGTCTTAAAGCCTATTCTTTTTTATAGCTCCACAAAAATATATCATAGCCAATGATTAGCCTAACCTTATCCGGGAATTAGGAGGGGAATTGGTGAAAAATCTTTATGTTGGAGTTGCTTTGAGTGGATATGATGTATGTATGGTTGTGCATTGCGAGAGGCATAACCAAAATAAGGTAACCCTTCTTGCATAATAGAGATGACTTATTACTAGGGGCCTAAGGAGATAAAATTCAATTAGGAGTAAAAATATAGTAAGCTTGGACCTAGGGAGGATAAAATTCACCCAGGGGTAAAAGTAAGCATAAAAGAAAAGAAAAGAAGTCATCATAATGGAAAAAATGCATGAGTTATATGGCTATTGAAATCGAAGAGTTTATTGTTATGTAATGGAGTTTATGTTATTGGAATGGTTTGCGAAGTATGGAAGTTTTGGTGTTGTTCTGGTTGGTTGTTTTTTCTTTTTCCCGGATTTTTAGCACCAGAAGCCTAAATATTTCTCATGCCTTATGTTCCTACCAAAGCCCCATTACAACCTTATAAAAGTCCTCATGATGTTGTTTGCAATTGATAGCTTTCACGGTGTACAGAGCATTTTGGATTGAGTTGAGAGTTGGACTTTAAAGCCTAAACACTTGAGAGCTTGAGTGAAACACATTATCCCGGTGAGGTTGGATTAAAATTGCTTTTACTATTGGATCGCTCATATATTTGCTAGGATATTTGTTCTCTTATTCATGGCTCCTATTGCTTGATGTTGCTTTTCTAAAACTGTAGCATGAATATCTTATTTGTGGGATGATTAATTCTATATTTGTTTTTCATTGCTTGAGGACAAGCAAAAGCTTAAGTGTGGGGGAGTTTGATAGCATGTATTTAGAGAGGCATAATAGGTTGCATTTAGCTTAGTTAAGATGCATATCATGCATGATTTAAGTAGAATTTGCATATTTGCTCTCTATGTTGGTGGAGTCGGAATCTACATGCTTTTATTGATTATTTCAGGTAATGGTGGATCCGAGGAGGCGACATGAGTTGATAACGCATTAGATGAGAATGCCTAGTTGATCGAAGAAGCTTACATGAAGATATCAAGAGGTCCTGAGAAGAAGAAGCGAACCTAAACGAAGAACAAGTCTGCAGAAGTTGTCGCCAGACATGCTGAACTTGTTTTGCTCTTTCTGGAGGCCTCGGTTGTCCGATCGACTATTATGACCATGCGTTGGAAAGCTCTTTCAGAGAGCTACAACTTTTAGGTTGATGTCAAGAGCTGATTCAGGGCGGATTTTCCGTGAAAGACGTATGCAGCGGCCGCGGCATGGTGTGCAGTGGTCGCCGCCAGGGACGAGGCAAAAATAAATCTGATGCTGCGGCCGCCGCATCTTCCGTCAGCGCATAACGCGTCATTTTGATTAAAAAA
The DNA here is from genome assembly GCA_037127255.1 of Persicaria tinctoria. Lineage (NCBI taxonomy): Eukaryota > Viridiplantae > Streptophyta > Magnoliopsida > Caryophyllales > Polygonaceae > Persicaria > Persicaria tinctoria. The sequence goes on from JBANSL010000005.1 coordinate 25,267,319, forward strand.
ACCCTAGATGCTTTTTAGTTTTTTGTTTAAGGCCGACTTTGGGATCTTTAATAAGGCCACTTTTTAGTTATTTTTGGATCACTTCTATTCTATTCTACGTTCTATCAGACAATTGAAGAGACAGCGATGTTCACAATGGGCGGCTAAACTCTCTTCGTTCTACTTGCAATTTGAAGCTTTATTTGGATTGATTGTGAGTTTCTGAATCTTGTTCCTTATTTCCTATATTGAATGCTTCAACTTCTTTGTGCTTGATTGTTTATTGTTTTGTTCTATCTTGTCTGGCCAACTAGTTAGATCAATTCAATTGCTAGGGTTTTGTAGATTCCTGATTGCGAACCTTAACCCAAGTAGCAAAATTGTCCCTTTAGGGCTGATTGAACTAATTGGATGGGTAGGAAGTTGGATGTGTTGTTAAACCCCTCTTTAGGGATTGCAAATACCTTGGCTAATCTCTGGACTTAAAGCTATCAATTGGGTTAAATCCTTCTTTAGGGACTGTTCGATTGATAAGGGTTTCTAGGACTGATTGGACTAGTAACTATATTAGGTCGGGACAAGGGCATTCATAGGAAAACCAAAAGGACAAGAGGAAGTTACAATATCAATTCAACCAAATAAAGTGGATAATTGTAGGTAGAGCGATACTTGATTCTCTGTGGGATCGACCTCTTACTTACTTGCTATACTAGTTTGTAGGTTTGAGTTTTATTTTGATACGGTTTATACGACTAAAAACCGTTCATCAATATGTGTGTGTGTGTATATATATATATATATATATATATATATATATATATATATATATATATATATATATATGTGTGTGTGTTTATATTTATATATGTTTATATTTATATATGTTTATATATATATATATACATATATATATATATGTTTATATATATATACACACACACACACACACACACACACACACATATATATATATATATATATATATATATATATATATATATATATATGTATATATATGTATGTATATATGTATAGGGAAGCTTTAAAATGTAAAAACTCCTTAACGTGTAAAATCCGCTTAACGTGTAAAATTTGGGTTTAGGGGGCGCGCGTCGGAATTTAGCTTAAAAAAACCAGGTTGAACCGGAAATAATAAAAAAAAACAGAAGAAAACCGGTCCAGAAAAAAACAAAGCCCTCTCCCTGACGGACCGTTTCTTCTGCGATGGTAGAGAAGCGAATGTCGATTGTAGAGAATCGTCGCCCTCTCTCTCGCGCCGCCCTCCCTCGAAATTCCTACCGCTGGCAGCAGCACCATCTTCTCCTCCCTTGCCGGAATTGCCCATGGAAGCCTCTCTTACTCAGTCGATTTCGAAAGGTCCCCTCCGCCTTAAATAACGATTGCCGGAGGTTCCTCACCTGTTCCTTACCAAGTACAAGGTACAAAATGTCTCTTACTCTCATTCGGAGCAAGTTTGATTCCACAGAGCTATGTTGTGACTATTGAGTTATTTCGATTGGAAAACCTAGAAATTGTTCGTTGTTGCTGAATTTACTAGGTGTTGTGTTGTTGATCGAAATCCCTGAATTGATCTGTAGATTATCTTGTAGTTTTGTTTCATTTTTCATATTCTGTATTCAGCCTATTAATGTTGTGATTAGGTTTAGTTCCGCTTTTTCACTGAATTGGTTGGGCTGTGTGTTTGTTCAAATCTCTGAGAAGCATCTAATCAATTTTTTCTGTCTACTGAAATTGTTACTTGTTTCTCTGTCTGTTTTAAGAGTGTGATGGCTTGCTTAAGCTCCACCTGAAGGATGTAGATTTGGAGTTCTCATGGCCAATTGATAGAATTAAAACAGTTGTAGCAGATTTTGGCAATCACGCTCCTCTAATACCGAAATCATGTCCAGTCGAATGCCTCAAGGTCTTAGGATCTTTAGTAGAAGAGCATAATCTTCCAGAGGTGAAACTCGCACTTGCTTCCGGGATCACTGCCTTTCTCTGGCTATACACCTCCATCCATGGGTATGCGCCACTACAAAATCTCTACAGGATTTAACATTTATTTGGCCTGGATTGTATGATCTTGTAAATACAAGTTCGTTTCCCTTTTTTGAGCTTATACAATTAAGCCGAATGAAGTTCTACATGATGTTGATTTGTTTCTTTATGGAAATCTTGATAGCCTTTAATATACAAGCCTAATTTGTCTTTTGCACCATCCATGCCAGATTTTGCTTGCCTTCTGATTGAAAATTTTATCCAACACAGGTGTAGATCTGCTTCACTGACAGTATCATCTGAGCTACCGCTCGGTGCAGGACATGGTTCATCTGATGCATATTGTGTCTCGCTCTCAGGATCCCTGCTTGCGCTATCGAGACGAGTAAGCCAAGATAGCAGCAAAAATGAGTGGTTGTCATTTGATGAAAGTGAGCTTGATTTGGTCAATAAATGGGCTTTTGAAGGTGAAAAGATAATCCATGGGAGGCCATCAGGCATAGACAACACACTAAGCACTTATGGTATGTGGTCTTAGAAGCATCATTTATGATACTTGCTGTCAGTAATTTCAGTTCTTGGTAGTTATGGTGCTGCTTTTGTTTTTTTTTGCCATAATGATGAAAAATTATGCAGGTGCTTTGTTTTGAAACTATAGTCTGCTACAGTATGGTAGATTAGAAAAAAAAACCGAACACAAACATACACACACACACACAAAAAAAAGAGCCAGTGAAATTATATTCCAGTACTAGGCCATCCAGGATCATCCGATAGAATGATCAGCTGAGGTCATCTAAATCATTCACATGATCTTTACTCTATGTACATAGATGTATGTGTAAAAAGTATTTTTTCAGTTAACCAAAAGCAAGAAAAATTGATGAAATTAAGAAATTTCTAAAACTGAAAAACCTATTTTTGATATCAGCATCTCAACTATAACAATAATATGAGCAGGAACCTCATAACATACGAGCATTAAGAAATTTCTACAACTGAAAAACCTATTTGTGATATCGGCATCTCAACAATAATAATAATAATGTGAGCAGGAATCTAGTAAGATACCTAGCGTTTATTGCAGTCATGATAACAATCATATAACACAAATCCAACACTAGACCATAATTTTGTAATCTGTGAGCCCTTGCAGCTGCCTTTCAAGCCTTAGTGGTTCTCAACTTCCTAATTCAAGTACTTCCCAACATGTTGGAGACTAAACTTTGTGTTGTATCAGGCAATATGATCAAGTTCAGATCTGGTGAACTCACACGCCTAAAGTCGAGCATGCCTCTGAAAATGATGATCACTAATACAAGAGTTGGGAGGAACACCAAAGCATTAGTTGTTGGGGTCTCAAAGAGAAAAACGAGGCACCCAGATGCAATGGCTTCGGTGTTCAGTGCTGTTGATTCCATTAGCAAAGACCTGGCCATGATTATCCAGTCAACTGCCATCGATGAGTTTACTTTGACTGACAAGGAAGAGAAGCTGAAAGAACTGATGGAAATGAACCAAGGGTTGCTCCAGTGCATGGGTGTCAGCCATGCTTCGATAGAAGCTGTTCTTAGAACCACATTGAAGTACAAGCTAACTTCCAAGCTGACAGGATGACTAAATTAGTTTATTTTATTTTGACAGGGTGGCTATTTGACCAATATATGTTTCTTATGTTTCATTGTAAGATGCAACATGGTAAGCACTCTTTGGCAAACTGTAGGGACATTACCATCCTAATTGCTCTAAAAAGGGGGAAGTAGGTTGCTTCCATTCAATCTCTCATCAGTTATGATGCACAATAAATTGCATTACTTATACTTATTTGCTTGATTTTTACAACTATTGATAGAATATTTTTGACCTATTAGCTCCATTGGTAGAGCGATGTGCGTATGCACAAAGATGTGGGTTCGAATCTCACATAGGTTATATTATAAACAAGAACACACCAATCCCAAATTGTTAATCATGCACATTATAATCTTAGTTATTCACTTTTTAACCTTAATTATGCACTTTTAAACCTTTAGTATGCACTTTAATTTGAAATTGTTATACGTAAAAAAATCGATTTCAAACTCACATCTATCAACCTAAATTAAGAGAGAGGTGATCCCAAACTCTCAAAAGTAAAAAAAAAAAAACCAAAATTAAAACATCGATTCCAAAAGCACATCTTTTGTCTTATTCATGCACATTATGATTTTACTTTTGCACAATTGTATTCTAAATCTGCACAATTGTATCTTACTTTTGCACACCTGTATTCTAAATGTACACAATTTTATTCTAAATCTGCACAATTGTATCTTACTTTTGCACAATTGTACCCTACTTTTGCACACTTGTATTCTAAATGTGCACATTACAATTTTATTTTTGCAATTTATGTTCTTATATTTGCACTTTAAAATGAACTTCATAGTTGCACAAATACACTTCACAGTTGCACAAATACACTTCACAGTTTCACAAATGCACTTCACATTTGCACAAATGCACTTCACAGTTGCACAAATGCACTTCACAGTTGCACAACTGCACTTTACAGTTGCACAAATGCACCTTACACTCTTATTCATGAAGAGAAACATAGTACTTGTAAGCGATAAACATAGATAGCCTATGCGGGATTTGAACCCGCATCTTTGTGCGTGGCACATTGCTCTACCATTTTGAGCTAATAGACTTTTAAGTGAGGTAAGAAAACAACTAGCTACCATGAAAAAACAGTAAGGAAAATAAAGAAAAAACATGCAACTTCTTCATTTATTATAATGTGCCAATTGCAATTCCAACTTGATCTCAAGTGTGCAGGCAATAACATAAACAACAGAAAAAACCAATATGCATCTTACAATAGCATAAACGAAAATAAAAATATGACACCCATAAATAGCCTATGCGGGATTTGAACCCGCATCCAAGTGCATAGCACATCGCTCTCCCATTTTGAGCTAATAGGCTTATAATCGGTCATCACGCATATTAATGCAATTTTATAATACAATTGTGCAATCTGAACTATGTTAAATGCAAAAATAGGCTAAAAGTTATAATTGCATGCATTTTTAAATAAAGAACAAGTAATTTGGTGACATATTATCTTATTTTGTGAATTTAGTCATTATAGGAATGCCCAAAATTGGGCATTTTTAAATAAAGAGAAACTGTTTCATTTAAAAATGCACAGATTCTTTGCAGCTAAAATGTTAATACGAATACTTGAAAGTTTCACCATTTTTCCCATGTTTGAGAAATCTCTTGACTTGTATTCAGATGGGAACAAACTGTAACGGCCCAGAATTATAATTTCTGGGTTACGTTTCAAGGGATAAAACCCCTTGTTCGGATCTTGCAATCCAGGTACGAGTCGAGGTTTCAACTCATTTTAAGATTTGCAGAAAGAGGGATTTCAAACCCTAAAACCTCGAAGGGCCGTTAAGTACCCTTAACCTGTCCTAAGACTATGTCACGGAAACCATTTCAAACGGAAGGAAAGCGGAAGTGAAGTACAGATACAAGTGTCACGGTGGGGCCGGGTCAAAACGGAGTCAAAAGTATAAATCCAAAACAATATGATCAGAGTCTGGTAAAGTCTATAACTCCAGCGCGCACTCTCCGCCGACAAAATGACCCGCGCAATAAGCAAATAGCACCGATAGGATGAACATAAATAATTCCTAAAAAAATTGATTTGGGGCGGGATCAGATCGATGCCCACTTAACTCTGCATCCCAACCATAAGCACACATATACGCTATACCTAATAAAGATGCTCTAATGCAGTATGAAATTCAAACACACTAGCATGCTCCTAGTTGATAATAATGTGCAGAATACTGTAAAGGGCCCAAGACAATGCCAAGTGGCATATCCCTCTCCTACCTCCACCCCTTCCGACAGGCGGAGACTGGCCAACTCGTGAATGCATTCATTCATAATAGGGCGGCACGCATGCCTAACCCGCTCCACAATAAAGCCCGCAGGCATATAATAATATAAGGAAGTACTCGATTGACTCAGGGTACCCGATGAGGCTGGGCTACCCTATGACCCTAGCAAAGACTTCTGGGACTATCACAGATAACGGCCGTTCTGTTTACCTACGCACAAAGAAATAGAATGCTCAACGATCGATGCAACCTAGCATGGTACTACATGGCATGCTGATCATGAATGCAAGCACCTAGTATATCATGCACCTAAAGCAGGGAATAGCTCTATTCGATCTGAGTAAGCTCCGAAGAGACTTACCTGAAGATGCAGAACAGCAAGATAACACAAGCAAGGGCCCAAATGCAAGTCCAAAGCAATCCAATCGCAATACACACCTATCATCAAGCCACTTCCGTAAGCTACCAACTAACATTCACACACACGAAACCCAAGTTCTCAACATCCTTAAACCCAATCGACGGTAAAACTATTTCCAAAACCTTTCCGACATGATTGACATCAACCAAAACCATTTAATCAAAATCACTGATAAATCTCACCAACAATATTTCTCAACTCTCAAATCCCAAATTAAGTCAACTCATGTTCAAAATAATTTCTCAAATCATATTTGGCCAATTCCCGACATTTATCATTTAAATCCTCAGCAAATCTTTCAAGATCATATTATAGAAATAATTCCGACATCTTAGTTTCCCAAACACAAGTTATTGAAAGACATTTCCGAAACTTGAGAAATCTCTTTTAAATAATTTACCAACAATGTTTATCTAAAATAACCACCAAATTAATCGTCTTTATAAAATCATATTTATAACACAACATCAACAAATGAATCATTTCATAAGTTAACCTCAATAGTTCGCTTCACTATTTTCTAAAACAAATTATAATATATTTAATATTTCCATAAAATATATTCATTACTCGAAACTCAGAATATTAATATAGAAATGATAATCTAGTAATTACTAACAATTATACAATAACTATGTGTTATGAACTATTAAGTCAGCGTACAACATATATATATATATATAATATATAACACAAAACCTCTTTTTAAAACTCACCCAAAAGCCCAACCCCAACCCAAAATAAAGGCCCAGGGAAATAGGCCCACTCGGATCCAAATAAAGCCCAAATCCATCTCCTACATTCAAAGGCAAAAGCTGAACCGGTCCAATATTTTTAAAATGAGAGAACCGAACCCATCAAAATAAAAAGGGCTGGACCGAACCCTCCTTCACCAAATCTGCAGAACGGAATGAAAACGGCGGAAGAACAAAAAGAAGAAGAACAGATCCCGCCGGCGGATCGTTCCCGACCCAAGCTCACCCAAGTAGATCGACGATCTCCCCCGGCCACCCTAGACCCGGAAGAACTCAACGCACTAAGAGGAAAGAGAGAAGACGGCTCACCGAGAGTTTCGAGAAGTCCGACTCCGGGGACGCTCCGAGGCGGAACTGAGCTCCGATGATGAAGGGTCCACGTCGCTTTGGACATAGGAGAGGAGAGGAATGAGTAAAGGCGGATTTTTATTCTTCTAGAATTGAAAACGAGCCGAAATCGGAAATCGACCTGGATTTATGGGAGGACAGAGGAGGAGGTGTGCTTGCGGCTTCGACGGCTCCGGGAGGGCTCCGATCGTCGGGGTAGGGAGCTTCTAGGTGCTCCTGGGTGTTGCCGCTACCACTCGGAGGGAGGGGGTGCTGGCGTTACCGGCTGTTGCTGCTCGTCAAGAGAGAAGGGGAAATGGAGGCTTAGAGCCCGGCCTCGGCTTGCTCACGGAAACAGGGGCGGTGGTGGTGGCGAGTCGTGGCGCGGCTCCTCACGGTGGAACAAGGGAATGGTGGTGCTCGGCGGTGTTGTCGGCGAGAGAAACGAAGGAGGGGAGGAGCTCTGATCCCTGCAGGTAGGCGTGGGAAATGTTGGGGCAATTGCCTTGATGAGGGAGATGGCGTGAATATTGGCAATGGGAAGGCTGTACTGCAGGGCTCCGAAAACGACTAGGAGAGGGTATGAGAAGCTATGTAGATAAGATCAATCTCGAAACTCAAAGGTGTGAGCTGTGTGAGGGAAGAAGAGAAAAGGGAGGGAGGGGACCAACTTCACAGTTTGTTGCTTAAAATTGGTAATACACAATGGAAATCCAACAGAAATCCGGGAGAGAGAGAGGGAGAGAGTAAGGGGAAAAAGAAATAAGAAAAATAAAATCCAATTTGAAGAATGACCCCCAAGACACCAATTCAAAATAGCGGAATAGACTCGAAACCCGCTCACCCGACAAATCCCGACTAAACTCAAAACGATCTTCAAATTTCCAAATCCGAGTTTATTAACATTTTATTTTATTTTATTTTATTATGTTTTTTTCCGACTTAAATCCATTTATATTATTTATATTATTTATTATTTAAAAAAAATCTGGGTCTTTACATCATCCACCTCTAAAAACAAGTCTCGTCCCCGAGACTAAAACCAAAATAAAGTAGGGGATGAAGTTGAAATTGATGAGTCCAAGGACCATGTCCAAGGATCTTGTAATCATCTCGGTTGCGTCTTCTGGGATTCTCACAACATCCTAGTCACGGTCGTGACATCTCCAATTGGCCTTGACAAGTATGCGATAAGCGCCCCTATCACATCCTCGCTTCGACTTTTCGGAGGTACCACAACTCTAAAAATTCTACAATAGCATCACTAGGTCTTAGCTAGCACCCTATAGGCGCCCCCATAAAATGCAAGTATCCACTTCGTGTAGTATCATAGAGTTGCCCGGGTTTGAAAAGTTTTTAAAGGGATTCCGCAATTGAAAATAAAGATTAGCCTCAAAATCGTTGAAATTATTGGTAGCGTTCATTCTTTTACAATCCAAGTTGGTCTTTTTTCCAAACCGTTCAAATCTTCAAATCCAACGTCTAATAAAGCAACCTTACACCAAAACAAGTCAAATCCCTTCAAATCAAGATTTCGTCAAAATATTCCAACCACCAGATCAATTTCTCACATACCAAACAATCAAATTCAGAAGATGGGAGGTGGAGTCATCCACCTCTAAGGGCTAATCCCATATTTCTTCCTAGTTTCCATAATCAAATCAATCTATCAGTTTCAATTCGAGCAGAATTCACAAGCCACAAGCAATGCATAACCACATAACCAATCAATCCTCAACGAGTACACCATATGACAAGTCTCAAACATATGCCAGCACACTGCCACAAGATCACATCAACGTCTCCAAATCCTACTAAAGGTCATAATATGCATATATGCCAAAATCATAACACACATCTCGATATCACACCAAGGTCATAACAGGTACATCCTCATCATAGAGCCAACGAATCAAAACTCATTGTCAACACATCAACACAACAAGTCATGCTATTAAGATTCCGCAAAGGAGAGGTCAAGTAGTATACCAGTCATCGAATGTCAGCATATTCACCAAACATCATCTTAACTCATCACAATATCATATAACGATCATTTAGTCATTAGGCAGACATACACTATTACCTCATATATATATATATACGAGTCATATTCATGCTCTGAGTCATATTCATCATTTAATATATCAATAATCATGCTTGTCAACCATATAATAACACAGCATTATCTCATGTATCATATCACAACACATCCTATCATGTTTCTAAAACAACATAGCAGAGCAGCAACATATCATGATGACATTTGTCACTACCAGCTAGATTTCAGTATTGCATTACAACATGTAATATCATTCCATATCAGATGCATCATGGTTATTATCTAACATCATGCTAGCAAATATAATTAAATCACATCATCAAGAAAATCCTCACATCATACCAGTCAAAATAAAACAGAATTCCCACTCGCCCATCTCCACTCTTAAACCAAGACAAATCCTCTTCTAGACCGACAATGTCATCTCAGAAAAATTTCCAAAAGAAATCCCAATTCATCCCGATGCTCAAATCTCGCCCCTCCTTCTGCCAAGCACTACCACACCATCTACCTCTAAGAATCCAACTCCTATCTCTAACTTCACACCCAAGTACCCTCTAATACCGTGTCCTCAATATTCACGAGTCATTCCTTACACTCTTCGCACTACCCAAAGCATTACCAGCATCACCTAGAAGCTCATCAGAACCACCAACACTGCCTACTATAAATTCCAAAGCTCACTCAGTCTTACCTAGGCCAATTTCCTTCTCTCGTGACTCACCTCCTAATACCATCGATCATCCCAACCGCCCAAAATTCTTTCACCATTCTCCAACCACGCTACCAAATGACCTCACTCACAGGTTTGAGGAATAAGCAATCATGAAAACCATCAAACATAAGGTCTACATCATATCTACTAGCATTTATAAACATAACATCATGGATTCAACAAGTCTCCGTTTACCATCATGCTCTATAGTCAATGCAAACATCATATACGAACATAATGAAATCAAGCTAACATGTTGCATTATAACCTTATCCGATACAATTCATGCTTCTTAACATATGTAGTTCACATTCTACAAGCAAAGAAATTCAAATCATGCTTAGCAACTTAGCAACACGTCAAGACATCATGGTACATGAGATCTATAAGTCATCAAATCATATCATCATAGTCAACAGGCAATCAAGCAACGGTCATTATCAAGTCAGCACATCAACACATAAATCTCATCGCTAGGTCAGTGCAATATCGTCGTCAACAAATTTATAAGGGTTAGCAATTCGAACGGAGAACAATCCCGCTTGCAAGTCACACCGTATACAGTAACCGTAATTCTCGATGCGTGCCTGGTTCCGCCGACATCATAGATCTTGAGGCCCGTGGGTTATGGGCCCACGCTTCCGCTGCACTGCTCTATCGTTATCTACTTTCCGTCCCCTCTTTCATGCGCCGCTCGTCCGATGCATCACGTATGAGTTCAAGTTAGTGGAGATAGGGGAGTGACAGGGACGGACACCCAAGGTTCCTCTTGGAGACAAACAAAGACCAATGCTAAAGACGACAAGACTAGGGACAAGACTCCGACTCGGGAATAGCAATGATGCCCTTATGAAAGTCTATTAGGTTACAATTGTGACGAGCAAAATGAATTCATCATGGAGCACATAAGTCACATAAATCCACACTAACATGTACCTATCTTAAGACGAACGACATGCATATTCATTCAAAAATACACAATCGACTAAATCGAGTCATACACGGATGCATGCGAGACAAGTTAACAGTCTATTATTCCATGGAAGCAGAGATGCCTAATAACTTCAAGCAAGATATGCGGAACCAGTAATGATCGTGCAAGATTCAAAGTCATGCGATATTTAATGATGATGACAAATATCATGTATATGAACAATGAACGAGCATGGTACACACATCAACAATTGAGTTCAAACATAGCATGACGAGGTATATCATAGCAAGCAGATTAAGCATCATACGAGAACATATAAGAGCATTATAGTAACTATCTCATCTTAACACACTAGTCATATAATAGGTCAAGCATGACATGTAATCATACGACGAGATGCATTTAGAAAGCACATGTCCTACATGATAATAACAACACATGATGTGATACAAGCACAATCAAGAGTCATTAAAAGGGGGTTAACAGGATGTTCACGAAACATGGGGAATCATCAAAAGTAACAAGAGGACACCATAGGCAATGGATTATAATTATGCCAAGAACGAACCAGCATAGGGCACATATATGGTACAATAGTCATCACATCATAGAACAAGTACAACTCGTGATCATTTAGCGAGTCATTCTAAAAATCATAAGCCCTACAAGACACTACTAGCACATATCGAATATGAACACGATTGAGGTAACTCGACTAAATTCGTCCTAACATTCATGCATCATGTGTATGCAAAATCATGACATAGTGTGGTGTACTCGACCAAATATGAACACGATCGAGGTAACTTGACCAAATCATACATTCATGCAGCACAAGAGGCTACCTTAGATTAATAGGGGAACACTACCGAGCGATAACAGGTAAGCATATAGGATTCACCATCACGAAAAGTAAGTCAATTATCGAATTCAACATTAATCTAACCAGGATGAACACAATCTTTTAAGAGAGTAGCAGGAGGAGAGAGTCACACTATCAGGGACCTATCTCGAGAGAGAATCATCAGTAATGTACACATGGTATAAATCCACACACATCATAACCAAGGATCCTACATGATGCTAATGGCATAACATGACATTTGATACATACATGCACTTGATCGACTAATACAACGATGTGTAAGAAATCATGTTAGCATGGTCCATCGATGTAGAAGCATGAGAGGAATCTAGCAATGCATATACCCAAATATTGCTTCAAATAGCAGGATCACAATCAAAACTACTAATTTAGCCAACAGGCCATGGGTACATCAACCATTCATGCTGAGGAGATCATCCTATGACATTCATACAAAGGCAGTTCATCACACTATCATGGACCTAATCCGGGAGGAAGCAATAATCACATAGGCTCATATCATGTCATTCATGCTTCTAATCAATCAGTAGTACGATCATTATAACAGTTCAGTTTAAAAATGCAAAGACGACACGTAATCATGATAAGAAGCGAGATGCAATAGGAGACCTAAGCAATGTGACCAAAATGGATAAATAATGACTTACAACCACGAATTTTACATTAAAGATCATCATCATAACATTTATTGGGAACTACGTATCATATAGGGCATGTTGACATCAAGTTGTAACACTTATCAAGTAGGAAACTTGCTTCATCAAGATAACAAATTTTAACGATCACACTATCATGAACCTAGTAGAGTAGAATCATGCTGATTCATTTCATGCGGCTAACACTTCCATTCAATCCTACGATCAATAGGCCAAGTAAACATGCTATAACAACATATAATCATGGTAGAAGTCAAGACATAACACAAGACCTAAGCAATGTAACCAATCATAGATGCAACAACCTGAGTAGCTTTTTAACAATGATCAGTCGCAGGGTACATGCCAAAGGTTACATAATTATGTCATGCAATTCAGAGGGAGTCACAATTACAATCAGACAGAGATCCCTAAGGGAAGTCATTGACTTTTCCCAACCGACTCATCACCCCTCTTTCCCGTGGGACTCTGGTATAATTCTTTGTGGTAAGAAAATAAAGGTTGACCATCACATGAATCAAGAAGGATAACCCCATGACACCTTACTTCTAACTCAAGTGACGTCAAGAACTTCCAACACTCACTCAGACAACTTAACATCCAACCATAATTCCCGGCACATTGTGTTTACCAACCCAATTTTCCTGGGGAAGACACTGGCATCCAAGAAAAGCTAGATAGACCCGTCAATGGGTTAACAATCATAGTGGAAGGGGTTGTTTTACACAAGCTGGGTTTGACAATGTAGAAATAAAGGCACTCCCGCTATCTCGTTTGCACAGGTAAGTCAGTACACATTTAATTGTCAGGCATACTAATCAGATATCTAGCATAGCAAGCACTCAACATAGAATCATTTAGTGACACTCATAATCATCTCATTGGAAACTTCCAGACCCATCTGTAAAGGGCAAGCTAGTATTTCGCCTAACGTTCCCAACTACACCCAATAAGGGTGGTCTAGCGCCTTTACTATCCACTCGTGTCCCCGTTGGTCGGTTTTCCTCTTTTATTACACGTCGAGTTCATTAGTTAGTCCGATTTAAGTTAAGCATCTTAAGTTCATTTTGCCCCTTTTTAAAATCCTTTCAAATCCTTTGAAATTCATGGGCGGTTTTCCAAAACATACACTCGACCCTTTTGTACCCGAATTGCACAACCTCAGCTCTGATACCATCTTTGTAACGGCCCAGAATTATAATTTCTAGGTTACGTTTCAAGGGATAAAACCCCTTGTTCGGATCTTGCAATCTAGGTACGGGTCGAGGTTTCAACTCATTTTAAGATTTGTAGAAAGAGGGATTTCAAACCCTAAAACCTCGAAGGGCTGTTGGGTACCCTTAACCTGTCCTAAGACTATGTCACGGAAACCATTTCAAACGGAAGGAAAGCGGAAGTGAAGTACAGATACAAGTGCCACGGCGGGGCCGGGTCAAAACGGAGTCAAAAGTATAAATCCAAAACAATATGATCAGAGTCTGGTGAAGTCTATAACTCCAGCGCGCACTCTCCGCCGACAAAATGACCCGCGCTATAAGCAAACAACACCGATAGGATGAACATAAATAATTCCTAAAAAAATTTATTTGGGGCGGGATCAGATCGATGCCCACTTAACTCTGCATCTCAACCATAAGCACACATATACACTATACCTAATAAAGATGCTCTAATGCAGTACGAAATTCAAACACACTAGCATGCTCCTAGTTCATAATAATGTGCAGAATACTGTAAAGGGCCCAAGACAATGCCAAGTGGCATATTCCTCTCCTACCTCCACCCCTTCCGACAGGCGGAGACTGGCCAGCTCGTGAATGCATTCATTCATAATAGGGAGGCACGCATGCCTAACCCGCTCCACAACAAAGCCCGTAGGCATATCATAATATAAGGAAGTACTCGATTGACTCAGGGTACCCGATGAGGCTGGGCTACCCTATGACCCTAGCAAAGACTTCTAGGACTATCACAGATAACGGCCGTTCTGTTTACATACGCACAAAGAAATAGAATGCTCAACGATCGATGCAACCTAGCATGGTACTACATGGCATGCTGATCATGAATGCAAGCACCTAGTATATCATGCACCTAAAGCAGGGAATAGCTCTATTCGATCTGAGTAAGCTCCGAAGAGACTTACCTGACGATGCAGAACAGCAAGATAACACAAGCAAGGGCCCAAATGCAAGTCCAAAGCAATCCAATCGCAATACACATCTATCATCAAGCCACTTCCGTAAGCTACCAACTAACATTCACACACACGAAACCCAAGTTCTCAACATCCTTAAACCCAATCGACGGTAAAACTATTTCCAAAACCTTTCCGACATGATCGACATCAACCAAAACCATTTAATCAAAATCACTGATAAATCTCACCAACAATATTTCTCAACTCTCAAATCCCAAATTAAGTCAACTCATGTTCAAAATAATTTCTCAAATCATATTTGGCCAATTCCCGACATTTATCATTTAAATCCTCAGCAAATCTTTCAAGATCATATTATAGAAATAATTCCGACATCTTAGTTTCCCAAACACAAGTTATTAAAAGACATTTCTGAAACTTGAGAAATCTCTTTTAAATAATTTACCAACAATGTTTATCTAAAATAACCACCAAATTAATCGTCTTTATAAAATCATATTTATAACACAACATCAACAAATGAATCATTTCATAAGTTAACCTCAATAGTTCGCTTCACTATTTTCTAAAACAAATTATAATATATTTAATATTTCCATAAAATATATTCATTACTCGAAACTCAGAATATTAATATAGAAATGATAATCTAGTAATTACTAACAATTATACAATAACTATGTGTTATAAATTTTTATTTTTATTTTTATTAGGAAAAAATTCGGGTGGGCGAGCCCTACCCGGCAGCATCCTTACGGATGAGGTCATTAAGACCTGGACTGTTGTAAATATCACTACCTCGGGCAGAGCGGCAAAGGTGTGCAACCTTATCAGCCGCTCTATTGCCCATACGAGGTACATGAGCGTATTCCACTTCTTTTATAGTTGATAACGAAACTTGTATGTCAGCTAGGATGAGTTCAATCTCCCAAGGGCATTTGGTATTATTATTTTGCAATCACCTTCAATCTGTATTTTGTCTATGCGAAGTTGTAATACTCTCTAGATCCCTAATTTAAGAGCCAGGGCTTCGGCTTTGATGGGTTGTTGTTTTCCTAATAATTTGTTTTCAATGGCAACAGGACGCCCATTCTAGTCTCTAACAATGATACCTGCCGTACTATCACCGTTTGCTAAGGAAGAGCCATCGAAATTGAGTTTAAACCAGCTAAACCGTGGTTTACGCCATTTAATTAGCCGGTGTTTATCGGATTTCTTGGCACGGGTCTTTAATGGTGGGTTGATTATTCCGTCACCTTCTTCTTCCGCCATAGATGTTCTTTTCCAATTATCTATATGTGATCTGACAAGGTGAATAACTTGTTGGCGTTCAGGAATTGCTGCTTGTTGAAATAGGTGTTGATTCCTAATGTACCAAGTATTCCACCACTCAAATGCTAGATCAGTCAAAGCAGCCGCTTTTAGGCTATTGCCTAGGCTAGCTAAATTGGGTCTAAAATCACGGGATTGGTTGATCAAATGGTCAACTGTTGTCAGTTCTTGACTTGGGAGTTGGTAGAATTTTTTGATGAACGAACATTCCAGAAACAGGTGGGCCTCGTCTTCAGGGGCCATATCGCATAGTGTGCAAGTAGCCGGAACCGACGCACCCCTACAGGATAGGCGGACTGCAGTAGGCAGGCCGTTCTGGGCAATCTTCCATAAGAAATTCTTCACTTTTGGAGGAGCATCAATCTTCCAAATCCAAGCATTTTGGTCAGGCATAGGTTCGGATTGAGCAGTTATCAGTTTGTACCCACTTGCCGTAGTAAACCATCCCTCTCTATCCGGCCACCAGTAAAGACGGTCATGTAAGTTTGTAGCTGGTAGGGGAATGTCTAAAATTTCTTTGACGATGTTGTTTGGTAAAGCGTTTTGGAGCTTTTCTGTCCACCACTTCCCTCCCATAATGTAGTCATTGACGGTCTCATTCTGATCGTGCCCTTGAAGGCTACCGGTCCGGGACAGTAAGGAAGCGGTAGTTATCCAGTTGTCCGTCCAGAATTTTATTGAGCGTCCATCTCCTACCGACCAAATAAGGCCTGCCTTGAATTTGTCAATTAAGCTTGCTAGTTTAGACCACTGCCATGAGGCAGATTTCGGTCGTTTGTAGTCAAAGATACTAACAGAGCGCAAGTATTTATATCTGATTAGGTTAACCCAAATATTATTTGGCTCAGCCAGTATTTTCCATAGTAGTTTCATTTGAAGCGCGATATTCATGTCTCCCGATTTACGGATTCCCAACCCGCCAAACTGCTTTGGTTTACATATCCTATCCCAACTAATAAGGGGCCGGTATTGTAGATCTTTGTTCCAAAAGAAAGATCGATTTAATTGATCCAGTTCTTTATGTAGCGCAGTAGGGAGCATAAAGTTCTGCATTACATGCAAAGGCTTGGCCGACAGGTTAGAGTTAATTAGTGTCGCACGACCCTGTTGGGATAGCGCATTCGCCCTCCACTTTGACAATTGTTGTTTGGATTTGCAAATGATATCTTCGAATGTACTGCTAGTGACCCTACCATTAATAATAGGACACCCCAGGTATTTCTCTAGTGAGTCTTCGTTTGTGATGTTGAGGCAGTTACGTAACTCAAGAATCCTATGGTCCGGAATTCCTGACGACGGCTGAAAGCTAGATTTATGGTAGTTGACCTTCTGACCTGACACTCTACAGTACGAGTCGATTATCGATTTCACTTTGCAACCCGCCTCCACACTCCCTTTGGAAAAGATGATTATGTCATCTGCGAAGGAGAGGGAGGGAATACGGGGGCCGTTTTGTCCGATTGGAAACCCAACGAGAGGGCGTTCCCTGTTGGCTTCCGCAGTAAGCTTTCTTGCCAAAACCTCTGCACTTAAGAGAAATAAGAATGGAGAAAGAGGGTCTCCTTGACGGATCCCCCGTGACGGACGGAACATTTCTGTAGGGCCATTGTTTACCAGAACAGAGAATGAAACGGTTGTGATACACTCCATAATCCATGAAGTAAATGTATCATGAAAACCAAATCTGAGAAGGACATTTTTGAGAAAGTGCCAATCAACCCTGTCGTATGCCTTTTCCGTGTCTAACTTTATTGCCAGCCAACCTTCGCGACCTCTACGACTTCTGTAGGAGTGGAAGATTTCATGGGCTATTTGAATATTGTCCTGAATCGCCCTGTCCACCACAAATGCCCCTTGTAACGGATGTATGAGTTTTCCGATGACCTTTTTTAGTCTTTCAGTCAATATTTTTGAGATTATTTTGTAAATGTTAGAGCAGAGACTAATGGGTCTCTAATGACAGGTAGATGTTGGATTGTCCGTTTTCGGGAGCATTGAGATAAAGGTATGATTTATTTGGCGGAGAATTCTCCCAGAGTGGAAGAATCCCTTTACCGCACAGATCACTGATTTCCCTACTATATCCCAATATTTAGTATAGAATTCTGCTGTAAATCCATCCGGACCTGGGGACTTGTTTCTTCCTAAGCTAAATGCTGCCGTTTTAATCTCCAAGTTCGATGGAAGCGAAATAAGGACACTATTTTCTTCTGCTGAAATGGCCGGTTGTATTAGGTTCAAAAGTTCCGACATAATCCCTTCGTCTACAGATTGTTTTTTGAACCTATTTTCAAACTCTCTTTTTATCTCATTTCTAACGTTCTCTTCTCCCACATCCAATGTTCCTGTTGAGGAGGTTATGTTTCGAATTTGTTTCCTGTGGCGCCGTCCCGAGGCTACTCGGTGAAAGTAACCCGTGTTCGAGTCCGAGAGTTTGAGGTGTTTCGTCTTTGCCCTTTGGCTCCAATATGATTTCTGGAAAAGAAGAAGCTTTTCTCGCTTCAAAATCAGTCGTTTTTCCCTTGCTTGGTATGCTTGGACGTTTGTTTGTGATGCCGTAGACTGGAGAAGGAGGAGCTCCGACTCCACGTCTTTTAGTTGGCGGAAAATGTTCCCGAAATTCTTTTTATTCCATTCTTTTGCCCTTCTTTTCAGTATTTTATGTTTAAACATTAATTGATACATAGCAGAGCCAGGGCATGACGAACGCCATGATTGTTTCACAATATTACGGAAGTCTTTCCTCATTAGCCATACGTTCTCAAATTTAAACGGTGGGGCTTTAAATGCAGACTCCTCATCGAGTGTGATAGAAATTGGACAATGGTCCGATGAAGAGAAAACACTGTTATGGGTTATCAAGTTGGGAAATGCTATAAGAATGTGTTGATTAACTAACACCCGATCAATTTTTTCACGAATGTTGGAACTCTCCTCCATATTTTTTCTCCATGTAAACTTATTTCCAAAGGTGGGAAGGTCAAACAAATTACAATCGTCTTTGAAAGCTATTAGCCGAGAGAACCTTGACGGACGTGTAGTGGCGCCGCCTAATTTGTCACTACTACAAAGAATCTCGTTAAGGTCCCCTATGACCATACAGGGAATAGTAGAAGTGTTTACTATTGTCGTTAATGTTTCCCAGAAAACATTTTTATCGGTCGGAGATGGAGGCGCATAGACAAAGAGGACCAAAAGCGGAAACCCACTCTGCATACTATCTAATCGGAGTCCGATAAGACGGGGAGTGTGTACTACAACGGAAACGGACACATTAGGCAACTGGTGAGATTTCCAAATGACCCCAATGCCGCCCGCTCGCCCAGTTGAAGGCGACCAGACCCCTTCATCAAATCCAATGTTTTTCCACAATTTGTCGTCCGGAACAATTTCCGACTTTGTTTCTGCTAGTGAGATGATTTGTATGTGTTCATTTTTACACATTGACTCTATTTCCGTCCAAAAAGTTCGTTTTCCAATACCACGACAATTCCAAAAGCATATCTTCATAAAACCTTGTTAATCATGAAAGGACTAAGAGGCAGAGTCCTTACATCGAAGTAGTTTTGATGAATTGATCTAAATTCTTTGTTAGAAAATTTTCTTGCATTGACCAATATGCTTCCCTTGTACCAATACAAACTAGACCAAGAAACCCAATTCAAATAATAGAATTTAGGCCAACCAATCAGCCTCTCGGCCCAGTAACCCCACGACAACACTATATTCCAAAAGATTGGTGAATAACCAAGCCAGCTCAGGTCCCCCGACGACCGCATCACCTTAACCCTGAGGTCAGCTAGGCCTAATCCAGCCCATATGTGAGTTGTGTAGGTGCTAAACCAAACAACAAGTGTAAAAAGAACCCAATTACCACTAGCCCAACTCGACCATGCCTTTGCCAAAGCCCACAAGGCATAAACCACCTTCACACCACGCGTACAGCAGAAGAATTTCCACCAGAAGTTACTAAATTTCATACAATTCTTAACACTAACACACCAGAATTCACCTCGGATAGCACAAAACATATATACTAACTGATCAGAATTAATATTTAGTAAATATCGATTACAAGCGTGACGATGAAATCTGCATACAGTGCTTCTTTTACCCATTTTAGCGTCTAATCTTACCATTACAACCAGAAGCAAGTATGAACACAACATGACTAGAATTGTGAAGATAATAAGCCTAAAACAGCAACTTAAAACCAGCAAAATACACGGATGAACCGAAATCTTGAACAGCCCACCGGAGAGCAACCATGATAGCAAGCCGAGAGGGAAAACATGTGTAGGTTGGCTTCGGACCGGTGGTGAATTCAACATTCCAAAAGCGATTGCCCGGCTAGACCAAAATGGACAATCGAGCCGATATAAGATAGGAGAACTAACCATGGAAACGCTTGTTGCTGCTTGCCGGCACGTCGGAGCAAGCAGTGTCGGTTTCATCGAAATGTAGCTTCCTCTTGCAAGAGGATGACCTTGACATAGAGCCTGAACCCGGAGTACCGGACTGCTCGTCCACACCAGAAATGCCAGCGAGGGCGGCAACAGACGGGGAGACCAGCGTAGCATTGCCCTGGGGGGCGACATCGGCAAGACGAACCTCCGAAGACGGGGCGTATTCCTCAAGCATCCTGTCCAGAGCATCATTGGTAAAATCCGCAGGCAACGCCCTACACTCATGTATCCGCTCCGGGTCTTCATCATAATCCACCATCTCCATATCGAACACCTCGTAGAAGGTCGAATCAGATAGGGCCGGATTGAAACCCGGGGAGGCATACTCCTCGGAAGCCTGGATAAGCACGGGCATGGCCACAGAACCAGGCTCGACAGCGGACATCGTAGTGGCCAAAGGAGCTGTCATAGCAGGCGTCGGGATAGGAGCTGTTCTTGCCGGCGTGATGACATTGGATGTAGCATGAGTCTCAGACATAGAAGGTGGTGCTGTAACCATCAGAGCTGCAGGGGTAGCCGTAGTGAACTCAGGTCCCGTGGGGGGTTGCGGCATAGCAGCAGAGGATTCCTCCCCACTGTTCGAGGACATGGAGTTGGAGGAATCCGAGTTATCGTCAGCGTTGGTGCCGAGTAAAGCGAGCAATGCTGCCTTAGAGTGGCCGAATCTAGGCGGAGGAGATTTCTTCTTCGAAGCGACTTTAACCCACTCTGCAGCATCCCCGGACTCGTCCATAGCAGGAGGGGCATCCTCCGCAAACCCGTCTGTTGCAGCCGGAATGTCATGATCCTTCGGTAAGTTAGCAAGCCTCGTGGGACAATCACCAAACTCGTGATCAGCCGCCCCACACGCACCACACCCTTCTGAGATGTCTTCGATCCATATTGGATAGGCGACTAATTCCTCCGCTTCATTAAGCACCAAAATACTGAATTCGCGGAGCCGAGTGATGTCGACAGAGGCACATACTCGCGGATACTTGAACCTTGCCCCATTCTTTCCGAAGGCCGCCACTCTAATGACGTCACCGATCTTGTTACCCTCAATAAGGTCCGTGAGCACCTTGTCGCTGATGTACTTCACCGGCAACCCCGGAATCCGGATCCAAACGTCCAGTGTATTGAGCGATTCCGAAAGTGGATCGAAATCGATTCACCAAGGACGGATGACCAACATCTGTTTTTTAACATGAAATGGCCTACCCTGCCACACCCTTTTGCAATCATCCGCTAAGTCGAATCGAATCTCCATCCAGTTATTCCTCATAGGAATGATTTGGAATTCACCATTCAGAGATTTCCAATCGAACGATATCTTTTTCCTAATCGTGATGATCGATACCGGCTCACCAACGATAGTAGCAAAGACAGATGTTAGACTGAGATTCGCAATGTTGTCCTGGACACCATCGAGAACCCCTTTCAGCTTTTCCAGATTGAGGGAGTTCCTCTTATGCTTGTGCATTTTTCGTGCAGAGACCCGAACGCTACACCCACCCGGAAGGGGATTAGCATCAGTATTGTTATCGGCCTCGCTAGGAGGATTTGGGCCCTTTCGGGATTTGGGAGGCGAGAGGAGCGAATCCTCTACACCCATTTGTTCCTTACCTGGACGACGGGGCTGAGATGAGTCTTCCATGGAAAAGAGCAGTCGACAGCAGAGAACACCAGGGAAAAAGAAAAGAAGAGGAAGTCGGATCTGAGAGAACAGAAAATCAGGGAGGGAATGGAGAGAGGAAGAAGGAAGCATCATGCCCCAATTTATAGCAGATCCAAACCTGCTCCAACCACTGGAACTAGGGTAATTATCGAAGATCTTGTCAGAGACGAAATTCACATCCCAACCACTCCCAAATGATTGCACAAATCCAGAATGGTCGATATGCCTATGAAGAACGGCCCAAGGGGGAGGTTTCTCAGGCCTTGTAGGGGTTGGATTTAGGATAACCAACAGTTGAATTGAATCAATTGCCCATCCCCACAGTGAAACCACATGTCTAGGACTGGAGGAATTAAGCCTAGACATCACACAGAGGGGCCAACAGATCTTTCCCCCAGAAGCCTCGTCGGGACGAATCCCCTCCCGCCGCAGATAGGTTGTAGAGGGGAACAGGATTTGTGGACGCCAACAGAGGTGGCGGGGTTGGTGGCCGCCATAGCCAACAGATGGTAGGTTAGAAACTCGAGAGGTGTGTTCGGACTCAATTTGGTGGGCTTCTCTATGCGCGCGTGTCGCGCGTTCTTCTCCCTTCATTCCGGGTCCTTAACATAACAGCACATCATAATCGTATGTGTTATAAATTATTAACTTAACATACAACATATATATATATAATATATAACATAAAACCTCTTTTTAAAACTCAACCAAAAGCCCAACCCTAACCCGAAATAAAGGCCCAGGGAAATAGGCCCACTCGGATCCAAATAAAGCCCAAATCCATCTCCTACTTTCAAAGGCAAAAGCTGAACCGGTCCAATATTTTTAAAATGAGAGAACCGAACCCATCAAAATAAAAAGGGCTGGACCGAACCCTCCTTCCCCAAATCTGCAGAACGGAATGAAAACGGCGGAAGAACAAAAAGAAGAAGAACAGATCCCGCCGGCGGATCGTTCCCGACCCAAGCTCACCTAAGTAGATCGACGATCTCCCCCGATCACCCTAGACCCGGAAGAACTCAACGCACTAAGAGGAAAGAGAGAAGACGGCTCACCGAGAGTTTCGAGAAGTCCGACTCCGGGGACGCTCCGAGGCGGAACTCAGCTCCGAGGATGAAGGGCCTGCGTCGCTTTGGACATAGGAGAGGAAAGGAATGAGTAAAGGCGGATTTTTATTCTTCTAGAATTGAAAACGAGCCGAAATCGGAAATCGACCTGGATTTATGGGAGGACAGAGGAGGAGGTGTGCTTGCGGCTTCGACGGCTCCGGGAGGGCTCCGATCGTCGGGGTAGGGAGCTTCTAGGTGCTCCTGGGTGTTGCCGCTACCACTCGGAGGGAGGGGGTGCTAGCGTTACCGGCTGTTGCTGCTCGTCAAGAGAGAAGGGGAAATGGAGGCTTGGAGCCCGGCCTCGGCTTTCTCACGAAAACAGGGGCGGCGGTGGTGGCGAGTTGTGGCGCGGCTCCTCACGGTGGAACAAGGGAATGGTGGTGCTCGGCGGTGTTGCTGGCGAGAGAAACGAAGGAGGGGAGGAGGTCTGATCCCTGCAGGTAGGCGTGGGAAATGTTGGGGCAATTGCCTTGATGAGGGAGATGGCGTGAATATTGGCAATGGGAAGGCTGTACTGCAGGGCTCCGAAAACGACTAGGAGAGGGTATGAGAAGCTATGTAGATAAGATCAATCTCAAAACTCAAAGGTGTGAGCTGTGTGAGGGAAGAAGACAAAAGGGAGGGAGGGGACCAATTTCACAGTTTGTTGCTTAGAATTGGTAATACACAATGGAAATCCAACAGAAATCCGGGAGAGAGAGAGGGAGAGAGTAAGGGGAAAAAGAAATAAGAAAAAGAAAATCCAATTTGAAGAATGACCCCCAAGACACCAATTCAAAATAGCGGAATAGACTCGAAACCCGCTCACCCGACAAATCCCGACTAAACTCAAAACGATCTTCAAATTTCCAAATCCGAGTTTATTAACATTTTCTTTTTTTCTTTTTTTATTTTTTTTTCCGACTTAAATCCATTTATATTATTTATTGAAATTTATTATTTAAAAAAAATCCGGGCCTTTACACAAACTACAAGGCAGCTATAATTCCTCAGAGTAAGAGAAGCACTACATGGATGGACCAAGGAAGCTAGGAAGAAAAGAAGGCAAGGTCAGTAAGATGATTCGACAAAAATAAGCCAATAGACAAACAGTTGTACCTATATAGGAAGATGGCATGACTGATGAACCAGAAACTAAGCCCCTTTCTCAATCTGAAATTGAGCTACAAATACCAGATGCGTCTTTAAGTCGGAGTCATTCTAGTGTTAGTGATGAAAGTTAAAGCAAAGTAGGGATAGCTCAGTTTCAGACCTTTGCTTTTTCTGCAACCGGTAACATCTCATCGCCAAAATCTTGATCAAATTCATCTTCAAGAAGAGGCTCACCTAAATAAAGCGACAAAAGAAGGGTGGAAGATTTAACTCCCAACTGGTTTTAGGGTTCTGCAGAATCTTCAAGCACTAGTAAATTGTAGCTCTTAACTGGTTTGCTGAGATACTGACTAATGGTAGAATCATATAAACCTATTTCCCTAAAGCACAAAGAAAGCATCATTCAAGAGTTGATTATCGGCAGAGGGCAAAAAATCATGGTTTGCCTACAACATAAAAGAAAGCCTACTGCATAAAATTTGATATATTTCATCAAAGGATCAAAAGGCATAAAAATAGATCAAAGCAAGCAATTTATACAGTTCAAAAGAAAACCTATTGCATAAAATTTGCAAACAAGAACACACACCATCAACATTTGCGGCTAGATTCATTTAGTTATTTGACATATGCTTGGATCACATCAATCAATTTTCATCTTTGTATATTTAGTAGATAGTACAAATAAAGGTAAAGAGAGGCCATCTCAATAGCTTTCTATGGAGCCATACTTCACTTAGTCATTTCTACAAACAACTTGTGTGCATACTTAGGCCTCAAAATTTCAGAAAATTCAAGACCAACCCTATCGTGCTCAATCTCCGAATCCATAAGCAACTCCTAGACTGAAGACTCATCATGTCCAAATTCCCAAACTTGCTATCAAGTGGATTCAAAACCTGAGAATTCCCAAACTTGCCATTCTCAACCTCCATGTTCCTTAAAAATAGGGTGGTTTAAAAAGCATCTAGAGCCCAGGAAGATGGCAACACTTAAGCCTAGTTGGTTTGATGATGTCAGTCAAATGTACCTTAAAGACAACTCAAATGCACCTCAAAGCCATCACAATTAGACTCTGAGCCTGGATCCGATTCAGGTTGCATCTTATTAAAAAAAAATTAGTAAAATAATAGAAGAGTATAAACTGAACCAAGGGAAACATCAATCAATAAAATGAGAATTAGGGGAAAATTTTCAACAGAAAGAAATCAAACCAAGGGCAATTGAACAACAATTAGGGGAAAACAAAATCGAACAGCAGTCGGGCAATCAAACAGCAACCAAGGTGCCCAATCACAACAATCGAACACATGTCGCAATGGCAGGGCCGACAAGAGGTAGGGTTCTGGCTAAGAGGTAGGGTGCGAGACCAGAGATTTGAGTTATGGAAGAGAGGACTGAGATTATCGCGAGACCATATCAGACGAAGAAGACAAAAAGAGAAGACAATGAAGAGGCATACCTGTAGATCGACGACAGAGAGATTGTGGTTTGTCTAGGGTTAGGACACCTCGCCGCACCTCGCCACAATGAAGAGGCATACCTGTACATATATATATATATATATATATATATGTATATGTATGTATGTAAATATATATATGTATATGTATATGTATGTATATATATACACATACATATGTATATATATGTATATGTATGTATATGTATATATATATATGTATGTATGTATATATGTATGTATATATATATGTATGTATGTGTGTATATATATATATATATATATATACACACGGATGAGAACATCCCTTATGGTGGGAACGTAGGAACAATTACGGATCGTTGATTAGGTTCGAATTAAGGGTTGAGATTAAATCTTATTTTCTGAATTTATTTAAAACAAAAATTGGGGCCCACCGGCCCATGTTCTTAATTTGTTAATTTGTACTTAAACCGTAGTCTGGCGCGTGAGATACAAAAAACTCAGGGTGTGTTTGGATTCCAAATGCATTATGCTTATAATGCAAAATGATAAGGCGGTGTTTGGTTAATAAAAAATTTAAGGCGTTTAAATTATGATATTTTTGGATTCCACGATATATTAATTAAAATGCAATTATTTTATCTCGATTTATGTGATGATTTTTTTAAATTACGGTTTTACATCGGTTTTTACGAGATTTTTATTGTTATAACCAAATGGACACATAAAACGAGGTACAATAATTGCATTATAATGAAAATGCAATGGAATCCAAACACACCCCCAAACTCCGAAAGTCTCCCTTCGTCACTAATTGTACATGGTCGGTTCCAGAAAATTTTGTTTCATTTTTCTATTTGTTTTTTTCTGTTACTCCGTATTTATTATACTTCGTCCGTTCCATAATACATGTCCATTTGCTTTTAAGCACGCTTTTTAATGAGCGAAAAACTCTATAAAATATTGTTTTTTTAATTAATTTTTTTATATAATATGGTACTTGTTAGTAATAAGTACCATATTATATAAAAAATTAATTAAAAAAATAATATTCTATAGAATTTTTCACTCATTAAAAAGCGTGTCGAAAAAGAAAAGGACATG